>CM016563.1:25580588-25748508 GCA_003412495.2 Echium plantagineum | reverse complement strand
CAGTTACAATTGGTTAGTTAACTATTTCGGTCTCTCGTTGACTTTTAAATGGCAAACTAGTCATTTCACATCTATTTTTTAAAATTAAAAAATTTGAAATGACTATTTTGCCTCATCTTAAAATTTCCTTAACTACTTCACTTACAAATAGGGGCATAATGTAATTTTAATCCTTTTTGGTTTTTGTTTTTAGAAAAAAATTAATGCAAAATGACTCTTTTGCCCTTGAAAAAGTCAACGGGAGACCGAAGATAGTTGACTAACCGTTGATTAAAACCGAAAGAGTTGACGGAATAACCATTAGAATCGTTTTTGGAATATAAGTGAGTGAATGAGACTAAGTTTTTTTCCCATTTTGCTTTTCATAACCTTTCATTTTCTTGTTCTCCAATTATTTCTTTTTTTATTCTCCAATTATTTTTCTAATTGAGCATTTCTTGAATTTAGCTTCAACTAATCTGAACTCTTTTTTAGTTTATACCATTTTAGAATAATTCATTGATTCCATTCCTATCATATTTCAACGAAACTAGTACATTTTAATGATGTATAACAAAAATGAACCGAACCGTATGATTAATGAATCGTAACTTTCACGAGCCATTGCCTAACCATGACATTCCATGATATTTCAAAAAACAGTTGATGATTGTTCGTTAAAAGTCGCGCGTAAAAATCGGTTAAATGAATTTAGAAACCCCCTAACCAACCAAGTATTCCCAAGGAAATAGAGAAGAAGAAAGAAGAAATCTTTTCTTAGTTGCTTTTCTTATTCTTTGGGAGGATGTCGAGCTGCATTTTAATGGGGGTAGCTGCATTTTGACTCAAATTTTTCGAAGGAGAAAAAAAAGGATTATTTCCTTTCTCTCCTTGTTCCTTCTGCCCCCCCCTCCCCCTCCCCCTCCCCCTCATGATCATCACAACACTAACAATAAAGTTTTCTTGATCTTGATCTTATCCGACTCATTTATCTTTATACAAGACTATTTTCTTTTATTTTTTTGTTTTGTTTTTTATATAACTATATTTATATGATGTCGAATAAGATCATGAATCAAGGTTTGCCTGTTTCGAACGTACAAATGGAAGTAGATGATTCCCAAATAAAGAGAAGGATATATCAAGTTTGGAAAGGTCGTAATGTAAGTTTTTTCCTCGTCCCTCGGCCCCTCTTGGTTTAGTTCATTCATTTTCCTACGTTTTTGTTGTTGTTGTTGTTGTTGTTTGTTTTTTTGTTTCATTTTTAAAACTACAATTTTATACTCCGTTAGGATCATGACATTTCAACGTTAAATAAGAATGCCGAGGAGCAAATAAATAGAATGTGACAGATGAAATTGGAGGAATTACGTTAAAGATGTCATGAGAAAATTGAACTGTTCTAGGTAAAACTGGGATGCTGCTGGAAATATTTATGAGTGGAGGAGCTTTCTGTTAGTATAAATTATGTGCAGATCTTGAAATAGTTGAGCTGATCTTGAGATAGTTGAGCTGATTGTCCTTTGTGGCGTGAGTTTCGTGTGAACTATTGATTAAGATGAAACCTCGTTTCTAGGTTCACATCGACATACCATGAAACAACATTAATTTAGTTAATGAAGGATTAACATTTCGAAGGATCTTTTACTCAATCTGGAAATTTACAGGAAGAAACTATCTGAATGGAACTTGTTAAGAAGTTAATGTCGGCTACATCTCCTTTCATTCCCTTTGATGTTAACTAGCTTACAGTAGATAAACAAGAATTAATAATAAACAGACCAGATTCCTCTACTACCATTGTATTTCTTGTCTCAAATTTATCTTTTCCAACTCCTAACGTTTTTGTTGTTGAATGTATTCATATTTAGTCGCTTGTCAGAAGCGTATTTATTGGAACATGTGACTCTTTGGTGTTAGTTGCCTCATTGCTACTCGTGTACATGTAATATGAAATACTTTGAATGCACTTAAAATCTCCAGAATAGCAAATTTTTAAATATTATTGTTCTTGGGTCAGAAATTCCTGTGTGGTGGAAGATTGATCTTTGGCCCTGATGGAGGATCAGTACTTATATCCTCATTGCTGATAGGGGCCCCGGCAATCGCTTTCTGCACCCGAATGCTTGTAGGAATATCGGGAGGAGATCCTTTGTATGATTATATGGTACTCCTTGGAGGGTGTCTTCTTACTATACTGGTAATCACAGTTCAAACCTTTTCTCCTAAATTTCTGAAAAAATTTGATATCGCATGTTGATGGTTAAATTTGGATAGGTATTTGCAGGATTTGACTTTCCTCTTTTTGACATCGGCAACAAATCCTGGAATAGTCCCCAGGAACTCCCGGGTGCCTGACCTTTCAGATATGTCTCTAACGTCTGTAGCATCCATGGATTGGGTTAGTCTGTCAAGTTCTGATGTTAGAGTGCCAAGGATGAAAGATGTAGTGGTCAATGGCCATATAGTAAAAGTAAAATTCTGTGATACTTGTTTGCTATATCGTCCACCACGTGCATCTCACTGCTCTGTATGCAACAACTGTGTCCAAAGGTTTGATCATCACTGTCCGTGGGTGGGTCAGTGCATTGGAGCTGTATGTCATCTTCTGTTGTTTCTATTTCCAGATTGATATAAATGAAACATTATATTTCGTATTGCTCGTAATGGACTAATAGGAGGGGCAAATGGAACTTAGGAAGAAGTTCTAGTTATTCGGGAAGTTTGTGTAAAAGCAAACGTTACAAATAATTTATGAAGGATGGTATTATAGAATATCGTGGGAAAGTAATTAGTATGTTCAAGGCTATAGAGTGATAGACCTTTTCCTGATAGACCGTATGCCAGTTAAAGTTAAAACAACATTGAACAATTTTTTTCTCATCGATTGATTAAACTCTACATATTTTGCAGCGTAATTACAGGTGTTTTATCTTGTTCATAACCACTTCAACGGCTTTGTGCTTGTACGTGTTCACATTTTCATTGTTGAACATTCTCAATCAACCTGTGAGCGTTAAGGAAGCCATGGCAAGAGACATTATGTCAGTCATCTTGATTGCGTATTGCTTTATTGCTGTCTGGTTTGTTGGAGGTCTCAGTGTTTTACATTTTTACCTTATGAGCACCAATCAGGTAGTCTCATTTACTTTTCATATCGCCTATTTTCTTTATATTCTTGAGGTAGTTCTTACATTATATGCCTACCTACTTACATGGTCGAAATCTTCTAACCTTCATGTTACTTGATAGTGAAGAAATTAAAGCCATTGTCATTACTCATGACTCGACTTTTATATAATGCTTATGTCATTCTTAAACGTATGAGCACAACGAGAAACATTGAGACGAAAACACAGACACGTTACTGACTGTTTATATAAGAAAAGAAAGTCTCGAGAAAATATTGAACTGCCCTTTCAGCTCTTTCTCCTTTTAGCTTTATTTGAACACTTGACTAGCTATAAAGAAATTAATGTTAAACTGAGATGAGAATTAAAATGTAATGAGACAGAAATGTTGAATATTACTCTGAGTCTCTGATCGTTTTTGTTTGCAGACAACGTATGAGAACTTTCGGTATCGCTATGATAAGAAAGAGAATCCATATAATAATGGGATGAGGAGAAATCTCTATGAAATCCTTCTTTCCAAGGCCCCACGATCTTTGATCAATTTTCGAGAATGGACAGTTGATTATGACGACGATGATGATGATGATCTACTTACCGAGTCTATCAACAGAAGATTCGTTGGAGATATTAAGAGTGTAAAGACGAAAATTGATATTGAATATGGATACAAGAACAGTAAAGACTACAGTAATCAGATCCCGGACATTCTGCAGAATTTGGACTACAGTGGCATCGCTGACAGTATAAACAAGAGGAAGAGTGGGAAAGTTGCACCTGACACTTTTTTCGCTCCTAATGAGGAATTTCATGACGTAGAATCTGGATTTGTCACCGTAGCTACTACTCCTAGATGAGGGTAGCTCAAGACAATTAACAGCAGTATTATGGAGGTAAACTATGTATATATATATCTGTTACACAAATAGACTACCTCTTTGTTAATTATATATGCTGGGGTCTGCATACTTAACGAATATTATTTCGAGTAATTTGACAATGTGAGTATAAGATGTATAGTAGGATACTGTCTCTGCTATAGATATAATCGGCATCTTGGTGCAGTTCTAAACTGCTAATGTAGGATGATGATATGGAGTTGGAGTTTACCTCTCAGAACATAGCTATAATAGCCGTTCAGAGCGTATTGTATATTCATGTTTTGAGGAACACAGGCAGAACTTTCAGATATTTGCAGAAACAACAAAAATGTATTGGTGCACTTTACATTGTCCTCGGCAACCTATCTAGTTTCTCATAACCATCCTTGTCCGCAATATTATGACAGGGTCTGAATCGAAGATGTCTCTATATCATGAAAACATGATGGTGAATACTTGAAGAAGAAGCGCATCAGCATATACCACGACGAAAAGAATCACGCCACTATTGTCTTCTTCATTTTTTTGTTTTATATTTAATTTTTGTCTAGTATCGATCCAAAGAACGTAGAACAAATTAAATGGAAGAAACCGAAACTGCAATGGAAAAATTCATGGGGGAAAATGTATGTATGAAATACATTTTTTTAGCACTTGACTAAGTCTTCTATGATTATTATGTATATAGTATTGTAAAACAAAAAACCAAGACAACAATATTCTCCCTACTCTGTATATTTTCTGGGTGTCCTATGATATCTTGTATATATCTGTTATGTGCAAGCACGTTGTCAATTTATAACCACCAAAATAGTTGTCCAAAGCTATGACCTTTCTTTACTCATTTTAATAATACATGCTTAAACCGAACTTGAGTAAAAACGCCTTTTGCAGTTCGACTTCAAATCAAGTCGATTCGAATTCATTATACGTATAATATTGAGCGTACAAATAATCGATATGATTTAACTACGTTACATGCTAAAACTTTATATACATATACTATTCGATCCGATTCGAATGGTTGATGCATGAGACACCAAAAGGGGGCATTTATTTGTCCAGCTTGAAACCGGTCACAGAGAAATTGGTAGATCCGCCCCAATGAGCAATGATTACTATGCAACATAAAACAAACAGAACATATTTGTAGTAGTTAAATCGTTCTCTCATTTATGGAGGGAAAAAAGTAACTGAGAACACAAAGATTCCCCTTTTTTACAAAAAAAATAAACATAATAAATTATTAAGCCACTTTTAAAAAATAAACATATATATAAATGTTGAAGATTTATTCTGCAGGCTAAGAGATATATCAAGAAAAGAAAGAAATACAAATGTCCAAATTTAGTATAATAGTCCATTATTCTCTTTGTTTGTTTTTTTCTTGATTCATCATTAAACCTGAGTTTCTTTTGCATGATCAAGAAAAAGGGTATCTTAAAAAAAGATCAAAAGTTGTGTTTTTGATGATTGTCCCTGTTTTTGGTGATGAAAAATTGAGCCTTTGAGTATTTTTTTGAATGGTGATTTAGCTGTGAAGTTCTTCAAGTATGAGACCAGAAAAGCCTCTGAGGCTTTATCAGGTGTGGAGAGGAAATAATGTAAGTTGAACAATGCTCAAATGATTTGTTTGTTTGTCTGTTGATGGTGTTGTGGTTATGGTTTGCTCTTGTTCTTGAATATGAAATTTTTTCTATGTTCTTGAATTTACATTTATAGTTTTTGGTAAGAGTTTAGCTCAGTTTTTAAGATTTGCTGAGCTTGCTCACTTGTTCTTTGTATATTTAAGAATTCAACATCTGCTTTTGTCTGAGACTGTATGACATATGATAATGTGTAAACCAGTTTGATCATTGTTTTTTGTATGTTGGTTCACAATTTTATCTTGTGTACTTACTCTCATTTGATACTTCTCAGAGGTTCTTTTGTGGCGGAAGATTGATCTTTGGCCCTGATGTTGGATCATTGTTTCTTTCGACGTTCCTTATTATAGGTCCTGCAATTGCCTTTTTTAGCGAGACTGCTGTCGTTATTAGGTACCAGATCAAACACGAGAAAGATGTTGACCGTTGGTATGCTATTTTAGGTATCGGCATAGCTCTTACCTTACTGGTAAGTGGTTGTACTTGTCGTGTTCTTTAACCTGAGGGTGTTTCTCTGTATTGCTTTTGGTTATTCTTTTGCTCTTTATGGACTAATGATTCAGTAAATACAATGTTAATGCAGAATATATGTTAGCATTTCTGATTCCTGAAATTACTAGCTTGTTATTTGCATTCAACTGCGCCAATGGCTTATTTCCTATCTGATTCTTCGCGTGACCTCTTTTTGGAGCTGATGTTTTACTGTTTGATTTCTAAACCTATTGTGCAGGATATGATTTTCTTCTTCTTAACCTCTAGCAGAGACCCTGGGATAATTCCTAGGAGTTCAACAGCTCCTGACTGTGATGACACATTAGATATAAATACTCCTTCGATGGAGTGGATTAATGGAAGAACACCTCATTTGAGAATTCCGCGAGTCAAGGATGTGGTCGTGAACGGGCATGCAGTCAAAGTAAAATATTGTGATACATGTCTTATTTATCGTCCTCCTCGTGCCTCTCACTGCTCTATCTGCAACAATTGTGTTCAAAGATTTGATCATCATTGCCCATGGCTTGGTCAGTGCATTGGAATCGTAAGTGAAGATAATATCTGTAGAGTGACCAGAAAATACCATTGATTATTAATTGTGATACAAGTGACATAGTTTTTGTTCTTCCGTTCACAGCATAATTATCGGTTCTTCTACATGTTCATAACAACTTCAACCATCTTATGTGTTTACGTGTTCGTGTTCTCATGGGTCAACATTGTTCACCGCCATGGAAGTTTGTTGAAAGCAATGAGAAAAGAAATTCTAGCAGATATACTCATTATATACTGCTTTCTTTCTGTTTGGTTCGTTGGCGGCCTTTCTGTCTTCCATCTATATTTGATTCTCACAAATCAGGTGACACCTTTTTGCTTAAATGTATCGATTTTTTGTTTCTCAATATGGTATCTAGCCCAGAATATGTTGACATATTTAAAATGTGCCGCAACTATTATGACTTTCCATGTTCATTCATCTTGAATGGCTATTGATATGCGATCATTTAGTACTCGTATCAGTCATAGATGGCGTACAACATTTTAGGCATCAAGTTTTATGTGCGATATGAATCTTCGAAGTGCTTCTTGTACAATATAACTCAGGTGCATTCCCTAATTAACCTTAAGTTCATTAGTCTCAGTAATAATATGTTCCGAAGAATGACACTTGTCAAATACTGGAGATTGGAGATTGGAGAATGAAGGTTTTTTTCAAACGATCCAGTGGGTTGTTTTTTTGCTCATGACACAGCTCTTTCTGTAACACATTAGGCGTTTTCTGTATTTCAATGGTTTAGATATATGTCAGCCATAACCACATATGATGAATGTTCTTTTCCCTTTTAATGCAGACCACGTACGAGAATTTCAGATATCGTTATGATAAGAAGGATAATCCTTACAACAGAGGAATGATTCAAAACTTCAAAGAAGTTTTCTTCTCCAAGACCCCTTCATCAATGAATGATTTCAGATCATTTGTCAAAGAGGACGAGTGCTCACGAATTGAATCAGCTCATCATTTTATGGGCAATATCAATAGCGCAAAGGAAAAAATTGACATCAATACAGAAGAGGCTCGTAGTTCACTTCCTGAACTTTTGCGCGACTTATCAATTGATGACACACGGATTGATAATCATCTGGAATCCGAGGAGGAGAGTGGAAGGTTTGATACTAATCTAGCTTTGGCTCCTATGAACCAAGAAGGAAGAGTTGAGATGACTACAAATACCGAGCAGACAATTGCTAGCCTAGAAGGACGTAGCAGTGCTTCAACAACGTCGTTGGATGCTAACTTGGCAACTATTTCAGTCGAAGAGGTTCATATTTTGCCAGTTCCTGAAACTTCCAGGAGACCTTCAAACACCAGCAAGATGGAATATGAGGATCAAGGCGAAGGAGTTGGTACTGGCAAGTTGAATACTCTGGGGGAATTGCAAGAATCTGAAATAGAATCCACGGATAATGGAACCGATGCAGGAGACAGTACTTTTAAACTTATCAAATCGAACTCTGAAAGAGTTGATACATAAAAGAACATACATACTATACTACCATCCTGTATTAAGATTTTCTTTCCTTTCAGTTTGAGGAGTGCATTTGTTCGTTGAAAATGTACGCCATTGATTTCAAGTACAAAAACTCAAAATTTCCTTAAAGTTTCAGTTATGTTGTATAAACTCTCTTCAAAGCTTGAAATTATCAGATCAATCATCAAGAGAGTGGATTTATTTTCCCCTCTATTTGTTGTTGTTATTGAACTTGATTTTAATCAAACGCTCGATTGGGTTTGATTCGAATAACTTAGCTCGAAGCATGACTCCGTGGTTGAAACCGAATCCTGATGGAAACCAGAAAAATATTAAGTGAACTGACTCGATAAAATCAAATCGACTCCAAACTAGGCAGGGATCATGGATACTATTCGTTCGACGTCTTATATCTATCATATAAGGTTCAGTGCTATTGTTTTGTTAATTAAAATTGGAAACTGGTGTGGTTGATTGTTATGTTATTGATATGATTGCGGCCCCTTTCGACCCGGGACCATATAACAGTACAAAAAATCTCAGGAATGAATAATAAACCATACAACTTCATGAGTATAAGAGCCATGGCATGGACAAACAGATACCACTAATTCATTTGCTCAACTGGCATCAGTCTTGGATGAAATTTGCAAAGAATCATGTAATCAAGCTGGCCTATGACCACATGCCACGTGCCCAAAAACCATCTGGAAATCCTAGATTTTCTTGGATTAGATTATACAGGGTCCAACTATTTGCATATTGAAATAGTAAAATAAAAGGTATGAAATGACAATTTTGCCCCTATTGGGAACTTACTTCAAACACTACACTTCAGCAATGTTATCTAGCCGAGCTGGAGCGGGTACCAGATATCTCAACCGGATAAATACTTTATTAAGTCGATTACCTTGTTGTTAAAGGTATATCATAAGTTTTTTTATTCAATTCCGACAAGTAAATCTGTTTGCCTGACTTGGTGGGTGTCAGTTCGAGTTTTTTCTGTTAAATATCGAACAATACTTTCTATCTGAATCCGATTCGACAACTAATCTAATGGGTAATTGAGGTCTACTATCAGGTATTGGATTACTCGGTCTATTGGCATCAAGGGTAAACTAGAACTTTCACTCCTAAAGGGACAATATTAATTTGGGTATGTCATGTCACATGTGTGTTATATAGAAGTTGTATTTTACTCAATCTTCTCTCAACCAAGAAAAAACACTTCTTTTCCTCCCAAAAAGCTCAACAATGGCTGCAGAAATGGCCTTAGTAAAACCCATAGCCAAATTTGGTGCCACCAACACACCAAAATGGAACAACCCAAGAGCCCCATTTTGTCTCAAAATGATGTCCACAACCACCACCACCACCCCCTCCACCACCCCCTCAAAAAAGGGTCCCAAAAAGGCCATAAAGGAGACATTGTTAGCCCCAAGATTCTACACCACTGATTTTGATGAAATGGAGACACTTTTCAACAGTGAGATTAACAAGAACTTGAATGAAGCTGAGTTTGAGGCTTTGTTGCAAGAATTCAAAACTGATTACAATCAGACACACTTTGTAAGAAACAAAGAGTTTAAGGAAGCTGCTGACAAACTTGATGGACCTCTCAGACAGATTTTTGTTGAGTTCTTGGAGAGGTCTTGCACTGCTGAATTCTCTGGTTTTCTTCTATACAAGGAGCTTGGTAGAAGACTTAAGGTACGCTTACAATTGTATTCGGTTTGATTTGGTTCGATTTACTTTACCCTTTGGTTTGACTATAAATCACTTTTTAGTTAATGAGCCATTTTGATAGCTTATCTTAATCGAAGAGCTAGATAATATAAAATTATTGCGTTTACAGGACAATAATACTATGAAATGATATAAATTAATATTTATCGAAATAACAAATAAAAAATGAATGGATTGTCGCACGTTCATACGAAAAAACAAAAACGACGACTAAAATGGATTTGATTCCTCGCTATTATACTTCGATTAGTCCTATTTGTGGGCTTATCTCTTCAACTGATATAGTAGCTGTTCATGGTGTTTTTATCATTTTATTACCCAATCTATTTGATAACAATTGTGACAAGTGATTATTTTATTACAAAACCTGAAACACCATATAATCTCTATGAATTGTGTATGCAGAAAACCAACCCTGTTGTTGCTGAGATTTTCTCTCTCATGTCGCGTGATGAAGCTCGCCATGCTGGGTAAGCTAAAAATGTCACCAGGTTTTTCTTTATCGCGAATTGGGATACCATACTTGACATTGAGTTGCTAATTGTGTGTTGTCGTTTGAATTTTTAGGTTCTTGAACAAGGGTCTGTCTGATTTCAATTTGGCATTAGACTTGGGTTTCCTGACTAAGGCCAGAAAATACACATTTTTCAAACCAAAATTCATCTTCTACGCCACATACTTATCCGAGAAAATAGGATACTGGAGGTACATTACAATATACAGGCATCTCAAGGCTAATCCTGAGTACCAATGCTACCCTATCTTCAAATACTTCGAGAACTGGTGTCAGGATGAGAACCGTCATGGTGATTTCTTCTCTGCTTTGATGAAGGCACAGCCTCAGTTCCTCAATGACTGGAAGGCAAAACTGTGGGCACGGTTCTTTTGCCTCTCGGTATGTATCTTGTGCATTTAGCTTCTGAGATGATTAAAATTATGGCTCTTAGTACTGACCGTTTTCACTTCTTGACACTCGTTGCATACAGGTTTATGTTACCATGTATCTCAATGATTGTCAACGTACAGCTTTCTACGAAGGCATTGGACTCAACACCAAAGAATTTGACATGCATGTTATTATTGAGGTAGTGTCATGATTGCCTTCTCCCATTCATGGTTCCAATGTTGCAGATTCACTTTTACTTTATAGCACATCGACATTTACTAACTTTTCAATGGAACTCTTGACTTTCTGCAGACAAACCGCACCACAGCACGAATTTTCCCTGCTGTACTGGACGTCGAGAACCCTGAATTCAAGAGGAGGTTAGATAACATGGTGGCAATTAATGAGAAGCTGCTTGCAATAGGGGATACTGATGACATACCTCTGGTGAAGAACTTCAAGAGGATCCCTCTAATTGCAGCCTTGGTTTCTGAGCTGTTGGCAACATATCTCATGAAACCTATCGACTCTGGTTCTGTTGACATTTCTGAGTTTGATCCCCAGCTTGTGTACTAGATTTTCTTTCCTTTGTTGTTGAACTCCTAAACAATATGATAAGTACTACTTTTGTAGAGCACATTGTTTATTAATACAAGAGAGCACATCGTTCATGTTTGAGTTCTAACGCCTGTCGTTTGATGCTATAACGCTCCAAACTATGATCTCACAACTTGATCAGGTGTTCAATCACCTAGGGCTGTGAGTGAGCCGAGAAATCCGACTCGATTCGGGAAATTCGATCCGAAATTGTTCGATTCGCGACTCGATTCGTGTACACAAATATAGGGCCGAATTCCATTTATGAGAATTCGCCGGGCCGGGCCGAATTGTCGAATAAATTCGACTCGACTAGGGTATTATGTATATGGGCTCCAAAGTCCAAATAAGTGAATAACCCATTAACCCTAAAGTCAGCCCAACAGCCCATGTCTCATTATTTTGTTGCCCTATCCGCCCCTATATATATTATCCCTAATTCTAACCCTAACTAGTTTCTATCGTTCTAACCTAATCTGCCTCCTGCCCTTTCATTTCTCTCTCGAGTCTCAAAGAACCCTAACAAGTTTCTGTCAACTTTTATCAAGGCCTCTGGTAGTCTTGTGTCTTTGTCGTGTGCGATGTCAGAATCAGTTCCATCATCACATGATACTCGGAATCTTGCTGAAGGTATGAGTATGTTGTATGTATCTGAATGTTGAGTTGTTGACTACTTGAATTGATGTGTATTCTGTTCAATTTTTTGAGAAGCTTGTTAAATGTTGACCGTTGACCTCTCAATTTCATACTATTTTGGTCTCGATTTTGGTTTGCATGTTATTAGTCTGAATGATTTATTTTTTATCCCAATTCAAATGCTCCTCAATGAGCTACAATAGGATTATATGTATAGCACAAACCTACAACTCCTTAATTGAGTGCATGTGAATTTGAAGCTTGTATGAACTCCTTGATGAGTAGATATCAATTTGATGCTTGTATGAACTCCTTGAATGAATGGATATGAAGTTGACTCTTCTGGAAGTTCATTCCATATAATCCTACAAATGAAACATGTGAATTCATGAAAACAGTAGAAATGAATTGAAATCATGCTTTATAAAGTTTCAAAGTTGTTCAACTCCATGTAGTGGCCAAATTTGATGTTGCCTAACTCTTCTCTTTATGTGGTCTTTGAACTGTTGCACTTCAGGCTTGTCTTTGATTTGCCATGGCAATGAGGGGTAGGAGAAGCGAGATTAACCTCATGCATTTAGTTGATATTGTTGTTTTATTCACTTAATTAGGCCTTTATTCGATGTTGAAAATAGAATGGTCCCTTAGCTTATTAGCTTGTTATATCAATATTAATTTGAAGTACTATCACACCTACTTCAATTCATATATAGGTTGATAAGTATGTCGCTTATTAATTGTAGTGGATGTTGTTGATAAATTATTAATACCTGTTGTAGGGAGTTAATAATAATGGGATGTGATAATGGTTGCTGGTCCCCACTCTCGTATACCTTATTTAGTCCTACAACAAATATTATTAGATTTTGTTTTTCAGCCTATTTGGTGTTTAGTTCTGAGATTCCACAATAAAAGCTTACAGTCTTGATGATGATGCCATTAAATTTATATCATCGAAATTTAAAAGCAAAGATAAAGTTCACTTAGAGTGTGTTTGATATGGTGGAATAGAATGAATTAAACCGGAATGGAATTGAATGACTTGGTTTGGTACTTCGGAATTGATATTCATTGCATTCCTTAGTTAATCCCATTACCCCATTTGAGGTAATACCCATTACTCCCAAATTGGGCGTAATCATCCATTACTTCAGATGAGGGAATCGAATAAGAAAAAATAGGACAGGGTTACAATATTTATAATTATAACAAATTATTTTTAAAATACTACATTTACACAAGCTGCTTTGATTACATTGAGAAATTCGCATTATTATTATTATTATTATTGTTATTATTATTATTATTATCATATTTATTATTATTATTATTATTATTATTATAATTATTATTATAACTATCATTATCTCTACTACTATTATTATTATTATTATTATTTTTACTATTATTATCATATTTATTATTATTATTATATTCATTAATATTATAACTACTACTATTATTATTATTATTATTATTATCATTATTATCATATTTATTATTATTATTATATTCATTAATATTATTACTACTACTACTATTATTATCATTATAATTATTATCATATTCATTATAATTATTATTATTATTGTTATTATTATCATTATTACTATTGTTATTATTATTATCATATTTATTATTATTATTATCATTATTATTGTTATCATTATTATTATTATTATCATATTTATTATTATTATTATCATTATTATTGTTATCATTATTATTATTATTATCATATTTATTATTATTATTATTATTATATATCTATTTTCCAATACATGTTCATTAATTTGTTGTGACTAATTAATTGAAAACTATTTTTATTATTAAATAATTATTTTTGGGAAGATAAACAATTGTGTTTAGATAATATAATATTTACTTGAATATATTTAGTGGTACATTAGTAATTTAGTTATATTATGATTATTGTTACATCATACCAAACTAAGGAATGTAATGGTTAATGGTAATTGAATTACATTACTACGATTATACCAAACAAAATAATAAGAATCATTTGTTCATTCTTTTCCTTTACTCATTCCATTACTGAAGTCATTCCATTCCTACATCATTCCATTCCAGGCTACCAGACGCACACTTAGAAAAAACAGTAATGGATATGTATATAGATCCGATGTGGACCCAAACACAGCTTTAAATAAAACCATATGATGTAATGAAAACAATTTTAGTTGGAGCAAGTGCATGTCTGTAACCATGCCACTCAGATGAAAGAATTTCTACTCTTTTTTCACACTTTCACTTCATCTTCAACTATATAAATTGTGAATTCATGCATTCATTCATTCACCTCTTCTAAAAGTGAAAAGATTGGGTGCATCAATACTTCCATGCATCAGGTGCATCAAGGGGGTTTGGGCATAATATCTTATAAATTAAGTGTCACGATGCAATTATTTATACAATTAAGGGTCACGCTACAATTATCTATATACTTGGTGGGTCATTTCTACTGTTTTCATGAATTCACATGTTCAGTCAAGTGGTCAAACACTCAGATGAACAACATGCAACCCCAAATCAGTAAAATGGTCAAACATTCAGATGAACAACATGCAACCCCAAATTTAGATAAAAACACATCAAATTGATGGTTAACAATAGGTCAAGGGTCAACACTCAACATATATTATGATACATACTGCATATAGCATACCCATACATGAAATCAACCCAAAATTGAACCCAATATACATTTATTCAAGTGGTCAACATTCAGACTAATAACATGCAAACCAAAATCGAGACCAAAACAGTATGAAATTGAAAGGTCAACGGTCAACATTTAACAAGCTTCTCAAAAAATTGAACAGAATACACATCAATTCAAGTAGTCAACAACTCAACATTCAGATACATACAACATACTCATACCTTCAGCAAGATTCCGAGTATCATGTGATGATGGAACTGATTCTGACATCGCACACGACAAAGACACAAGACTACCAGAGGCCTTGATAAAAGTTGAGAGAAACTAGTTAGGGTTATTTGAGACTCGAGAGAGAAATGAAAGGGCAGGAGGCAGATTAGGTTAGAACGATAAAAACTAGTTAGGGTTAGAATTAGGGACAATATATATAGGGGCGGATAGGGCAACAAAATAATGAGACATGGGCTGTTGGGCTGACTTTAGGGTTAATGGGTTATTCACTTATTTGGACTTTGGAGCCCATATACATAATACCCTAGTCGAGTCGAATTTATTCGACAATTCGGCCCGGCCCGTCGAATTCTCATAAATGGAATTCGGCCCTATATTTGTGTACACGAGTCGTGAATCGAACAATTTCGGATCGAATTTCCCGAATCGAGTCGAATTTCTCGGCTCACTCACAACCCTAACTATAATCAATTTAATTACCTACATATTCTTAATATGAACTATTTAACTATATAATACTAATCATGTTAATTTATATAGTTAATTTATATTAAAATATTTACAAATTGTGCAACAGTTCGACAAACAATGCAAAAATATAGGATCTCATAATTTAATATAATTAAAACTCTAAATTAATTACATCAAATCATTAAAACTGAATTTAAGGATTGTAAAAATTAAAATTAACAAATAATATAAAATCTTATACGAAGTATATACCTCCACAATAATACATGAAAAAAAATACTGATTAATGAGATAATTACTTTTAACTAGACATTGCTTTGAGAATTAGAGAGGATATAAAAAAAATTATTTTTATTGATTTTGGAACAAGAAAAATAAAAGTGCAATATTGTAAAATGGGTAGATAACTTGTTTAGAATTAGGAATTAAATATTGATAGGTGGGCGGGGGAGTTAAGGGCTAAAAGATGATGTTGCAAAAAATATGTTGATGATGGCATGGATCGAATTTGTGACCTATTCTTTGTTTAATGGAAGCTATTACCACTAGACCAAGTTTATCATTTAGTAGGGTATTCATGTGAATACCTTACATACATGGTGGGTCCGCCCATGCGCTCGGCCCCTCCTTAAGAGACCTCAAAATTTTAATATTAATTCCACGATAATGTTAAAGGTCGCATTGTACATGATGTGCACGCATCTTGCACAAGATGTACACTCATGTTGCACAAGTTGTGCACACATGTTGCACATGATATGTGTTGTGTTCATAAATCTTAATCACCAAACGACTCAATCAAATTTTAATAGGAGTAGTACATTTGTAATCTATATTTACTAGCATTTAATAAAAATATTTACTAATGTCTTTTTGTATAAATTTATTTTCTATTATGTTGTCTTAAATTGTTTAACTTAATATTCTAAATATATGTTGACTATAAAAAATCAATATACATAACTTAATTATAATCTTAAAGCTACAAATACTTTTTTTTGTAACGAACAACAGTATTAGGATTACTTTTACATCAAACCATGATCAAAGAAAGCATCCTAATACATAATCAACCTTGTTTTCTACAGCTTGACAATCATGCTGTTAGTGCACTTATGAGCAAGATCTTTGAAAACTATAAAACTTGGTGCAAATACTTGCGAAGAAAACACAATTTAAGGTTAGAAGGATGTTTATTGCCTAAATTTGTATTATGCAGATTATTTATTTATGCGCCAATGCCGGATAACCTTAACAGCCCTTTTTTTTTAGACACCTGCTCCCTGCGAACCCTTCCGTCATAGAAAACCACATCCATGCGATGGACCAGAGAACAAGGTTCCTCGAGAGTCGACTTATAGAGTTATAATGCTGGTAGATGGGAAGATCTCATTGTATGTGATGACACCCAAGGTCACCCTAGAGGCTACAAGGCTCTGGCACCGAAGATGAAGTTGAGACTCCATAAATCTTTGTGGTTAGTGCAGAAAAGCCATCGGACCGGATTTGTGGTAAAATTGAGATTATTTCGTTTCCTTTCTTATCAGAGATGGACCGAAATAAAAGTCCCACTCACTCGGTGCGATCTTAACCCTCTGCCATGTTGCTTTCCCTGTTACTAAGTAGCGTCAAACCCACCTTTTTTTACTATGAAAGTAGATTTGTCCACTCGAGATAAGGCCCCCTACTCTGGCATTTACCCCCCCCCCCCCCCCCCCCCCCCTCAGGGGATTGAAAAGTGTCCCTTTCATCTTGACTTTATTTAACCTGGGTCTACTAATAAAAGAAAGGTGAAGCCCCACTCACTGAGTACCTAGCTTCCTCCATTCTCGTCCTTGTCTTGACTCTTCTTAGGATCCCTCTAAATTGGTCATCAGAAAGAATAAGGTCACAATTGTCTAAATAGTAAGCGGGTGCACCACCAGCCTTTTCTCTTAATAGTTGTAGTAACAACATCCCCTATTTAACTATCTACAGCCAGAGCCTTAGCGTATAATTTATTTATCCTCAGGAGATCAAAGGTATTTTCTTCCAGAAGGATCCTAGCTTCATTATTGAGTGGTTATGTCATTTGTTCAAATCCAATAGTAGGTAAAATCGACCGAAACCCCATACTTTGGTTTTTCTACAAAATAAAGTTATTGAAAAATAAAAAAAATGTTTGAAAAAATAAGCCTCGTTTTGAAAGTTTGCAAAAGGCCCCAATATGTAAGAACCGGCCTGTCAGTATAATAGGTAATCTCCAGATCAAATATTTTTAATTTTTTTCAATGTTTTAATATTTATTACGTATTTTACACACTTTTCAGAGATTTAACTTTCATAAATCATAATAAATCCATAACAAATCAATAATTGTGTTTTTATTTCGTCCGTATGTTATGCATCTTAAGAGCTACTTTCAAATCAAATTTCTTAATTTTTGGAACATGCTTACTATTTATTTCGTATTTATTTTTCAAACACCAATATAGCGTATAAAAGTCAATCATCAACTTAAATCATCATAATCTTCAAAAACATGGACATCAAGAGGTTCTACTAACATTTTTTGAGCTTGGATTATACATGTCTATGAAATCAAGTATTTCAACTTTTAAACAAACCCATGAGTCTGACTTACGGTACCAAGCTTTTATTTGGTACTAATAATATCAAACGGCAACTTAGTCATTTACCATTCCAATTAATATTAAATTCTTTTTTAGTATCACAATACTAAAAGGTAATCTCATATATTGTATTTTAATAACATACAAATAGCAACCCAAACCAAACATCACATTGCATTTTCAAAAATATAGTAATATCAAACCAACAAACTCCACAAATTAGGGGATTTAAATTGGATTCAATCATATCAAAATTCGAGAAAAAACATAAGTAAGTGATGTTCATTAGTCAAGCAATTGAAGGTCTTCAGACAAAAGGTGAACAACTTCACAGGTAAAATTCTAATTTTTAAATACTCTAATTTATAATGATTTTTGCCTAATTTGTTGAAAATTGGTACAAGGACTTGATGGAAAAATTGTGAATCTTAAATTTGTGATTTTACTTGGTTTGAGATTTTCCTAATATTATATTAAAGGATAATTTTATTGAAATATAAGGTTGGATAATTACAAGAATGAATTGATAAACATAAGATGTTGGTTAAGGATAAAATGATAGCATGATGTGAAAATGAGAAGTATAGATGCCAGGGGCGGATTTAGGGGGTGGTTCATGTATGTCATGACCACCCCAAATCACAAAAGAAGGTTAGCTTAGATGGTAATGTGCTTTTCAATTCAAGCTGAGTCAAGCGGATTTAGGGGGTGCTTTTCCTATTCTTTTTGATAGTTCAAAGACGAAGAAAATCTTTAGTTCAAATAGTAATATGGCTAACCTCTCACAACATCACCTGAATTCGAATCCTTATACGGGTTTTTTTTCCCTTAGCTTGTTTTGTATCCAAAATTTGAAAAAGTTTCAATGGTGGAGTTCGAATCCTTATATTTAAAAAAAAATCTTTGATTATATTTCATGTGTTGTCCACTTAATGTTAAACTACTCAAAGTTTTAAATAACTTTGTCGATGGTTCAATAGCCTAGTGACATCCGACCCAATCTTTGATGCAAAAATGTCACGGGTTCGAACTTTGTTGGAGTCAAATTTGTCTCATATTATATTTCAACTCTCATATTAAAAATTTCTGTATTCGTTCTCCAATTCTCTATTAGTTAGAAATTATGTATTCGTTTGTAATACCATTACCGTAAAGAGATAGTACTCCTTCAAGCGTTTTTTAAAGATCATTTATTTTTTGCTCAAAGTTTTAAAAAAATTGAACTTATGTCACAAATATAATTTTTTCTCCACCTTTTTTAACCAAACTTGATAAAATAAAACCTAAAAAAGAATTGTAGTTTAGGAAAATAATCTTTAAATTAAGGGAAGAAATACATTGATACTACTTCTGACAACTCAAAACACAATACTTCGTTTACGGGCTCCACAACTCAAAACACAATACTTCGTTTACTTGTCCATCTCTGCTCAATAATAACTTATTCGTTATAAATACTGCTCTAAAAATAATTTATTGATATTAATTTTTATATTTTTTGAACTAAAATAAAAGCATTTTTTTTTTTTTGTAAATTAGCGATGAGATGAACTTCGAACCAAGACTTTCTAATCACTAGCAAGAGCCTTTTCCACTAGGCTATTCGATTAACTCAAAATAAAAGCATCTTATGTGATTAATTGGAGTAAGTAGTTAATATTTCCTCAATTCCAAAATAATAGACGTTTGATTTCTTTCAAATTGAACTTTGACCATCAATTATTAATTACTCATTCTAAAATATATAAAATTTATATAGTTAGTACTTTCATAATGTTAATTTTTTAATAATATAATTAAAGATTACTTGAAGGTCATAGATTTACCTCGAACGACATGTTCGAAAGACAATTATATTGGATTAGAGAAAGTGCTACTTATAGTTTGACTTAATTTCCCAAATGCATATAAGAGAGTATCGAGAACCGAATACAATACAAGGTTGAAAGTACAATATATAATAAGAACATACATATGAAAGAACCTCATTAAACTGAACTAGAGAATGAAGACGATCCTTAAAGATATCTTCATATGAGCTACTGCTTAACGTTTAAGTTTAGGAGATACAGTTTAGTTAACGCCAATTTCACTAGAAAATGGCGTCTTTTCTGTCCGCAAGTATACACGATGTTACTTGCAAATCTGCAGAAGATCAGCTGGTTAATTTACTTGGAACATCTACATTTGGGTCGACCATGCATAACTCCACAGTCCCTAGATACAGAAAGGGGGATTCTTACTGAAATTATCTATCACCGAAAATAGCGAACATACACATTATAGCAATATTTTGGCATCAGAATTTTGGGGCGGGAGAATCTATACCCCGGTTAATGATGCAATGATTGAGTTCCTGTAAGAACTGAAGTGCCCGCTAAGCATCAGAACTTTGATGCATGCTAAGCCTCCTACATGGACATGATATAACATAGTCAGCATGCTCGTTGAGGATAAAGATCAAAATATCCAAGATATGCTTCATTTACCAAGATGGTCTGTTATGATGTCCATACAAAATCAATTACCTTGGTTTCTCAGATGAGGTTAGACGTTTGGACATTTTAGATGCCTGCATTATGTTGGAAACATTACAAGCAGCATTATGTAGCTTCCAGATTGTCATTATATAAAATTATGCAATTCACTCATAATGTGATATACAAATGACAATAGCGAAAGCAGTCAACCTTCATTTCTCACTGCAATATTGCATGCATAAAATTGCATAAAACTTCAGTTTTAATAAATAATGAACTTTTTTTCATAAAAAGCAGAATCCCGTAATCATGGTCCTATTGTTAAACTGGCCAACACTGTTTCACTCTTTTATGTACCTTTTACTCTTCTCTTCTTCGTATTGTCATGTATTCACATAACTTACAATGCAAGATGTCAGTATTGGCATTAAATTACAAAATACGTAAACTGAAACCCAGTCAACATAAGAAGAAAACTTCGGTTAAAAACCCTAAAACAACTGGTAAGAAGTTTCTTTGAACTGCTGCCATGTGCTAGCCTTGGAATATGCTCATAGGAACCATTTAAAAGTCAAAGAAACCCAGGAATTACTTGGTACAAAGAAAGTTACATGGTAAAGCGTAAGGGGTATAGGGGACTTCTTCATAAGAATCACAACTTAAGTTGCTTTGCACGTATTCACTGTACATTACACAATTACATTGAGTTTACAGGTCTATTTAAATATTAAAAGATATAACTAAACATTATTATTAGTATATGTACAATACCTGTTCTTGAATTATGCTCCGAGCCTCAACAAGCTGAGCTTCTAATTCAAGTTCTCTCTCGGTGACTTCAGAAGTGACATCTGTAGTTTTTTGTGCATCTTGTAGCTGACCCATCCACTCCTTCATTTTTTAGAAGATAAGAATTATGAACTATCCATCAGAATGAACCTATCATCATAACTATTCTATTTGAAGGCAAAGGAAGCATAAGTACGCAGCCACGCTACCTTTATAGAAGCCATCTTAGTTCTAAGACTTTCTTCGATTTGATCCCTGGCCATATGGAGTGGAAGGTCATATACATCCTGTAAATAAGGATCTATTCAAGTCAACATGTTACACAACAACAAATGATTAAATATATTAGAGAATTATATACCGTTCTACCGCCTAATGGAGACTGTTGAGGGTCCACATCCTGCCTTTCACTAGCTTGGTGAGATTTCTTGGAAGACCCATTAGGAGCATTTAAGAACTCACGCATATCTGCCTGAGGTTTGACACTCTTAGTAACTATCAAAAACAAGTACTCTACCTAACTATCATGTTGACACTTGAATATTAACATACATGATAAAGAGAATATTGGAACTTGTACATTTTAAAATCATACAACAAATAGTATATACAGGACTTTCTTGATGTTGCTATATAATTTTTGTTTATCCCGAAACCCATACGCCAAGCTAGGAAAATGAGCAATCAAACTTGGACTCAAATGCTTTGAACAATGTGAACTTTACCATCTCGTTTCTCAGGAACTGGTTATCACTCTAGAATGTTATAGATACATGCCAAACGAAAGAGGCTTGAAATGGTACTAAACAGAACTGCACATAATACAACTAAAGACATGGTACTAAACAGAACTGCACATAATACAACTAAAGACATGGTACTTTTACAATGACAAAGATATTATCTAGTTTCTATCCACATTGTCACATGAATTCAGTATCCATGGAAGAGGGGTCAGAAACAAAAAGGATAGTGGTGTAAACCAAAATAATGTGATTGGTGTAACTACCTGCATTGAACGAAGTAAAGCCCTCAAATCAGAATTCTCAGCAGCTAGTTCTTGGTTCTTAGTTTCGTATGCGTCCACCTTGGAAGATACAAAAGGTTAGAAAACAAGGAAGGGTCTGCCAGAAAATTACATTTGTATAAAAAAAACACCTACAATTTTCTTATAGAAATCGTTGTCAGCCTTCTTCCCGGTCCATGTCCCACGTTGGCGCCCTTCTTTCTGTTGCACGTGAAGTTGAGAGCCTTAGTGAAAGTGGTCTATGAATCCATATAAATTAAAAGAAACTCATTTATCACCTGAAGCAGATTCATTATCTCCATTCCTGATCTAGATTCTTTCTTTTTCTCCATCATTACTTGATTCAGTTTCTCCTGCGATGAATATGAACTTACTTCAAATTTTCTTGATCTGAAAACTTATCCTTGACTAAACAAATGTAATAGCAATCTTAGCTCCTACCTGTAATTTTATGTATTCTTTCTCCTTTTTCTTCATCTCATATATTTGCTGAGTTTTGACTTGCTAGGAATCATATCACAATTAGTCAAGTATTCAAGCAAATATGCAGACTGAAGTCAGTAGAGAAAGTGCAAACCTGATTACCAATAACCATCCTTTGGAATTCGTCTCTTTCCTGTTGTAGTTTATCAATTTGAGCTTTAAGGGAGGAAGCCGTTTTAGCATCCTATTCATGGAATTCCAAGGGCACTTAAAAGGGTGCTCGTAAAAGCCAATGACTTAATTATATAAAATAGCAGCATTTGCTCACTGTTCTAGTAATTGTAGCTATCTCTCTATCTTTGGCTGTTAACTGTGACTCCAACCTCTCCACTTTTGCCTCCAACCTTGATATGTCCGACAATAGTCTTCATAACATTAAGAAGAACAAGACATTAAGAATATTGGATAACAGATCTCACATACATATAGCCACCATTCCACCCCTATCCTAGAGAAAATAAATAAAATGAATGCATGAGGTAAGGATAATCAGTCTCTATATATATACATATTATATATATATATGGAATGCAGCTCAAACTAGTGTTTCCCATGTATTAATAGTATAAAATACCACAATACTGTAATTTTTCCAAGTTAATTGGTTTGGTGTTGAAATTTCGGGAGAATTTGAATTTATTATAAGAAAAAGAAGTCAGTGATATCAGTCCAACAAAAATGTAGGCAAACTAATTAATTATCAATGAATATGATGTATACCGTTGTCTCTGCTCATTAGCAGACTCCCTGTAGTCAACGTCTCTCTGCCTCTGCTGCAACAACGCATACATACAATTGCACGTCCTCGCAATTGAAACCTAAATACAATATATCAAGCAAGTGAATACAACACGCTCAGCAGATAAAATACATAACACAAGATAAGGAATGCAGTACAGGGTCGCTGGCGAAGAGATCAAGTGAAGCAGGAAATCCAAAGGTGACGAGGGTTTGATTAAGGTACTTAGCACAATGCTCCAAGTTATTGACATCCGCGAAAGCATACTCACTGCATATATCGAAAAAAGTATCCAGTCAATTCACATTCACACAATACTAAATACATACCCAGAATGTACTCAATTTGAGATAATTGCATAATTAGTCCCCGGAGCTCGCCAAAACTCGAGACTTTTACTCTCTGGAGTTTTATTAACCCTAATTAGTCCTCATAATTACACTATTTTTGCACCTACGGACCTTTGAACACAATTTCAACGTTAAAATTACCAAGGAACAAACTTGAAGAACCATACTGCCAATAGTGGTGTAGCTCCAACTACTAATTCTCAGAAAACTTCTACTCCGAGGAGTCGCAAATTATGACAAATTCGGGAACTAATTTTGATCAACTAAAACTCCAATCTCAAATTATAACAAACTTAGTTAACTAACTTCCACTATCGGAAACTCCAATGACGAATTCCCAAATTTTGATAAACTTCGGTAACTAGTTTTCACCAACTAAAACTTCAAACTAATTCCCGAATTTTGATAAATTTCGGTAACTAGTTTTCACTAACTAAAACTTCAAAGACTAAGTCTGGACTTATGATAAACTCGGAGACTATTATCTGGAGCGAATTTGTAGATAATAGTAAACAGAAAAAACCTAGTAAGGATGAGAAGGTACCTGGCTCCAATGCTGGCTGGATTAATAGATAATCTCTGCAAAACAGTAATTAGCATAGTTATTAATTAAGAAAGCGAAAATGCATAAAAAGTGGACAATTAGGAAACTGGACAATTGGAAAATACTCTGAGATCGTAGTCGGAGTCAGTTGGAGGCGGCATTGTACGCCGAAGATCTGATAATCGGAGTGGGGTGGGGGTGGGGGTAGGGGGGGGAGGTCACGGAGTTGAGCAGATGAGTAGATCTGATTATAATTGTTGCAAACAGATTTTATCGTATCTATGAAGATGTGTTGGAATTTAATTTCAAAATTGAAATTTGACGATTGTTTGTTTGTTTGTTTGACGGCAGGGGTGAAGACTTAACGTTGACTCCACTCTTGACTCTTGTCGTTTCCTTCATAAAGCTCTCGTGAAAACAACATTAGCTACTTTCTACTTTAATTTTCTTAATCCTGTCTTGTTTTATTTAATTGACATTTTACGGATATGCATCAGCTCCCCTATAAGTTATAATAGGGGTTGAAATTACTGAAACTGACACTTTTTCAGCTTTTTTAAAATAATTTGGGTCCCTATAAATTATCACTCACCCTCACATTTGTAACCTCTCTATTTTGTAGTTATAATTATTATGATTCAATTAATTGTGAATAACAGGGGATCTGCTAAATAACAACTAATCTCAAAAAGAGAAAAGTGGCAATTCATAATGGATTAAAGTGGAAAATTGAGGGGAGATGATGTACATGCTCTTAGCAAACCACATCTAAGTAAACTGCACTGACAAGCCCCGTTTGACAGGCTTGACCGTCAAAGTATTGGTACGGGAGAATCGAGCTCTTGAACTGCAGATAATTACTAATAAATGTTACTTCCTCGTCTCTATATTTTTATACATGTTTAGTCAAAGGCGATATAATTAGAGCTAAAATTTTCTGGCCCCCTGAACTTCGGCAGTTCGGTCAGTTTGCCCCTGAATATTGAGAATCAGTAAGCTTGCCCCCCGAACTACCCAAATTGGTCAATTCGGGGATTTTCCCTTTAAAATGAAGGGCAATATAGGAATTTTAACATATAAATAGGTAGTAAGGGTCATTTTAGAAAAACCCATTTATAATACACAACATACATTCGAGCCTCTTTAAAAAAAATTAAAATTAAATATTAAACAAAAATTTAAAAATAGTAATAAAACCCCCTACCCCCGAACCACCCACCCCCCACCCTCAACCCACCCCATTGACGATACCTGCACGAGAAGACCACCCGACCCTCAACCCCCGACCACCATTGACTAGCCCTGCACGAGAAGACGATCAAGCTGGGTGGTGGTGAAGATGGATGGAGATCTTTTAGCCTTAAACTAGTTAAACTTTTATCAACGAAAATAAACAAATCTATTTGTCATGAACGGAATAGTTAATTTTATTTTTGCAGTTGCAGAAAAAACACATTTACAACCTTCCGCAGTTTACAGATTGAGCAAAGATTCACTTTAACTATATTATGGTCATCAACTTTATATTGCGATTCGGTTAATTGTATCCTCAGTTCATCCTGAGTGCTAGTCTATGGAGAAAATATCTGTTAAAGTAAGTTGTGTCGTCAGTTCATCCGACTGCTGTTCCTCCTTCCCCACCATGTTTTCTTCGCCGCCATTGCACTTGCTTCCTCTCTTCCAATTTTGTTTAATACGACTTTCGTTTCCCTCAGTCGTGAGCTATAATCCTTTTTCCAGGTTTCGAACATATGCTTCAATTCCTTAAGTTCGCGTTCTGGATTCAAGTCTGCTTGGACCTGACCAGATTTTACTTCCACCAAGAAGTTGGCGTCGTCACTGAATACCTGACTCCTCTGCTGGAATTCTTCAGCTAATCGGTTAACCACAGTTAGACCGGGATTGGCTGGTCCTCCTCCAGGGCTACTACTATGGGCGTTCGCTGTTTCCCAATCCATGCATTCATTTTCGTCATCCAGAGCCAAACTTGTGTTTTCTCCAGCTAGATTGGACTGAATTGATGTCATTTGGTTCTGCCAAACCTGTTCCATTGATTTCATCTTCCTTTCATATTCTGACCATCGACTATCGTACTGCTGGACTCGTTGGGAAAGGATTTCATTGGCCTCGTCCTTCTCCCTCAGAGCAGATTCTGATTTAAGAACCTTGTGTTGCAACTCAGCAAGGTATGTTGCTTTCACCCACACCTGCTTACCCTGCGTAAACAGTCAGCGGATTCACGATTTAAAAGACGAATGTGCTTAGCATTTTGGTAACTCAGGTTCAAAAACAGATCTCTTTGATTCCTTTCTCAGGGACAGTGAGATTTTTCGAAGAAAATATTACTGGTTAGAGGATCAGATCAAATAGTTAAACTAGCTAGTTATCCAGTTATAAAAGGTGAACTGAACTTTGTAATGGCCTCTATCAATTTTTCGTACCTTCTTTCCAAATTGTTGAAGCGCTACGTCCCCTGTGCATTGTCTAACCAACCACCCACGGATAACTGTGAGCATAAATCATAAAGTGTGAAAATCCATAAGCCAATCCAAGGTTTTTAGAAAGAGAAAAAAAAACGAAACATGCACTTCTTTCGTAAAATAAAATAAAAAACGAGCTTGGAAATGGCAGTAACCATATCAGTAGATCCATGTATCAATCCACAGAAAAAGTAGAACAAGACAGGAAAGTTATGATCCATTATCTAAGCATATATGATTTAGATCCTATCACTACAACGTTTACCTGCTTGCATCTCAACTGATGCACTGCGTAAAATTTCGAAGCGTTTCCTTTCCTTCCTGCCTTTGATCCTCTTTTGTATAACTATTGCAGCTCTATGCCGGTGCACTAGGTATGCATATACTTTTCTAGTCTTCCCACCTTGCACAACTATATATATAGGTAGGTGTCAAGCATACTACGATATAAGTAATAGGTAATGGTAAATGGGTGGTCATCTAGAAATCATCTTAAAGTTTTTTTTAAAAAAAAACTTACGAGCCTGAATGGTGGCAATTGCTCTCTGCTGCACCCGCACTTTACAGCGAGCTTGATGGCCTCTGAAACAACTTTGGACACGTAATATGCCATTAAGCGTACGGGTCCTTGTATCTTCGAGCATCCCCATCTGATAATATTTGGAAAAAAGTTGTTTGAATGACGCAAATATATTTTTAAAAAGAAGAAATACCATGCAGGGTATTAATAAGCATTTTTGAAAACTCAATGGCTGGAATAGAGGAAGGTGAATCATTCAACACATTCCTACTAGACAGCTAGAGAGGTAAGCCAAAATAGTAATCTTGAATCCTGTTTAAACACATTGTACTTCGATTAGCCTGCCGCTAACTATTAGTCACGGATGTGATTCGCCATCAAAAACAGAGTTTGAATAAAAAGAAATGACACTGTATATTTTCCAACCTGGTAGTGAACAGTCTGTTGAATAAAGAAAATGAATATATATATGTATAATTCTTCTTACTTGACCAGTGCGGAAGAAAAGCTTTGTGTAGCCGACATGGTACATCTCAGGCAAAATGTTGAACTGGTGAAGAATTGCAACTGAGACGGTGAGTGGATCCTGTGATGCAATATGGTCTAACAGAAGAAAACCGTACCTGATGCAGAAGTGGCATATGACATTCAACAAAGAACAGTCACTTACGATTTACAGCACAAAAATGGAAGCATGTATGAGCTGATTAGTCTCAGGTGTTACCTTCTGGCAAATTTCTTATGCGACATCCTGGTAGGAAATCCAGATCTTGAGATCCTAACTACCTCTAGGACCCCACAGCATCGGAGCTGTTGTAATACCAAACCTTGATCATATATCCCAGGAGACTGGAGATTATTTGGCTTGATACAACGGATGAAATGTGATGTAGTATTCTCCAAGCGTTGCATTAATTGGAAAAGTTGACCCTACAACGAAGAGAAGAATTGTTTGATATATGCCAAAAAAGATATAAGAACAAACAAAGAAAATTAGATACAACCGCACGCCATAAAATTTAAGAAATGTATAACGATAATATAAAAACAGAAGCACTATTGAAAATATAAGAGAAATATACTTAAGAGAGTCACATAACCATGACAAAAACATACAACATTTTTACAATTCATGAAATGTATGTGAAGTTGACAACGTTAGGGTACAAATGATGAGCTGAAGAAGTATAAACTGTATTGCCTGCCCCAAGAATTTATGTACGATGCAACAAATAATTTCATGAGGATAAGACATTTTAAATCTAAAGAGTAAGAGGGTACCTTAAACTTTGTTGCTACACTTAATTTCTGAGAATCGGCTCCACCTGATTTATGCAATTGACCAAGACCTGAATCAGATTGACTAAGCATAGCAGCAGCAAATATCTGAGGAAGATCGCTTTTGCATGAAGAGAGAAGTTGGATAGAATCCAGGTGTAGAAAATCTCGATTCTTATCAAGGAACCCAGATGTGTGATAAGTAACCTGAGAGTAACATGTCATATGTATGAACCTTAGATATGATGGATGAAAGAAAAGAAATTACAAGGAGAAAATATCTACAATGAAGCGATTACATAACTTTTTTGTGCCAAAGAAAGTCAATAGCATTTTATGAAATTATTTACCATTAAATTGAACTTAGACTAAAAAACCGTTACAAACAACAGAGATCTGATACTTCCATTCACTTCAACAATCATTTTCAGATAAATCTGAAGGGAAAAAGAAGATTAAAGATGATTCCAATAGATATGAATATATGACGTACCTCCCCTGCATAATGAGATATACTGAAGGCTCCGCCCCTCTTTGGTCTGAAACAAGGACTGAATTTGAGATGCTGTTTCAATTTGATAGCAAATGTCGCGTCTGTGGCACTTGGAAAAGTGGTCTCCTCATCCAACAAAGACAACAATCCAACCGGTTTCTGCATGAATAAGAAAAACAGTTTCCGTCCATCAGGAATCATGACCAGCATTCAGTCTCTACCTAACAACAGATGTAACTGAGGACAGGATGTGATGTAGTACTATTCTTTTTAGTTACTTCTTTTTATTTATGTATTTATAGGGGATAGGTCGCTCGAGCATTATCTTAACAGTCTCCAATGTGACCTAGTCTGAGATCCAACATATTCTGCAACACCATGTCACTTCATAGATTCCTAGATCACTACCTATATGCACTAACCTGAAGGAATGAGTTATATTCCATATGGCATTATGAGGAAGGGCAAATAAAGTCAACAATATTTACGGGGTTGTGAAATCTTAGCAGAAGCAGAACAAGCAGCTTATGTGAGAGTGAAGATATAAAACTTCTTCAAAGGAGCTCCTTCTTATAACTTCATTCTATATCTTGAGGGTGCTCAGCTTACATTTTTATTATTAAATACGTAGATAAACAATGACGCGTAAAGGAACTTCAGGAATAGAAGCTTTGTTAATACGAATAAAGGAACCACTAGGGTTGGCCTTGTGGCCACGGGGTGTTACTCGCAATGATGAATCCTTGCAAAGACAAGGGACAAGTTTTAAATGGGAAGAAAAAGTTATCAAAGAATAGAAGGACTCTTCAGCTTGATTTGAGACGGAGTATTAAAAGTTGCTGGCTTAATATGAGATAGGAGTTGTAAGAGCAGCTATTTCTGGACCGGTGAACAGTTACTTGTGGTGGGGGTTTAAAAACCGGGCGTATTAGAAGAGTGTGAATTATATGGCAATGTACCTTCTCAAACAGATTTAGACATTCTTGGTTGTCTTCAAATTCAACTTTTGCCCAGTCGATTCCATCTTGAATATATTCCTGAACAATGAGAATCCAGGATAAAGATATAAACAAAGCATAGATTCAGATCAACAGTAAACAATAGTTATAAGTAATTGGTTTACAAAGACTAACATCAACAATAGATCGATGTGCTGTAAAACTTGCACTCTTCGTTGAGTTATGGTGGGAAGGCGTATAAATTTTTTACTAGCTTGATTCTTCTTTAATTTTCAAATCAAGACGGAAATATATTTTTCTTCAAGAGCTTCATGGTGAATATATTGCAGATCTTAAAATATTATTATTGTAAAATGAAGTTTTATACTTCTGATTTTGTTTGGGTCCCGAAACTGTAGGTTCCTGATCCAATAACTTAACCTGATTCGATTTTGTTCTACGATATAAAGTTTGCCGTTGGTACATGTTTGTCTTTGGTTCGGAATACGCGAGAATGACCATTGAACATGTTTAAAAGAGAGTATATAAATTTCAGTGGTACCTCTTGATCTAGTTTGAACAAGTGGCGATTGAAATGTTGCTGCAGTCTTTCATTGGCATAGTTGATGCATAACTGCTCAAAACTATTCCTCTGGCAGAAAGATAGATGATGTTAGTTCAAAGGAACACTAACAAGAGAAATAGGAGACTACACTTAATGCATACCCCAAAAGATTCAAATCCGTAGATATCAAGGATATTAATAGATCTTCCAGTGCATCGCTTGCCCACTGCTAACGACTTGTTGATTTGCTCCACCAGCCAATCAAACAAACAAGAATAGATAGATTTTGCCAATGCATCTCTACTATCAATAGCCTGAAATTATCAAGGAACAACTAGGTGAAACAAAGAATCAACAGAATTTATGCAGATACCTTAATCATGTTTTTATAAATAACTGTTAACTCATAGTTCCATTTCCTTTGTATGATGAGAGATATTTACAGATTCTTTGAATTACTTAATAATGTTGGAAAGGTAAACCTCTCTACCTGGGTGAGCGTTAGCTTTTGTACAATATTTTCTTCTCCTACATCCATTTTTCGTATTGACAGAGTCAACTTGAGTTCTTCAATGTCACAGCCAAGTAGCGAAGCAACATTTACTAGTCCTGGAAATGAGAGTACGCCAACAATCAGTATTTCTTAAACTTGAAATAATCCAAGAGAGGAAGGGAAACAAAGGTAAATGTGTAAGTACCATCATCCACTCCCAATGAGAATTCTATCATTTTAATAAAAGAAAAGTTATCACTAATTGGAGAAAACACATTAGTCAATTTTCAAGTTTTATTAACTTTTATGACTCTTTGGAGGAAAATCGCATTTTGTCAGATTTATCATTTGTTCCTGGACTTAGTAGGGCTTGGTTAAGCTGGACAAACTCAATGGCTTCCTGACCCTACCTACATATCTCAAAAGCATCTAAAATTACATTTTCAAAAGAAAAAAAAAAAACTGGCAGTATAACGCAAGGAGATTAACATCTAAAATGTGCGTGCACTGCAAAATATTCATATTAATTGAATTTTTTCTTGGGGCTGGGGGGTGATATGATCACCTTCATCTTCCACTGGTTCGACATGATCTTCATCATCAATCACAGTAAAGGAGATCTCTCCAAGCCATAGAACAGCAGCAACCATCGCAAATATTTTCTCTTGGTTATCTTTGCTAATGTGAACGACATCCAGTGCATCCTGGAAAAAAAAGGCTTCTATAAGAGTGTTCATATTTCCATATTAGTAAATATTTTTTCGAAATCAAAACAAGGATATGATCGACAATTCAAAAAAAAAAAAGGAACTTTATAAAACTTACCTCCACAATGTGAAATTGTTCGGCATCATCAACCCCAGAGATTGAATAGCAGCTGCTTTGACTCAAATACTTGTATTCCTTTGCACTTTTCAGATTAAGTTTCTCTGTCACAGATTAAGCAGAAAACACGTTACATTGAGGTTGATACAATATTATGATTACCGAGAAAGCTGCACAAAAATAAAAATATTATAACATCTCTCTTTGAATATAGTGAAGTACAAGATAAAGAAAGCTAAGACTGATCTCTGATCTATAATTTGATACAAAGCAGACGTTCAGAAGGCAGATCTATACTGTCGTAAAGGAACTGATTATACATTTATTTGAATACTAGGAGTAGATTACAAGAAAGGAAGGAATGATATCTATAGAAGTAGGAACATGGATTGGTAGATTAAGAATCGAAATGCTGATAAAGATAAAAAGGTAACTCTTGCTTGCTCATGTGATCACAGTTAAATATCGGCTACATATGAACAAGTAATCTATTAAGCGTGCTTTGCATAAGGAGGTATTTATTGGGAATCCATAATCAATTTATACTCTATTCAATAGTGACAAACATAGAGAAGTTATGTAGCCAGAAGGCACTCTGAGGTAGCTAATTCATACGGAGATGCTCATACTTTTAAGAGAAGATGGAGCTCCTGCGCAGAGCTGATAAAAGATATGATAAGACCTCTCCCCCTCAGTGCATAGGACAACTCTGGACTGTTGAAAAAAAAACATCTTACATGAGTTCATAGACTTCATAGACTAAATTCATGACAATGAATTGGAGAACTTACCTTTTCGAGCAAAACTACGGATGCAAAATGGCAATGGCAAGGTCAGAGATGCAAGGAAGGTAGATCAGTATATATTTCAGTCACAGAAAACACAAGATTAGAATAGTAAAATGCATAGCGTTCTTACAGGTCTGAATTTGAGCACCACATATTTTCCCGTTTTCACTGAAGTGGATTTCTATAAGCTTTCCCTGTTTAACAGGATAATTAGCATGACTCTTGAGTATCAAAGAGAAGTTCAGTTCAAGAAATCAACAAAACTGATTCGAAATTGTGCAAACAAGGGAAAAAAGAGACTAACTTAAGGACCAAGTCACCAAACAACTTACAAATCGACTTGAGTTGTTGTTCCTTGCAGTCTTTGCATTACCAAAGGATTCAAGAATTGGATTTGTTTTCAGTATTTCATACTCTATTCCACTACCACCACAGAGAGTAGCCAGGTATTGCATTGCTATCTTTGCTGTTTCGGTTTTTCCAGCTCCACTTTCTCCACTGGACCGAAGAAGAAAAGGAATATAGCTTAAAAATTCACAGAGGCATTTAAATCTTGAGTGCAAAAGGACACATCTTGTTACCATAAAGAGATGGCATACTAAAAAAGTTTCGGAAACAGAAGCATAAGAAGCTTTTAAAAGCAGACGAAGTGACATTATAAAATTGAAATGATAAATAGACAAAAAAAGAACCAAAAGAAGTATTGGCAACATGGATCTGACCTTATAATGATCGATTGATTTACTTCATCTGTAGGTTGGGCGACGGATTTAGGAAACAAACAAAGGGAAGTGTAAGAATGTGACGCAAAAATGGTAGTCTTACAAAACTTATAATGGAAAGGTATACCACCTCGAATCATTTCAGTCATTGCCGTATCTGCTATAGCATATACGTGTGGGCCCTCCATTTTTTTCTTCCTGTAGGCTTGAACATATTCATCACCGTAGAGTGGGACTTCCTTCAAAGGGTTAACCGCAACCAAAACTGGACCTGCTTTAGTCTGAAATGGATATGAATATTTCAGAAGAGGAATGCTCTAAAATTCAGAAGTAACATTAAAAAAGGATATAATCTTACATATATTGAGTCCCTGTCGTATCTATACTGAAGATTGTACAAAACTGACGGCTCATTTAGAAAACCGAGTTGCATAAGATCATCCACACCGTCAAGGATGTCGGGATTTGCGGGAACTAGACAGTCATGATTTACTTTCAACACCTACAACAAGGCATGTGAGAGTTAATGAAGATAACTAAATATCTTTATGTTCAATAGGCATTGGCTTGAAGATATTGATCTTACTTTCGCCTCGGAGAGCTTTATCAATGACTCATTTCCTGATGTCTTGATGATAGTGACAAGATCCCAGCTCCCATCAGGAAGTTGGAACCATGACTGAATCTTCTGAAAGATGAAGTTAAACAAAGAGTCATTGCTAAATGGAAACCTCATTACATGCTTTCTGAGACTGAATACCAGGAAACTAGAAAAGAAAGATGTCTAGAAATAAGTCTTTTTAGATAGTATTTATATTGGGTAAACATTTAATCAATTTCCAAGCTTCATTTACAAATTAGGACATAAAATTCACTGTAAAGAAATAAAGCTTATGAAGTCAAATAAGGACATCGAAGTGCTCCTTGGCATCTTCGAGTTTCAACTCTAATACATGTATTACCAACCATAATTTGAGAACTCAAACATCTGAATGCACCATACGGATATTAGCAGGCCAATCAAATGTTTACATAACTTGTGCTAGCTAACTTTATGACGGCTTTTTAATTATAAACTTGTGGAAATAGTTTCTATAAATAGGTCGTCTAAATTTGCAAAATACACTTTCAGTTGTTTGCGTCTGTTGCCACACAAAGCATGTATTATACAAAAGCCATTTAACGGACTTGTTCTCCTTATAGAGGCATACTATAAAAAATGTAAAAAAAATACGATAAGATACCACAATTAATGGTAACAGATCGAAAACCATGAAAAATGGATATCATGCAACATGGGACTAGGCAATATAAAATGAAAAAGTGATTATAAACAAAATTGTTAAGTAGAACAAAACATTAGATGCACATAGGATCTTAAATTTTTTGCATAAAGGTAGCGCATTGAGTATGGGTGCAGTCGCGACACTGCCTACAAAGCTAGCCGAGTAACTACAGAAGGTACATCATATGGAAACAGGAAACATATCCACCCACTACCTTTGCAACATATGGCGTTGTGTCGGACCACATGCTCTCCACCCTTCCTGGTGCAATGGATGGCTCCGAAGAACTGCCACTACTGGTGTCATCGTTATCACTTTTAGGCGAAGAACTTTCTGAATCTAATATGATTTGATGAGCAACAGAAGATGACTCATCAACCCCCAGATTACCATTCTCATTAACATCATGCTGTTTCATGAAATTGCTAGTAGGTTCATCAGCAACATAAGGTGACTCATCAACCCCTTGATCGCTAATCACAGCTTCAGAACTCTCAGCACCATGAGAACTTGTAAAATCAAGAGACTCGAAGTCCTCTGGCAGAGATTTTATGGATTGATGTTCAGGCGTACCAGGAGTACTGTTTTCCATTTCGAAATATGATCTTTCAAGAATTTCTATATCAACAACTTTCTAGTAATCAAAACCTGAAACAAAAACTGAAACAAAAATGAACAAGGTCCCACTTGGAGGTGACCTTGATGCAATACAATCTACTAAGTACCAACAAGATTAATGCCTTTTAACTCGACAATGAAAACCACAACTCTGTGGGCTTATTCTCTTCAATACGACCAAAACTCTTCACTCCATTGTCATCAAAACGCTCGATTGCTTCTAGAAAACAAAAATATCAACTTTTTCAGAAACCAAAACATAAACAAGAATTATTACAAATCTGAAGATTCAATCTATACAATTAAACAACCTTCAAGAATGTTCACCAGACGTTGATTTCTGATCTCCACAATGCAAACATTCATAATATGAGTGTACCCCCTACTTGAAACAAGCCCAATGAAATTCACGCCCTGCAAATTAAACATAACATAATTTTCATATCAATAGATAAAAAAAAAAGAAAAGAAATAGCCCCTCCATTTCAAAAGATCCAAACTTTATTTGACAATGCCAAAAAATTACCAACATTGGTTGGTATCAAAATTATCATACCAACACATGTATCTTTTCCATGAAACATAAAATACATATGTGTCCGAACATTTTAAAAATCAATCATCGAAATTCAAAACTAGACGGTTACTTTATACAACATTGGTCTGTATCAAATCATCACACCGATATACATACATGTCCGAACATTTCAAAAATCAATCATCGAAATTCAAAACCAGACGACCATTTCAAAACCAACGCAACATTATGAAAAAAAACACATCCAAGAATCAAGAAAATGTGGCAATCAAAATATGAAGAGGGGGTGGTGGATAACACATACCTGTGTATCAAGGGGGTATTCCAAGAAGGGGGGGTGTTAAAAGAATGGAATCTTGAGAAGAAGAAAGTTTAGGTTTGTTTTTTTGTGTTGTTTGTATAATATTGGATTTTGTGCATCAAAATTGCATTTGTGAAATTTCAAGAACCAGTCAATTTTCTAACGTGTTTATAATAACTATCCATTAATTGATAAAAGGTATTGAAACATAGGATTTGGTCAAACACATGTCATAATCTTATTACCTTTTCAAGTACGGATTACTTTTGTTTAATGATGTCTTTCCAAACATTCGTTTTACCTTAAAACTCGATATTATTCCCTCTTTTTGTCTGGTCTGCATGCATTCCTTCATCTTTGGAACTTTGCCTATATAAGGACCTTAAAAAATTTCAATAATAATAAAACAACAGTTAATAAAAGAGAAGAGTATAGTGACAGTCAATTGTCGTTCTAAAATTTTTTGTTTGAGAAATTTAAAAAATTAATTATTTAATGATAATCAATTGTCATTTTATATTTAATATGTTTAATGTACTTTTTGATTATTTTTATTTTTTTAATGTATTTGAAAATGACTAAAACGACACGTAAGAAAAATATAAGAAGCTAAAACATCTTCTTCGTCATTTCAACTCTATACTTAGTTTTTAATTTCTAGCACCTAATTTAAATTATTTGTTGCATGAAATAATTATTTGAGAAAAAATTAATAATTAATTATCTAATAGTATAATGACAATATATTATCATTAATCAGCAAAATGAGGAGGGGCCGCAATCAACAAAATAGAGTGGTAAAAAGAGGGGGTTACACAATCAACAATATATTATCATTGGTAGTTAGTTCTTTTGCAGAAATTTGTCTAAATAACTAAAGTCAACTAAGTATTAAATAAAATTATCATTTTTTTTGTTTGTAAATTAGCGATGAGATGAGTATCGAACCAGGACCTTCTGATCACTAGCAAGAACCTTTTCCACTAGGTTATCTGATTGACTCAACAAAATCACCACTTCTATTTTTCTCTTTGCCTAAATAACCACTCTCTCCTTAAAATTACTAAAATATCCTTATTTAATTTATTCAATATTTTTCTTTTCCTAAGTTCCAAAACTCTATCCAACTAAAACAAGCCTCATTATCTCCCATACCGAGCCCCTCTCTCTCTCTCCAAAAACAATATTCACCACCTCATCCACCTTCTCCAGCCGCCATCTCCTCCCTATAGGCGCCTCCTCTATGAATTTGATTGTTTCTAGTATATTGTAGTATTTTTTAGTGTTTAGAAGTGTTCATTTGTGTGTTTTTTAACTTCAAACGTTTGATTGTGCTTCCTTTAGCTAGTTTCAAGATACACCAAAATACAGCGATTTACACCCAAATACATCGAAATACTTCGAGTATTCTGCAAATATATAGATTTCATTATGTTCGAACACCAAATTGAATAAACACCAAAGATGCTGAAAGTTACTAAATTAAACAGAATTCGAACATGCATCCACAAATTCGAACATAATTCGTCATAAAAGAAGTAAATAGTGAAAAATCAACAAAAGCAACATAAACTACTTGTTCATCATACAATGAACTATATGATTTATAGGGCCACCATCTGTTGATGACATATTACCCCCTGTCACCAACCAATGTAATGTTAGTATTTGTATATGCAACCTCTCCAATTTATACAACAATTTCACTAACTTGTAGTCTTTCAGCATTAATTTGTCTATGATTCTCAGGACTAAGGTAGCCACATACCTCATTGAGATAACCAACTTTCGCCCTATTGTTCAACTTCACCTTAACCATAACTGCGCAATAAATAAACACACAATAGTTAATGAAATCATACTTAATGTATATCAGTATTTGTTAGTGTGTGTATGTATGTATATATGCAATGATGATTCTGGTGTTTTTTGGTGTTTATGAGTGTCTATTAAAGTTTTTAATTAACTACGAGTGTTAAGCACGTAAAATTAAAACATAAAAATCAGATAAATACAGATAATTAACCGAAAAACGTCTAAATACAGAAAATTAATACAAAAACGAAAAAGGACTTTCCTTAGCTTGGTTTATAATTTAGATCAAAAAACTTCAATTTTTATACTATGGAAAAGATATAATAGTTTGATTTTAGAGAGAATTTGAAAAGGTTTAAAGTTTGAGAGAAGGATGGAGAAAAACTTGAAAACTGAAATTTGGGAATAAGAAGAATAATGGAGCCTTCTCATATTTTGGTGCAAGACAAAGGGTAAATTAGTACTTTATTTATTTATTTATTTTTCAAAATTTGAGCTTTATTCAAGAATGATGAAGCCGATCCAAACAAAGCACCCAAGTGATGAAGCTAAACTTTGAAATGTGACCAGCAAACCACAACATTTTCCACTACCATACATGTTGCACTGGCATCCGTAACTCTTTCCAAATAACACGCGAACTATATTTGTTGTCACCGCCAGATCACTTGATCTTCTTCGTCATTCAACTCTGAACAATCCTCTTGAAATCGTTGTACCTCAACTGTTCTTGCTCTACCTCGATGCCTCATGATGTGCTGCCTGGCTGTAGCAACAGATTCGCAAGAATCCAATCGCAAGATCCGTAGGCATCGATCACTCAGAAAATCTGCAAGAGCACTTTTGTGATGTCAACTATCATGCATACAGTGAGTGCTCTCTCCATTCCCCACTAACATATGCACATGAGGCTTAATTTTGTCCCTTAACCTCATTAATTTCCGCCAAAACAATGAATTTATACTCCTGATTTTCATGTCCTAAATGCTTTGATGCCTCAGCCTAAAGATTGGTCCAATTTACCCACATCGCCTCCTTTCCTACACAAATATTCCAAATATGCCTGGAGATACAAGACTGATTCCACATATATATGCTTAATGCCAAGCCCTCATTCCTCCTTTTTAAAAGTAATTTGCCTCCAAGATACTTTGTGCAAGCATTTACCCTCGGCCATCATGATGATTAACCCCAGCAAAGTAGCTCGTGTTTTTACTCATACTAGGATACAATCCAGATAAGTCTCTAAACTCTTTAAGCACTCTCTTTACCAGCCTCATTGGCATTTCAGTAGCCCCGTAAGCACAAAAAGATCATCTGCAAAGCTTACATTCACCAAGCCAATCTCCTTACACCTAGGATGATATTCAAACCCCGACTGGCCTCTTAACATCGTAAAGAAATCCATGAAATTAGTACTTTATGATTGTGTTTGGTTATTTAGGCAAAGAAAAATCAAAGATGGTTATTTTGTTGTTCATTTCATTTACTTTGGTTATTTAACAATATTTCTCGTTGTTTCGGGTAAAAGTTTCGATTTTGACAAAAGAAAATTGTGTTCGATTTTGATAATTTTTACGAAAACCGAATTTTTGCCAAAATATAAACTTTTAGCCAAAACAATTATCAAAATCGAACCTTCTTGTTGAAACAATTATCAAAATCAAACCTTTTTTGTTAAATAACTACCAAAATCAAATTTTTTTGCAAAACAACTACCAAAATCGAACTTTTTTGACAAAACAACTATCCAAATCGAACTTTTTTGTTAAAAAAACTATGAAAACAGAACATTTTTGGCAAACAACTATCAAAATCGCACCTTTTTGCCAAAAAACTACGAAAACCAAACATTTTTTTTGTCAAAATCGAAAGTTGTAGTTAAAACAACTACCATAATAGAACCATTTTTACTAGGAAAAAAAAGAACTTCTATAAATTTATAAGGGGTAGTTTAGTCATTTCATCACCCTTTAATGTCAAATTGATAAAAAAATCTAAAAATATGTTTTTCTTTAATGATAAGTGATGATATATTACTAAAACGAAAACAAAGACCTAAAACTATCTTACATTGATTGTACAACTCTTTCATACTAAGAAGTAAAAAGCAAAACTATATATTTTAATTACTTTTTAACTATTTAATTTTCCGAAACATCAAAAACATACTCATATGACTAGTTTGATGTCAAATAACCATAAAATATTATTGTTATATGAATATTAATGATTAAAAATGTAAACTTTCATAATAAAAATATAAATTATATATATTTTAATTACTTTTTAACTATTTAATTTTCCGAAACATAAAAAACATACTCATAAGACTAGTTTGATGTCAAATAACCATAAAATATTATTGTTATATGAATATTAATGAATCAAAAAAAAAAAGTAAGAAGCTAAACAGATCGAAAATCCTACCAACATGTCCACTGTAATAGACTTATATCCTCTAGCCCTCAAAGCCATCCTAAGGCGGAGCCGAAATCCTTTTTTTTTGTTGTAAATTAGCGATGAATTATGACTATAATGATATTACAAATAATGAATACATAAATTCCTAACTATAGATTTAAAGTATAATATAAGATAAATTCGTCTCCAACAAGGTTCGAATCATAACCTCTTATATAAAAAGTTAAGTCGGATGCTACTAGGCTATTGAATCATTTGCAAGGCGGAGCCGAAATCCTAGTCGACCAGCCCAGGGGCCCTCACCAGCCCTACCACTCATTAAAACTCTAGCACACACCATAAATAATCTGCCTCTTGAACTTTCCTTGTTCTTTCTATGTAACTTCAACAACCCAATATAGACTTCTACTGATTAGACTTGCCCTTGAATTTTCCTTGTTCTTCCTATGTAATTTACATACTATGGTCTTCTATATATAGGTATGATGTTTTTACATTACTTAAAAACTTATAACATAGAGAACGGATTAAGAAGAAGAAAAAAAGGGTGTTATAATAGATGGAGCAAATGGTGAAGAAGCTATATGAAGCAGCTGTAGAGGGGAACCCTGCAACTTTGCTTCATTTGCTTCAACAAGATGCACTAATTCTTGATAGGTGCGAAGTCACTTGTTATGAAGAAACCCCTTTACATGTAGCAGCGATGCTTGGGCACTTGGAATTCTGCACCGAGCTAGTGAGGCGGAAGCCTGAATTAGCTGGGGATCTCGATTATCGAAGATCTTCAGCTCTTCATTTGGCATCTGCGAAAGGAAACCAAGAAATTGTAAAGATGTTGGTGTCCGTAAAACCTGAGATGTGCCTCGCTTATGATGGAGATGGACGCAACCCCATCCATTTAGCTGCCATGAAAGGGAGGGTGGATGTGTTGAAAACGTTGGTGAGTATTCATCCAGATGCAGCTCGCGCTAAAGTGAGAATACATCAAGGAGAGAATGTGTTGCACTTGTGCGTGCAATACTATCAACTGGAAGCTTTGATGTGTCTACTAGAGGCCACGAGTGATCAAGAATTTGTGAATACTAGAGATGATAATGGCAACTCAATATTACATCTTGCAGTGGTTGAGAAACAAGTGGAGGTAAGACTAATGAATACCTTATTAGACATTTTTAACAAACTAGGCAATTTAAATAAGATAAACAAAAACATGTATTTCATGTATGCAGATCATACAGTACTTGGTTTCCAAAACCCATATCGATATAAATGCAGTGAACTCCAGTGGATTCACACCATTAGGCATATTGGCTCAAACAAGACGAGATTCTAAATATTTAGACATTTCACTATGCCTGCAACACTCCAATGTTTTAGCTGGGGGACATCGAAGAGTCATTGAGCCAACTAGAACAGAAGAAGCGCCAATCACTCGTGGAAATACTTACTTGGACAAGCAATCTGCTTGGTTAGAAAAACAACGACATTCTGTTATGGTTGTTGCTTCACTTATTGCTACAATGGCTTTTCAGGCTGCTTTTGCCCCACCAGGTGGTTTCTGGCAGGAGAACTTCAAAGGCGATAATAGCACTGGCGAAGCCCCCCACAGAGCAGGGGATTCCATATTAGCGTATCAACATCCAAAGATTTATAAAAGATTTATGGTCTCAAACACAGTTGGTTTTATCTCATCCTTGAGCGTCATACTATTACTAATAAGTGGATTGCCTTTTATGCGCAAGACTCTCATGTGGTTCTTGATGCTGATCATGTGGAGTTCTATTTCAGCAACTGCATATACTTTCTCAATTTCTGTGGCAGATAATCCTGGTGGTGTCAAGGATATCCTTCATTACTCGATAATTGTGTGGATTTTGATGATGGCATTGTTAGTAGTGGTGCATGCAATACGGTTACTGATTCTCCGAATGAGTGGCTGGCCTCGCAACTTGAAAATTTTGGTATGGACGTTGATCGTCATTGTATGGATTTTAGGTATTTTTGGTTTGACGATAAGCCTAGGGACACTTATAGCAGTAGCCCTGATTATGTTCCTGATTGTCACTCTGACTCTGGTCCAATCAATAACCTCTGAACACTTGCTTGCTGAGAAAATTAAGAGAAACATAAGAGGTTGTTGGAGTTCAAACACCCCAGTTAGCACTCAGGCTTGATGAGTCTGAATTCCTTGCCGTCTCCTCTATTTATGCAGACTAGTAAACTCATGTGTGGTGTTCCATGTATGTTGTATATGCAATATAGATTAAAAATAACATACATTTTTCTTTTATCCAATTGACATTTAAGATAAAATTCGAAGATGGCGAATTTCTAGTACATAATATAAGTGAAAGTTACAAATTTCTTAAAATATTGGTCTTGAAATGACATAGGTCGTGACAATTTATTCATATTCAAGATTGAATGACAAGCACATATACAAAAATCTTTACGTGACTAGAAACACAAAAAAAAAAAGAATGAAAATTAATGCATTGGAGGATATAGCGCTGCAACACATTAATGTATTTATTTCATGTATTTTATCAAACATCTTATATGTATTATTGACAAAAGACAAGAATAAGAAGAACATCATAGCATTTACAATCTTAGTATCATAAATTAAACCAATGAACAATATTAATCAAGGTGTAATTGTCTAATTAGTTAACATATAAAGTTTCAAATTACCTAATTTAATCAATTAAACAAACGAGGTAACATAAACATTATCAGACTGGCGATAAAGCATAAGGAACAGCTGGGTAAAGGATACCATACCTCAAAAAGCAGCTCATAATTAGATTTAAGTAAATTCATTTTTCTCTCACAATAATCTTTTCCTTCTGCCATTGTTTCCTGCAGTAACAATAAACGATTCTTAATCTCCCCGAACATTGAATTTTTAACGTTTGGTTTCAATTTTGCGAATGAGCACCGATCCACGAGCCGAACCTTTTCGAGCCTGAATCGAACGTTTTACGTTCACCCACGTATTGCTGATTCTGAAAAAGTTCCGTTTTTTTCTTTTGTTTTCCATAATATTACAGCAATTAAGAAGACTTTATATGCTAAAAAACTGAGAAAGCATCAACAACCTCGAACTCATATTCTAAGAAAAGCATCAACAACCTCTAGAACTCTAATTCTAACTAATGATTTATTTTTTTATCTAAGTGTAAACATTGTTTATGCATTCAACTCAAGATAATTACACAAATGTGGGATGACATTCTTTTGGAATCTCAGGTATTGATGACTATTTTAAAAAAGTTACTCCTCCCCAATAATCTAAAATGTTTAAGTTTCAACATCAAGTTAAGCTTCGGCTTTTATCAAATTCAATAACTTTGCATTTGTTTCTTTGTACTTTGTACTTTCTACTTTCTAGTGATATCATGTCTATTCTATTTACAATGATATTCTCGACATGCAGAAGATGAACAAATGCCCTTATAGCTCAGTGGTAGAGCGTCAGTCTTGTAAACTGAAGGTCCGCAGTTCGATCCTGCGTGAGGGCACATTTTTATGTTCTTTCAGATATTCTTGCAGCTTTTGCTTCTACTTTTTTTTTCCTTCATTGCCATTAAATGGTACTCATCTACTTCTCCCATTGCAATTTAACCATGTACACGTGAATTCATTGGAGCGATATACTTTCAGAGTAATACTAGCCCCATAGAAATCACTAGGGCAATCTTACTTGGGATAACAAAATCTTACTTGCGATCACCTCGGATTTTGATCTCAAGTGGATCATCTCAACGAACATCCAAGACAATCTCTCGAGCATCGACGGATACAATATACTAAATGAAGACACTAACAACAATCTGAGTTTGGAGAACATTTGCACCGGAATCATCACATCAATCTTCATCGCTTAAAGCATCGATAACCATTACATTTTTATTATTGCTGACAGTTCCATTTGGCAGGTTTGTTTAAGTACTTCGAAGATTTTGCTCAAAAAATGGTTCAAGAAAGTGTTGCAACATATTTTGAAAAAAAAACAAATGAAGGATGTCTAGTGTCTACAAAATCTTAGAAAGATTGTTATTAATGAATTTAACTTGATAAACAATGTTAGTATTTTGGATTCCTTTTGTAATGGCACATCTAGCCAGTAGCCACAACATTTCCTAATCTATGATATGGTTTATTTATCAAAAAACAAAATCACTAGGCTGTAAGAACATCATGGTTCAATTCGGCTCGAAAAGTTCGGTTCGATGTAGTTTGAACTGAGCTCGAACCTTATCTTTAGGTTCAATCAAATTCGAACCGAAGTTTATGTTTGATGAATCACATACATTTAATTTGTTTCTTCAATTTTATTTTTATTTTATCAAGAATATTACTTTCGAACCTTCTAATTTTTCAAACCGAATCGAAGTTCGAACCATTCAAACTTATATTTAAACTGAATCGAACCCTGTTAATGTTTGGTATGGTTCGATTTGTTTACAAGCTTACAAATCACTACTTTCATTATTTTGAGAAAGGAACCAAAACTAGCTTTGATCATGGGAGTAGTAATCTATATTCTTTAGACTTTAAAGGCATGGTGAGCTAAACCAAGCAGCTCGTTCTAAGGTGAGCCGAGCCTCGAGCCACAGATTCGTCTTGAAGCTTGATTTCGTAGAATTAATTAGCTTAAGTAATTGTTTTTATATTTTTGAGATACCACATTCTCGATAAAAAGCAACAGGGAAAGCCAATCCGCAAAAATGGCAAAGTTGGAATGAAATGGTGAGTTTGTGACCGATATTGCTTTGCAATAATTTAAGAAAAGGAAAAGTTAATTACGAACACTTTGCAGTCATTGATCTCTTGCAATTGGTTTGGTCACAATCTCATCGAATCCTTAGCACCTCATGACTTCAAATTACTTCACTTTGATGATCAAGTATAGGGTAAATTGAAATACATATGTTTTTAACTTGTCCATCAAAATTTCCATAAATGCTAAAATAGTTCGAAATTGTAATTTTTTCGATTTATTTTTGGTTAGGTAATGTTTAATATATACACATATATTTAAGTTAACATCAAATTAAATAATACTTTTATTTTTATTTTATGGGTCGGTTATATGAATGCGACATCTCCACTTAGTTTTATGTTACTATCCCTTCTATCTATATTACTAAATATTTACGCACGTTGTTCATCTCTACATCAATCTACACTTACCTCTATGCCAATTATGATAATTACACCTTGCTTTACATCTTTTAATTAGAGTTGTTAATGACCCGATTTAAGCCAGCTTTTGGCTAAACCTGTTCATATCGTTAATCAAATTTTGATTTGATTTGGAACTCGATCTTAATTAATCCGTATAAAATTGAAAACATTCGACTTTTGAGATGGATCGTTATTCGATTCGTATAAAATTAATGGAGCCTCATAAATGGCCCCATTAATACCATTTCAATTGAAAATTAAATATTGAAGGATATAAAGGGATGTAATAGTATGTCATAAAAAATTGCAAGCAAGGATATGTAACTCTTGACGTGGAATATGAACACTACCCTCCCCCCCCCCACCCACCCCACCACCACCACCCCAAAGCTCCCAAGAAAAATGAAGGGTGAAGAGAAAGACACAAAGAACTATTGGAATAAAATTTAGGCAACTAGTAGATGAATACTATTAGTTGACATTCCATCAATTTGTCCTTTGGATATTGTGTGCATCACCATCATTCTTCATTGACATTATTTATCTATATTGTTTGATCAATTATGTGATCTATTTTCTATATATCAACTTAAGAATTCTAACGAGTTTAATTTTCATCTTATAAGTTTAACTAATATTGAAGAATTCATCAACATATACATTGCTCTATGATAGTTAATTTATATTTGCCATAAAATTACACCTTCCTCTAATCTAGTGGTACTGGGTTCGGACCTCTTTCCAAGAGGTCTCGAGCTCAATTTCAAGTAAATTTACATTAGCCACAATATACCCTTTTATAATTTAACTATATTGAATAATAAGTAATCCATTTAGTTTTCAATCAATGATTAATAAACTCTATATTTTTATTGACATTCAAAATATTAATTTGAACAAATGATTATTTCGCAGTAAAACACACATATAAGACATTAAAAATAATTTTAAATTTAAATAAAATTTAATTTTAAAATGTTTCGATCTTTTTGAGATGGTGAAGGTAATAAAATTTACATGGTCAGCGCATGCATGAAACGAACCCTTATACACTGACTGCTACACCTCTAAGATTCGCATACATAAGCCTCATCTCAACAAGAAGTTGACTTTTGAATAGTTATTAAGAGTTGACTTTTAAATAGTGGCAATAATTATATTAATATTCTTGTAATAATTAATCAGCATTATCCCCTATATAAACCTACTACAGTTTTCTTCTTCAAAATAACCAATCTTAATTATATTAGTTGTTGTTCTCAAAATGAATATGGAACACAAAGCATCAAAGCACTTTCTTATATTGCTTGTGCTTTTTTACTTGGTGGCTTCTTCATCTGCCTTCCATTTACCAACGGGTAAGTTTCTTTCTCGATTAGTTACGGTTCTATTAATAATTTTTCTATTAAAATTTCTATCATAAGACCATAACTTTTTACGAATTTCATCATCTATAATTGCTAAACAGTGGCGGATGCCACTTTGTTGAAGGTGAACTTAAAAAAAAGTTATAAAGCTTATATTAGTTCATTTTTTTAGTTGGCGTTTTATACTTTCAAAATAATATTTTATATTTCCTTTTAAGTCTATATTTAACTTGTTCAAATTGTAATAAGTATAAATACCAATATATAAATGTAATTATTGATTAATTATTCGCTAATTAAATACATATGTGTAATATGTGATTGTTTATTAATTGACATGAAAATAACTAGAACGACAACTAAAAATCGGAGGGAGTATGACAATTTTAAGGTGTTTTTCCTTGTAAATTGGTGAAAAATGTTTCGACCAATCAGTGTAATTTGGCGGCTGGAATTAGAAATATTAGAAATTTTACCGAAAAAGTAATCTTATTTGACCAACGTGGTTGGACTCAACATCAAAAAAATAAAAATATAACTATCAATATTTTTAGATTGAAAAAAAGTTTAATACATAATTTAATCGAATCACCACTTCGAAAATGGTAAATTCGTCCCTGTTACTGAGTCTAAATATTATGTTCGTTTCTATAACAAAATAGTATTCATCAATATTTATTCATTATTCTTGCTGATAGCTAGCTTCATAATTTCTAATTATTATTTATATATATGAATGTATAGGCAACAGGAAGTTGATGAATGATCAAGCATCATCACAACCATTTCTTTTTCAGGTCGATCTCTCTTTGATTTTTTTCAATGTCACATACAATTACTCGTAATCCATGCGAGTATGCAATCAGTGGCGGATCTAGAAGTTTCAAAGTGACTGTTCGAAATTGACATAATTTTCAAAGTGCATGTTCAAAATACTTAAATATATTCGCATAAAAATTTAAATGATTTTTTCTTTAAATATATATAATTTTTTTTTTTTTGCAAAAAAAGTGCCTGTTCGAGTGAACGGGCCTGAACAACAACAGGTCCGCCACTGTATGCAATAGAGACTCACTTACTATAACTTTTTCGACTCAATTATCTTGTATATTTTTCTAATATTTTCCCTTCCATCTATATAAAATTTCTCGTTTCATCACGAATATATAAAAATGGTAATTTCCAATAACATATTAATTTTAATGCCATGCATGTACCAAATTATAAGAAGCAATTTTAATTTTGATGTATAAATAATATTGCAGGATGGTGCCAACGAAAAGGCCCTGGAAGATTTTGTAGAACGGAGAATGCTTATAGAACTTGAAGACTACCCTGGTACTGGAGCAAACGATCGCCATACTCCTTGAGGATTTATCAAAGTCTCCAACTTTATCAACCATGCATAATTGCATATATAATAATATGTTGTGCAAGTTGTGTTATAATGCATATTTTTTTTAAGATTATAGTGTCATGTGTGGACCTCAAAGAATTTATTTCTCATTATAATATAATGTCTTAAAGTTTCAATATATGTACTAGTTGGATATAGGTGAGTCATTTTTTGTGTGTTAACTAATTTAATATTAATATCTTACTATTTCAATGTGAGAGTTTTTCTTTATAGATGGAACAAATTGTAAAACATAAATACATAAGTAACTTGTTTAGTACAACCCACAGGTCTTGGGTCTTATAGGGGCGGCGAATCTAGGATTTTAATATGCGATATTGATTTTATTATTAAAAATAGAAAATTTTAGTTGAGATATGCATTTTAGAGAAAATATAAACAAATAAAAGTAAAAAGACATATTTAAAGGAGGATTTGAATTTAAGATATCCTGTAAATTAAATTAACCAAAAACTTAACCATTTAAGCTATAAATTTTGGTGTAAAGTATTCACGTAAATACCGTAACATCACTGTAGATCTGCCCATCTTATGGGCAGGATAGAAATAAACAACAAAACCCTTCCATTTATATTTGAACAAGCTCACATTTTACCATCTTGATATTTCTATGTAAATGTTAGAGCACAACACAGTTTTAGTCACCTTCGACAATCAAGAACACCAAAATGTGTATTTTCAAAATGTTATGACGGAAAATGAATTGTTTATGACTAATTTGATGAACAAAGTAGATAAAAGAATTATGTAAAGTATTGAAAGTAAAAACATTATATTTAACGTGGTATCCCTAATAGTATTTTAGGACTAATCTATAGGTAGAGCCACCATAAAATTTTACTATAATAATGGGAACAATACAAATGATCAAACTATAATTTCTAATGAATAGAAACCACAAAATTTATTTTATATATGTGTTTTTAATCTCATACTAATCAACTTGGAGAATCTCTATTTATAAATATTACAGAAACCCTATTTGGAGTTAAAGTTGGCATCGAAAACCGCCTAGCCCATTCACCATCGTGACCTGCATCATGTAGAGCTCACTACCATCGTGATCAGATACTCACGATGGCGTCACGATAGTGTCGTGCCTACTCCATTGTGACCTGACACTCATGATGACGATCATGATGGTACGCTGAAGTCTGCTCAATTGCAAGCATATTCAACAAATCTTCACCTTACATTCAAGTCTCTTCGTACACTAGAAAAATAAGACCTCTGATCTTTAGCCTCCAAATATACCGAAATATGCACCAGATGTACTATCAGTTCCAGATGTGCTTCAATAGTGAAATATGAGTGTCAGATGTATGCGTCCATACCAGATGCACTTAAAAAAAACTACAGACATGACTATACCTCAGATGTTGGCCTGCCATGGGCAACTCAACAATTTTGAATATTCAGCAAGGTCAGACAATGTTGAAACTTGCTCTGCGTACCGGCCCGTGTCAACATATCAACTAGGTTATATGTTGTACCCACTTTACTCACTCTGATTCTCTTCTTGTTTCTCAGGAAATGATATTTCACATCAATGTGTTATGTAAGTTCACGGTGAACCTGATCTTGTCAAACATATAACACTTAAGCTATAACAATAAAATTTTGCCTGATAATGATGTAAACCAAAATCACTGATTAATTATATCCCCTTTTTCGTAGCTTCTATAAATGTCATATACTCTGATTCAGTAGTCGATAGAGTTATCACATACTCCAAAAAAGCCCTCCAACTTAAATTACTACAGAACCACCCAAAGTGAAAACATGACTAGTTATCGGTCTTTTACTACGAAAATTAAACACTAACTATCTCCACCATAATACCCTTTCATGAAAAAGATAAATTGTTTTGATGAATATCATTTGACTAACATTAACTTCTACTACAATTGTATTCAGCTTAATTGATTTGTATCGTAAAAGAAATTATTATTATTAATCCACCCTCATTACCATTCATCTTCCTCAAATTCTCTCATTCGATAATAAAAGAAGGTAACATATTTTAAATATATTTTTCGTAATTTCCTAATCCCCAACTCAAACTTTTTCGTACTGATATTTAAACAATAATAAAATTTTTAATTCCTGGTAATGCTAAATACGGTACATTTATATACAGTACTCTATAGTAATTTACTAAAATACCCTTTTAAATTGATGAGAACAAAACTTTCAATCTCATTTATCAAATTTTCTCTCTCTCTAAACTTTAATCTATTAAAAAACCTCTCTAGAACACCAACCATATTCTAGATCTGGAATGAGTAACTCAAAGCTCAAATAATCATCATCTACTCATTAATCACCACAATTTCGTGCGGGTATGAGCATCAGGCGTATTTTGCACTTCGAATACTTAAATAGTGGATTTGATTCAAATCAAAAGTTTGTATCTACTAAAGCTATAAATTTTGTTAATTTTAACTTTCGATTTTCAAACTAACAATCTTTCTTGTATGGAGCGAGTATTTGATGCTAGTTCTGCTAATAAAGATATGACCTTTTTGCTATCTCCTTTATCTTTATTTATTTATTCAATTATTTTGTCATTGGTTTGTGTTCATTTGTTGTTGTAATCATATTTAGTATTTGTTGTCTTAAATTAGTTAAAGATTTAATGAATATAAACGTTTTGTTTGAATATGAACACATGTCATATTGATTATGTGAAAAATGTTGAATTTTTTTTGTTCTACAATGTGATCATTACTTAGTTGTAAATTGCGTATGAATTTACCTTTAATTGAGAGATTTCATGATAAAGCTCTTGTCGTATTCGTGAAGCAATCATCATCTACTCATTAATGGAATTGGCGATCAAGGAGAAGAAATTAAGAGCTTTATATAATTTTTGCAGAGAGAAAAAAGAAACCCACACTTTTAGAGAGGGAGTGATAAATTGCAAATGAATTGAAATTTTTTGATGTTGAAATTTCGTAAGGGCAAATTTGGGAATAAAAGTTGGGTACTTTATATAGGTACCATATATAGCATTTGCGTTTTAATAATAATTACCCTCGCTCTGCTTCGCCGATCCAAACACTCCATAGTCCATACAAGAACTCTCACACTATCACCTTTATGTACTTCCTCAACCTAGAATCTATATATTCTGCAAATTTGTTTACATTACTTTAATCTCTAAGCTAATTCTTCATCTACTCATTAATTTTTGTAATAAATGGGAAATTCATCCGTGATTATCTACATAACAATAGCAATATTGATTTTGTTCCTCATATCACAGAACAACCCCAACTACTCCAAATCACCCCACCACCGCCGCCACCGCCGCCTCAAGCTCCGGTCAAACTTCACCGTAGTTGATCCACATCAAGAATCCAAGAATGCCCATGTTCACCATATTCCATTTGATCCAGTAGTTGCTGAGATCGAGAGGAGAAGGGAGGACAAGCAATGGGAGCAGCATCATATAGAAACCCATCATCCTGAATTGGCTCAAGAACATGCTAAAACTGATGAGGTTGAGCATGAGTTGGTTGACTTTCAAGATGATGAGGATTACTTGAATGATGAGGACAAGTTCAATGTGACTAGTAGGTTGTGTACTTGTATTTTACTACAAACTCTCCTGTTTTTATGAACTAATGTAATTATAGTAAGTATGTTGCAAGTTGCGTTAGGTCATAGGTGTTATTGTCTGGATTGATAGGGTGTAATATCAAATCACAAGAATATCTCTAGTACATTAATATCAATTACGCTATCTAGTAGTTCAGTATGTATACGTCTATTGGGCGTTGTAGTTATAATTGATGACGAGCCAGAAATATTTGTGGTTTCAGGTTGTTGCTGCTGTTTCCGAGAATTGATGTTGATCCGGCGGATGGGTTTGTGAGTGAGGGGGAATTGACTCAGTGGAACATGGAGCAGAGCCTGAAGGAGGTGTTGCATAGGACTAAGAGGGAAATGGAGGTTCATGATAAGAATAAAGATGGGTTTGTTTCTTTTCAGGAATATGAGCCACCAAGTTGGGCTAAAAGTGCAGGTGAGCTCTAAAGCTTAGCATCTTTCTGATCTAGAAATGATTGCGATGTAAAAAGTTCGCTTAATTGACTGGTTAATGTTAAGTTTGTTTGCGGCTTTTAATCCTTACATTGAACGAATTCAATGGTTTTGTAACTTGATGATAAACTCTAAGCTGATAGATTTAATTGTCAAAATCATTAATAGGAAAAATAGATTATGAGAGGAAGAGGAATAAGGGAAAAGTCTCTTTTGGCAGTCTTAAATGCCAAAGATAATTTGCTTAGCTAGTTGGTTAACTTTGTCGACTTTGAGTTCATTAGTTCACCACAAGCGTTTGATCGTTCCTGGTGTCTTCATACTTCTGTATTGATGGTTTTGTTTCGAGGACTGAATTCTTGGGATGAGATTAATATGTGATTATAATGGTTGTGTTGATCTTTGGAGTTGGGGCAAGGTAGTATTGTGATTTGTCAGTGAGAAATAACACACTCCTTAGCTTTTCATAGCTGAAACCCGCTGATGTCATTTGATGGTTTATTAATCATCAGATGGATGATCTTTTAAGTTGAAATCTGATATTTTTTTATTGTAACAAGATAAACCGGAAAGAATCTACTAGTATCTAATCTGTTGAAATTTTTCATCTCTCTCTCCCCTGATTTTTCTGCCTTCTTGATCAATTTAGCACCCTTTGCCCCATCATCAAAATGGATGTGCTTTTATGTTGTTTTGGCTCTCACAGTAGTTCTGATTACAGTTCTTACTATCAGAACTTGACTATTTTTATAGTTAATGTGTGCTCTGATTATTCCTTTATATGTAAATTTTCTACAGCTTGCTCTTGTTGCTTCTAGATGTTAAATGTCTATAGTTCTAACTACCAAATCCCCTTCCTTGGAATGGAAAAATAAAATATTTAAACTGATGTGTTGTTACTGTACGGTTAAAATGTGCAATAGACTGTTACGATAGGTATGCATGTGGATGTTTCACTGGTAAGGTTATAACTAATCATATTTCAGGTTTTTGCTGTTTTCTGCTTTCATGTATATATGCAATATGCTCATTTAAAGAAGCATATGCCATATTCGGTTGGAAGTACTCCCTATTATCTTTACCTTATGCTATAAGCCTTTGACGCCAGCACCACCATGCTACAGTTTAGGTGTGCAAGTGCTGAGCTATAAACATAACTTTAGTCTGAACTTTCTGTCAAGACTGGAGTGGAGGCATCACCATATCTCTCATCTCTCCTAAAGTATAGAGTATAGACATAATGTTGTTTATTTCTTTCTAAAGTAACTTGTTTAAATTGATCGACCAGATAATAACTCTTTTGGATATGATATGGGATGGTGGAAAGAGGATCATTTTAAAGCAGCAGATTCCGATGGAGATGGCCTCTTAAATGTTACAGAATTTAATGAGTAAGTTCTATTGAAATAAGATCCTGGGAGCAAAATATTGTAAAGCTCATCCTTAAAAGAAATTTTATTGCTTCTTTGCAAATTATTCTTGACCAACTGAGTCTTCCATGAATTCTCCTATTCTCATTTCTTCGAAAAGGCATTATAAAGACAACCAAAGAAGAAACCGGAAGAGCACTCGTGCAATCTCTTCCCAGAAGGTCTTCCAGAGTTTCTACTGTTACTAATTACTTTTTCCTTGTTGTGTCATTGTAGTTTCCTTCACCCTGCAGACACAAGAAATCCAAAATTACTTCAATGGTTGTGCCAGGAAGAAATAAGGTTCCGTATCTTTTTTTTTTACTAGTTTCTATAATGTAGATATTCCATTCTCTATATATCTGTTAATCTCAAAGGGGCAAAACCACGAGGATGTTATATGAGCTTTTGCTTATAAGCTTTGTTTATTGTCATAAGGAACCCCAGCCAAACACAGTCTAGAAGCCTCCTTAATGTGGTCCCTTTTACTAGTCATGCTTCATTCTCTTAAGTTTTTCTTCGTTTCAGGGAAAGAGATTCTGATAAAGATGGAAAAGTTAGCTTCAAAGAGTTTTTCCATGGACTATTTGACTTGGTAAGAAACTATGACGAGGAGGGTCATCATAATGGTTCACATCACACTGATGATTTGGAAGAGACCCCTGCTAGAAAGCTGTTTGCTCAGCTTGATAAAGACGGTGACGGGTACCTAGCTTTTCGAGCTCCAAACCTGATATATTTTTGTTTTCGAATTTATTGATTTTGTCACCGAACTGTTTCCTGTTTAGATTCTTGTCTGATGCGGAATTGACGCCCATAATTGGAAAACTTCATCCTTCAGAACGTTATTATGCGAAACAACAAGCAGATTACATCATACAGCAGGTATTTAGTTTAATCACACTATGTTGTGGTCTCAGTGCATTTTGAGTAATTTTTTAATTGCAGGCATTTAATAGTATTATATAATTTTTAATAAACGTTCATTGACATTGTCAGATGCAGAACCAACTGAGAATTTTATAAATTGTTCTTCTGTAAAGACACCAAAAGGAGAGGTGTTTGCATTGGGTGGGTCATGGGCGGGCGGTTAGAGTACGTGGTGATAGCCAGAAACAGTTGAATCGTTTCAATGCTCATACTGGAACTGGAATTCTTAAAAGAGACCGCTATCTTTTGATAATAGGGGGACTAGCCCAAAATATTATTAACACTATTAAATCATGTTAATAATTCAATGGGGCTCCAGACTAGAAACCAATTGACAATGGGGCGATAGTAGCCCAAAAACTTAGTATCTTGTTTCTACCTATGTGGAACTTGGCTCCTCAACATTGACAATAATGACTTCCTAAGTGCGAATGAAAAGTTCTTAATTATTTTTGTAATATTTAGAAAAAATTATCTGATAAATATAAACTTAGAAAATACATCGAAAATTATATGTCTAGAACTCTGCCCATAGAAACTTAGAAAGAACTCATCAGTCTTAAGTAAAGTAAATCCAAGATATATAAGAAATTAGTTAAATCATCCGTTACAAAAACTGTTATCTTGCTTGCAGGCTGATACAAATAAAGATGGTCGCCTTTCCTTAACTGAAGCGATTGAGAACCCATATGTATTCTACAGTGCCATATTCAATGAAGAAGATAGCGATGATGACTATGATTACCATGATGAGTTCCGCTAACTACAATAAATGTAAGGCTCGATTTTGAAATTTTATTGCTACATATGTTGTATATCATCTTGACATTGCTTATATTTTCCAGTTTTTGCATAGAAGGCATATGATAATGGCTAGTCGGCATCCTCTTTGCGACATAGAAGAAGTAGTTGGAAGAGTGGAATATCGAAGCAGTCAATACCACAGAAGTAACACGGATGCAGTTTCCTCCATGATGTTCCTGACATTCTTTATCTATTTGTTTTCTTGGTGGCTCTTGTAGTAGACTGTAGAAAGAATTATACAGGAAAGACTTGAGATGATTTGTTATGTATTTTATCATTTGTAGTTTCTCAAATTTGTACCAATTCAAAATTTAGGATAGAATGTATCAGTTCATTGGTTCTGAAATGTTAGCGAGGATGTGTATTTAGAAACATAGGTGCTATGATGGACTGATGGTAGTATTTCTATTGCCATGGGTGTTGCTAAATGCTCGGATTTGAATGACAGAGCGGTACTTCATCAGAGACATCCATTCTAAGGGAGGTATCGCGTATGGCATTTTTTGAGGCGTGTTTGATAATCGAAATAATTTTGCACTTTTGGAGTTCAGCATGTTGTGTTATTATGGTACAATGTAGATATCCTTCCAAACTTCGAATATAGGTACAAAATGCATATTTTGCTTTTCAGGAAAGGGCATTGTGTTCTTAATCTAATGTTCCGGGTTACCTGTCGGGCAATTACATGTTGTTCGAGGGTCGGAAGTAATTGTATATATGTCTGATTTGCTAAGCTTTCGGACAGGTATCAAGTCGAGTGTTTGCGTTGAGTACTGAATGGGTGTCGGTTAACTCATTAGTCGTTACATTCACAAGTGAATAAATTACCAAAACAAATGTACTTGGTTTCTAGTCGTGTATTGTGGAAAATTTAAAACTTTTTATCTGGTATTTAGTCGAGCAGGTTTGAATATACTTGATCGTTTATCTAGTACAAAGTGATACTCGTATTTGAGTCCAACTAGATGACTTTTGTGGAGGGTTGTCGAGTCATATAGTGCAGGCAGTCCACTCATACGACAAGGTAATTACATACTTTTATCTAGCACTTGAATAAAATCTATTTAATCGGTTACTCATGAACATAATCGAGATACTTTTACTACTTGCATTAAATTATGTTATCATATTTATAAGTAAAAGAGAATATTATAAAATTGTGAAAAGAAAAAGAAAATTAAATAATTCAAATTGGTCTTTTTAACTGGGTTGGGCTTTAATCCAATCCACAACCCCTCATCTCCCAACCATTTTTTATTAATTATAATCCTAATAAATTCATAAACCAAAAAATCACAATTTTTTACAATTTTTATTTTAAAAAAAAACAAAAAAACCACTAACAATGTACTCGCCACCTCCCCACCTCAGCAACGGCCACCACCATCACCACCACCCCAACGGCGGCGCCACCAATACACGGAGGAGCAGCAGCCGAGGTAGGTCTAGGGTTGCACCGTCACTACACTACACCACCACTAGTATTAACAACAACGGCTATGACCACACGGAGGCGCCGCCTCCTCCACCTCCGCCGTGTACGGACTTCGATATGGCCTACTTTCATGCTTATGCTGATGTTGGAATTCATGCTGAAATGATTAAGGTTACCATTTTTGTTTTTCTTTTATAATTAGCGATGAAGTGAGTTTGGAAGGAACAACTCACTAGCAATAACAATAGACTTTTCCACTAGATTATTCGATTAGCGGAAGGTTACCACTTTGTTGATACTATATTTTGTGCTATTTATATATATATATATATATATTAAGTTGGAGTCCCGTTTTGGATACTAACTAACAGGAAAAAAACTATATCTTTACTAATGTTTTAAAAATTGGTGGTTAACTCCCTCGATATCTCATGAAAATTTAATTAAATGGCTGTTATCTATTTAGTTAGTGCTGCTAAGTAATTGCTTAGTAACGTAAATGGTTGCTTGTTACATTGATTAGGAAAAACCCATGTTAAAAATCTAATTTTTGATAGAGTATTTTTTAGGATTGAAATAGTTGATTGTTTAGAAAAGATTTGTTCTTTTATCTTTCATAATAATTACAAAAGGTCCGTGTTATTAGTTTCATATTGATTGTTTAGTAAAGAATTTTGTTCAGTAATTTAATGAGTTCATTGTTTAGACAAGTTCTTGTAATACTAGATTGTTTAGTGAAATGTTTTGTTTTGGTACTCAGTCATATTGATTAGGAATTGAAAGAGTTGATTGTTTAAACAAATTTCTATTTTTGATACTTGTCCTATTGATTAGGAGAAACCCACATTAAAATCTCATCTATTCAGAGTAATATGTTAGTCTTGAAACAGTCGATTGTTTTGGACTTTAGGATAAGTTTCTGTTTGTTACTTCGTCGTATTGATTAAGAAAAACCCACATTATAAATTGTATCTTTGATAGTACTATACTACTATGTCAGTCTTGGGATATTTGGTTGTTAATAAAATGTTTTGTTTCTTTTAGTTTGTCATATTGATTAGGAAAAAATCCATAGTAAAAATATCATCTTTGAAACTATGTTCGTCTTTAAAAATATGATCTTTCCAGTTACTATAAAACATAGGTTTGTTTACCATCTGTAAAATGTCAAACTTGTTGCATCCTCCTAGGAATGTAAAGAAATGTTAAATCACTCCTGATTCAAAAGTACTATTTGAATTTTCTTATTGGTATATAGCTACACTATGCAGGTCATTTATGATGATTCTTCATATAATATGCCACGTGATTACATCGCGCAACTTCTGAAACGGAATGGTTATGGTCTAGTTGCTGAAGGAGTTTTTCATAATGAGAAACCTTGAGACATTTTTTGCAGTTATCTTTCCTCGATGTTTTGTTACTCTTCTGTTTATTAAGTGCAGTTTTTGTGTTATTAAGTACTCATGGCCCTTTAATAAAGTTTCTTATACAGTAGCATGCATGTGTTCCTTGTGCATGTTTAGTTCTGCTAATATCTTTGCCTTTACTGCAGGATCGTGTGCGGACTGATACTTACAGAAACGCTATAATGCATTATAAGAGTTTGATTGCAGGGAAAGTAAGTTAAATGCTTCATCTACAATTGGTTCCCTTTTGCCCTTCATGTCCAAGTGTTTTTATGTAAGATTTAAGTATAGTCTTACAATGACCTCATCTATTTCTATCCTGCATTGCCAATGGTTCAGGCAGTTTGTTATGCTCTGCATAAATAGAGTTGACTTGAATGATATATAGACTCATGAATTCTCATATACTTGACTTTCACCTTTCTTTTCTTCTTCGCTAACATAGTGTTTTGTGGTCATGGTTTAGGTCGTAGTAGATGTTGGTTGTGGAACAGGCATTCTTTCTATTTTTTGTGCTCAGGCTGGCGCAAAAAGGGTAAGTGCATACACCACCTTCAATTACAAACACTTAAATAACTGGCATTCAGATAAAATGTGAATGGATAGATTTCTGAAGTTTCTAACTGCATATTCTTTTAGACGTTGCCGTATCTATTAGTATCTAAAGAACATGTGAAGAAAGCACAGAACTATATCATCATCCAGAGTCAGCTCACCAATTTCAATTCTAAAGTTCAGCTAAATATTTCCTATTATCATACCCTTTCATATTATCATTGTGCTGCCTTCAAAAAAGAGTTTATTTAAATTACGTGCCTCAGGTGGTAGTTTAATGTTGTTTATGCTTGCAGGACAATGAATTTGCACTTTATTTTATCATGGTGCAGTTATTGAACTGTGATAGCTTAATACATAGTCTAACGCTGCCTTCTTGCTATATTTTTTAGTGCCTTCAATTTCATTCTGTTAATTATGGTGATTATTTCGTCAATCTTTCTCCTTAATATTCTTTGTAAAAGGTTCATTACTTTCCCCATTTTTCATCCAAAAGGATAAATAAGATGGTCAGAGTAGATAGTGGTATCTCGGGATTACAGAAAAGTTGTAGGTGCACTTAAGTTTTCTACAGTGGTAACTTTAAGGCACTATCCAAACTTTTACATCTTGTTGATTTGACATTTTCATCAATCCTCTAAATTTTCCCTTTCAACAGGTATATGCTGTTGATGCCAGTGACATTGCAGTGCAGGTATCGGATCTTCAAGTCCATGATTATTTTTGTCAGCCTTTCTGGCTAAACCTTCTCGGTTTTCATTACAAAAATCATTTAAGTGTTTCTGATACTTAACGACTCTGCATTCATTTCGTAATGTTCATATTTCACTTTAATCAATCAAAGTTGAAATTTCATTGAGCATATCCAAACGACTAAATGATTTCTTCCCCAATTTCAAAATTGGTCTCATGAAACAGAGCACTCTCTTTGATAGATATTTCTTATTTTAATGATTCATTGTTCGGATACAAAATAAACTGGCATCTCTTTTCTGATTCTCTTGTTCACTTATTTTTTTTCTCATGAAATATTTTGATCAGGCAAATGAAGTTGTGAAGGCAAACAAGTTGTCTGACACGATTATAGTTTTACACGGACGTGTTGAGGTAACTCTTTAAGCGGAAACTACATCCTTTGAATTTGTTTGATTCACCAAGATCTTTCTTGAAAAAGAATTTAAAAACCTTAATAATTTTGAGAAATTTGTATAGAATTTCCTTATATTCCATGTCAACTCCAGTTCCATTGCAATTCCACACAACAAATGAACACACCCTTAAGATAATTGCTCTTTTGGTGAATGTCTGATTGCTAGTTGTGTCATTCTTTCATGATCTCTTCAACAACTTACAAACGTAGTATACAATGATGAGCATATATATAGCCATGACTGTGATATGTTGCAGATAGAAAATAATGCTTAATTTGAGTCTAAGGTATGCTATAGTTAAAAAGATTGCTTAACCTTCCAGCACAATGGCACAAGCAATGCTTGCGACCTGAATCATACTTAGAAAATATAATGTTGTTTTCCCTCTCCACATTGTATTTTGCTAATAGTTGGCATAAGTCAAGTCATGTTTCTGTACAGCTTCATTCTTCACATCCAACTCACCATAAGTTTCACCAACTTGTAATTTGTGTTCTCTTGTCATTGGAAATGGATAATATTGTTGCAGGATGTTGAGATTGATGAAGAGGTCGATGTCATAGTTTCTGAATGGATGGGTTACATGCTTCTGTATGAGGTGATATCGTTAAGAGTGCATCTATACATTTTTGCATTAGTACATTTCATTTCTTTGCTTACTCTACTCTTCTCAACATATCTCATCTTCCTACTTCTGTAGAGCATGTTGGGGAGTGTCATTACTGCCAGAGACCGTTGGTTGAAACCTGGAGGTCTTATTCTACCATCAAATGCCACGGTAGTGAAGTTTTTTTATTGATATTATATTTAATGACGACTTGACTGTTAATCTTTCATGTGGCTCCTGTGTTATCTCTTAGCATAAGTTATCATATAATGCAAGATGTCCTTTCATCTCTGTATCGTTGATAAATAGTCAGTCACATGTCAAGTATGGAGCCATAGTCAGGTTGCCTCACCAGGAGTAAGAACTTAGAAAAGTTCGGGAGAAGTATTGGGACCAATCAAATGTCGAGGATATAAGTTTGCTGATCATTTCCTCCATCTGCACTCACCCACTTTATGATATATTACCCTGGTTGAGTACTTTTTTTGGCTTGCAATTGTAACAAATGCTTGTTGTCCTCTGCAGCTATTCATGGCACCCGTTACTCATCCAGACCGTTACAGTGACAGTGTTGACTTTTGGCGCAGTGTGTATGGAATAGATAGTAAGTTCATGTATCTTACAAACATGTTAATTTTGAGAGTGCTCAACTGTTGCATTTGTTTTTGAATGCTTGATCAGCATACTATATTTTCTGGCCTTGGCCCCTTTCGGGGGAATTTCATCCAGACTTTGGTCTGTGAAATTTGCAACTAACATGGAATCAGTCTCTATATATCCTGTTCACATCATTTTACTTGCTTGTGGGCCGTCATTAGATTGTTCGTAGTTATTTCGGATGCAAACAATTCAGCTTTTCTTTCTTCTCCCCATTCTTATTATATGAACTGACCAAGAAACTTTTGGTATTTCCTTTCCTCTTCCCATTTTGATGATTTATTAGGCAGTAGTACCAGCATATCTAAATTTCTTTTGACAAAATATCATCCTTCAATAATTTTATTATCAGAAAACTTATGGTTTTTGAAAAAGAAAGATAACAGAATACATTATGAACTTGCCATGATGAAAATAGGTTGGTCTTATTGGATATGTGTTAGGTTTGGAAAAAGGATGAGTAGTGTGGATTGGAGCTGTAACTTGAATTTTTAGTTTGTTAAATGGATTGGTTGTTGTAGTCTTACCAAAATAATATGTATAAGAATGGCCTTGTGTTTACATAATTCTTGTATGTATAATGTATGGATGCAATACTATTCACCTATCTAGATTCTAGCATTCCTTACTGGATTTTTTGAAATATAATCGGCTAGTATTGCTTATGAATACATTAATTCAGTCAGCTAATATTTTATTCCGTTCATGCTATTTGTTGCAGTGTCTCCTATGTTACCACTGGCCAAACAATGTGCGTTTGAAGAGCCATCAGTGGAAACAATTACTGGCGAAAATGTATTGACATGGCCACATGTGGTATGGTTAATTTTTTAATTTTCTTAGCGTGAATTATAAGATTTTCGGGGCTAAGTAGGGTTTATTATTATTTTGGATCCTCGCATTTAGCGTTTTTAGTCCTTCCATGCTGATCGCTGAACTATCTTTTGGCAGGTGAAGCTCATTGATTGTTATACAATCACAAGTCAGGAGCTTGAGATTATTTCAACAAGATTTAAATTCCAATCGATTATGAGAGGTGAATTTGGAGTCCGATAGTGTACTCCTGTTCACTTCTTTCAGCAAATTTCAATCAGAAATACTATCAGTTGTTTGTATTATACGAGTTGACTCCTAGTTCTGTTCAGTTACAGATGTGATCTGTAGTTTTGTCATTTTCATATAGTGTTTCTATTGTGCAGCACCATTTCATGGCTTTGCCTTTTGGTTTGAGGTGGCATTCAGTGGCCCTGAGATTCTTACCGATGGTGATATACTTCCATCTATTTCCGGTTCTTCCAACACTCAAGCCACAGACACTATGCAGAGGAAGAAACGGCCTCATCCTAGTGAAACGCTGATCTTATCAACTGCCCCTGAGGACCCACCAACCCATTGGCAACAGGTATTTTATTTCTAGGTTTTGGGTCTGTTCTTAAAGGGATGGACAGTATTCATACTTATTTGATATCCTCTTTCGCTTTTTGCAGACATTGATATACTTTTATGATCCAATTGATGTCGAGCAAGATCAAGTTATTGAGGGTTCTCTAACGTTATCACAAACTAAAGAAAATCCCCGATTTTTGAATATTCGACTCGAATATGTGTAAGTTGAAACTGACACTGCTGCTTCTATATATTTCACTATGGCAGAACAAAATGGCTGGTCAATGCCATTCCATCCCTTTTTTCTCGACTGCTTGTAGACTCAACTGTTGCTTTTCTCTGCAGGTCTGGCGGTCGTTCTGTTGTCAAAGAGTCAGTTATGAGATGATCCAATTTGTTTCCTTTCTTATGTACTTTCACTCCTATGAAGCTCTTTGTGTACCGTTTATTGAGGCACCACCGCCCGGGTGCCCTTACGCAGATTCTGCCGAGGTTCAACTTCCATGTAAAGGATCATCTGCATTTTATCGGCCATTCAACCCTGATAATTTAACATCTCAGCATGTGAATCATTTATCTTAGCCCAAGTCTTAAATAGGTTTAGAATGTATTTATTTGTATGGCATTGCGATTTTCGAAGTATTTGTAGTTCATCATGTAGCTCATTTTTCCTGTTCTATAATTGTGTACAAGTATATTGTGATATCAGGAATACGGACAATGTTAAACATTGAACTTCCAAACTTGATTCTTTCCTATCAGTAAGACTCTTGAATTTGTGAGCTGACTTTTGAGTTTTGAGTTTATGCTTTTGTTAAATTTTCCTGTAATTATTGAATTTACTCGCAACGTTGAGGATGTTGAGGACGTAGAGGCATCGGAATCGAGTCCTTGCATCCCGGCATCCTGTTTAGAACAGAAACGGATTTGAGAAACTGTTGTCGCTTTCATCATGATGAAAAAGTTGAGTCGGTATTAATAGTGTAACTACTATATTAGTATTATCGATTATTTCTATTACAAACTTTAAATTTAAAAATATTTTCACTGAACAAATCTAATTAATATAAACGATATAAGTCTTATATTTGAATAAATATTAAGCAAAACGGAATTAAGCAAGTATGTCGTAATCTCAAAACAATGACATAAAATTAAATAAATATTTAGACTCAAGTCAAAATCCATGTCCACTAATCCTTAAACCGCCGTGCCTCAAAAACCTTGTCCGCATCGGATATTCCACATTGTCCTAATATGTCCTATCAGAATAAAATATCTTAATATAATTTGTCCCAAAACGTTGTCCGAAAAGGAATTTTTCTTTTTCAAACACTCATCTACACACCTACCCATCTTCTATTACTCATCAGTAACTCTACATTTTACTGTTTTCTGCATCCTCTACACATTCAACAAAAAGGGTTCGGCTTCTCATTTTTGTGAGTTTTTATTTCTGTATTTTGAAGTATTTTCTTATTAGTAAGTATATTTACAACTATTTTATATCTTGAGGCTTCTGATTAGTGAGTATATTTTAGTGTTTTTTTGTATTTATCAGTATTTTCTGATGAGTAAGTATATTTGGAAGTATTTTAAACTTTGAAGCTTCTAGTTAGTGTGTTAATTGTAGTTTTTTGAAATATTTTATATTGTTTTTGCTTACTGGAGTTGAAGAATTAATTTAACTAGACAACTCAAGCAATTTTTGCTAGATCTCGTTTGTTCATAGTATGAGTTGTCGTTTGTTGTGGAGATCATTTTGGGTACTGTAAAAAGTTGCAATTTAAGCAAAGTATATTCTTGATATTTATCGAAGCCGTATTTGTGGGTATAATTTAGTGTTTTTTCTTCTTTTAGTGTTAGACAAGTCGAATGTTTTTAGATATCGTTTGTTCATACATAGAAAAATTTGTTGTTTCATTTCGTGATCATTTATGGGTTACAATAAAATATTCACCCTTAGTCTAGCCGTAAAAGAAATGAAGTGTATACCAATCAACTGTGTTTTGGTCAAAGTACAGTGTATTATACCTTTGTTGATCCAATTGTTTCTTAATGTTTGTGTGAGGACGACGGATTTAATTGAATATACTTTTTTTGGGTGATATTTACTACTTGTAAGTTGAACTTGAGCTAGGTGCTCAAGTTTTGATCGGGAAGGTTTAATGAAATGTTCAATGCAATTATCAGCAGGGGATTTTTAACACTTTTTGGGTTTGAGAGTCTTTTTTCAACTCACACTTGGTATATCTATAGTTTTCGACTGTGGTTTCTTGTGTTAACTACTGATCGCTTAGAGATATAGGTTTAGACAGCAACGAAGAGGCATAGATGGCAACCATAGACATTGAGGGGATCTTAAAGGAGCAGCCAAATGATGGCAGGATTCCAAAGACTAAGATTGTGTGTACTTTAGGACCTGCATCTCGGTCTGTTGAGATGATTGAGAAACTACTTCGGGCTGGGATGAATGTTGCCAGGTTCAACTTCTCTCATGGAACTCATGACTATCATCAGGGAACACTTGACAATCTCAGGGAGGCTATGCACAACACGGGGATCCTTTGTGCTGTGATGCTTGATACCAAGGTTAAGTGCCATGCTTACTCAATTATTTGTATTTTGTACCTTGGTGGCACTGCTTTTGATTTGATAGCATCATAAAATTTCATCATCAGAGAAATCGTTTTACATTGACGCATTTTCTAAGTTGGCAAACTGGCTTGGTATATCAAAATAGCTTCAACCCTCGCTCCATGTCTTCATTATACTTCGATTCTCAGAATCAGAGAAATGCTAGATACAGATGCTTCCATTGGTTAATTTCCCTAGAATGTAACTAGATGCTTCCATTGGTTAATTACTTAATTTCCCTAGAATGTAACCAGTTTCAGGAGAAAATTATCTTCGGATTGCTCTATGATTATAGCGTTTAGTAAATGCATCCTTGCAGAACCATTTTCTCTAAAAATTTCTCAAGCAACATTTATAGTCTATTCTAAACGATTTGGCTCAAAAGATTTATTCAATTTTTGCATCGTGGAGAGACTGGAAAACAACACTTGTGAGACTCAGAATAAGTTGGAAATGTAAGCTGGAGTAGGAGATAGGATAGAGGCTTATTCATTTCCTTTTCCGTCCTTAGGAATGAAGGAGCAATGTAATCTTTCATTGATCTTATTTTTTCATTATCCACTCTTTGGTTTGGAGTTCAGTGATGAAAATACAGACATCCGAAGTTATGGTGTAACTTTTGTTGTCCGTCAAACTTTACTGTGTGGTTTCTAATTGCTCTTCTAGGATATGTACAGTCTCAAGGGTTTTGCGGGATTGTAAGGTGGGTAGTCTGTAAGGCCTTGTAAGGAAGTTCAGACCTATTTTTCAGATGTTGATTTATTGGAGTGGTATTTAAAATTCATGATATGTTACTTTTATCTGTATTAGGGGCCTGAGATTCGAACTGGTTTTTTGAAAGATGAGAAGCCCATTCAACTCAAAGAAGGCCAGGAGATAACTGTGACTACTGATTATAGTATAAAAGGAGACACCGATATGATCTCAATGAGCTACAAAAAGTTGGCTGTTGACTTGAAGCCGGGCAACGTTATCCTGTGTGCAGATGGAACAATTTCACTCTCTGTTTTATCTTGTGATACATCAGCTGGTACTGTGAGGTGTCGTTGTCAGAACACTGCTATGCTTGGTGAGAGAAAGAATGTTAATCTTCCTGGCGTTGTAGTGGATCTTCCAACACTCACAGAGAAAGATAAAGAAGACATTCTTGATTGGGGTGTTCCCAATGAAATTGATATGATTGCTCTTTCTTTCGTCCGAAAGGGTTCAGATCTAGTGAATGTCCGTAAGGTTCTAGGATCTCATGCGAAGCGTATACAGTTAATGTCAAAGGTGCGTTAGATAAATTTTATCAAATGAACTGAAAAAAATTATGATTTCCTGCTTTTTCTCCAAAATGTACAGTCCTACTTATATGAATGTGATGTCTATTGTCTTTATATCTCGTACCCACAGTCCTGTTTTTTTAAATATTTTATGGTTGGTGTAATATTGCATCTTCACATGTAATCAAGATTGAAGAACTACTTGTTGACTTTTAATGTTAATTACTTGGAATGTTTCTCAAGGTTGAAAACCAAGAGGGAGTTGTGAACTTTGATGAAATTCTTCGAGAGACAGATGCCTTTATGGTTGCTCGAGGAGATCTTGGCATGGAGATTCCTGTTGAGAAAATTTTCTTAGCACAGAAACTGATGATCTACAAATGCAATATTGCTGGTAAACCGGTGGTAACAGCAACTCAGATGCTTGAATCCATGATTAAGTCTCCACGCCCCACTCGTGCTGAAGCCACTGATGTAGCTAATGCTGTGCTTGACGGAACTGACTGTGTAATGCTCAGTGGAGAGAGTGCCGCTGGTGCTTATCCAGAGCTTGCTGTGAGAATCATGGCTCGAATTTGTATTGAGGCAGAGTCTTCCCTCGACTATAAGGCAATATTTAAAGGAATGATAAACTCCGCACCACTGCCAATGAGCCCACTGGAGTCTCTAGCATCCTCAGCTGTCCGTACGGCCAACAAATCCCATGCAAAACTGATCGTTGTCCTAACACGTGGTGGGAGCACAGCCAATCTGGTCGCCAAGTACAGGCCAGCTGTGCCAATTCTGTCAGTAGTCGTCCCCGTTTTAACCACAGACTCATTCGATTGGGCAGTCAGCGACGAGTCTCCAGCTAGGCATAGCTTGATATACAGGGGGCTGATCCCTCTTCTTGCTGAAGGTTCTGCAAAAGCTACGGAAGCCGAATCCACAGAAGAGATTCTGGAAGCCGCTCTGAAGTCTGCTACAAAGAGGGGTCTGTGCAAGGTTGGTGATGCTGTCGTCGTGCTTCATCGGATTGGCGTTGCATCTGTCATCAAAATTTGTTTAGTCAAGTGATGTATGCGGCATTGTCCAAGTTTGAAATTACCATAAATGTTAGGTACGTTGTCTTTGAATCTCTGGACACACTTCAGGAGGAGATCCAAATTTCCATTTTCTATGTTTTGGAATATGCTATGATGGTTAATGCTTAAATAAAGGCATAATTGACTGCTTCCCCGATCTTGCGAAAAACACGGATGTATTATTAGTAATATACACCAGTTTACTAACATTCTGTATTAACGTAAGGAAGAAGAGATGGTCAGGTACTATGTGAAAAGACGTAGCGTTTTTGGGCTTCATCGAAGAAATGATGACGTTGTATTCATATGTGAACCCCATTTATGACGTAAGGTTTGGTTCGGGTTAGTTTGTTATGAGAGAGGACATGATTATCTGAGTAACTCGGCATGCACCCATAACCTCCACCTTCCAAAGGAAGGCTACTTGGTGTAAGCGGACAACCATTGGACGTGAGATCTCAGTTGTGTATCCTAAAAAAAGATGATACGCTCAGGATGCCGCAACTAGGACCATTGGCTTCAAGACGAGTCAAATCACATTTTTCTTTCAACCAATCTCCATGTTAAAATATACTTTCACCAAATTTCGATGATGTACAGAAAGATCATTGGAACTCTTGGTGCCCTGAACAGATTATTGCATACTCTCTTCCTCAAGTTTCAGAAAGAGTACCCGAATTCGCTATGTTTAGGTCAAGAAATGGAAAAAACTGAAGAAATCAAGCCCTATGAATAATGCACAATGCATAACAAAACAAATAGAGTGCATTGAGTATATAACATTCCCAGGAACTATCTATTCATCTTAAGCTTTCTTGGTCTTCCTTCTCCTTGCCGTTCCTCTCCTAGACTTCCTAGCTGATGGGAAGACGAAACGGAAAATCCAAGCGGCCAACGTTGCTCCAACGAAGGGACATATCCAGAAGACATATAATTGCTCCCATGTGACATGTTTGTTACTGATATATGCCCAGCCGAATGCCTGGAAATAGAAAGAAGACGACATTATCCAAACAATTATAAGTGGTAGAACGCTAAAAAGGCTTAGTCGTGCTATTCCGGCCTCCTAGCTTCTCGCTTGTTTTAAGTTCATATAGGAAGAAACAACCAACCTATAAATGCAAAAGCAAACTACATGCATTCACCGCATAGAACATTGTTCCACGCATCAAGTAACCGAAATAGGAATTGTTTTCATAGTAGAAAAGTGTTAATATACTCACAATGGCAGGATTCATGGAAGGTCCAGTATATTGTGAACCTGTAACCACCACTGTAACAGTTGACATTGCTAGCAACCAATTCTTCACAAGTGGATTCTTAGGCCCCCTGAAGAGTATGACGAGGACAGCAAACGTCATAAGAAATGTTAGGACGCCCTCTGCCACTGCTCCGGTATGCAAGTCTACTTTCAAAGAAGGACCTGCCGACATCAACATGGGTTTGTATTGTCTCGGCATAAACTCTAAAATGGCTAGAGCACCACCAACAGCACCAGCAGCCTGTCACAGACAAACGATGTAGAGAGTGTTCGCATACTAAAGACTTTTTACTTGTATAAGTTTCTCTAAAACATAGTAGACTATATAACATACTTGGTTGAGAAAATGTCAATAAGTACTCAACGTGTCTGAATAATTAAGATTGAATCCATGTGATCCATTCTAAAATCAATTGATGATAACACGTAACTTCTCCTCCTTATACGACAACATTTGATTGTCTGTCATCCCATCACCAATCGACTTTATGATGAAATCCAATAGATTCTTAACATGAATCGCCAATTTTAACAGCGGACATACAAATGTCTCTTTTCCAGTCATATGTAGTAAAACAATTTATATTCTATGGCACATGAATATGACAAATCAAATGGCTCTATACTACATCCATTTATTCATCTATTACAAATCCGCAGATACTATTTTGCACTTCACTTTAGTCAATTCGGAAACAACCTCTTTTTCATACGTGGTAAATGTTACAGCCGTACGAATTTAACATCAACATTAACATGCCCTTCTAAAGAAACTCCCGTCTAAACGGGGTCAGGGGATCAAATAGTACATAACTTTACCCGTGCCATGCAAATTTAACGAACGAAAAAGAATCGAAATTCGCGAATCACCTGAGCAGGGAAACGAACAGCAGCAGAAAGAAGAGAAGAAGAATCGGATCCAACACCAGCAGCATAAAAAGCAGCAGTATCTGTAGGATTGAAACTAGCACCACCCAAAGCATCACCAACGAACCCAAATATGAACAAGAAAACGAATATAATGAAAGCAGTAATCAACAGATTTTTCCCATAATCACCATCAACATCAAGAATTGAAGAAATCACTGACGTCATTATTCCAAAAGTTGACGCACAAAATACCCACATGAATGTGATCAAACCATCTCCAATTGCACCCGTAATTACACCTGAACCCATCTTCTTTAAGCTTTTTTGGGCTCTGTTTTTTCAAGAAAAATGATGCATGGATTTGATGAGGATTCATTCAATTTATATAACCGAAAAGATCGTGTTTTTCCATGTTTATTACACAACTTTAAAAGTGCTACTTTTAGTTATGCTTCATTAAAGGATCCATTAATAGTAAAAAATGTATATCATATTGTTTTATAATTATTTTAATTGGTTTGGTACATTTTAGGTGTAATAGTATTTTTTTAATTATATTTGGTTTTAACGTAATTCTTTCCAATTTATTTAATGAATTTTGGTACATAGGCTAGCTAGGTGTATACGATAATTGTGATATATTTCTTTTTTGATTTTTTTTTTAATTTATACCATCTTAGAGTCATACATACATTTTGGTGACCTGTATCGTTTTTACTTTTAAATTATATACTAGGCACGATGCACAATCAGTGCCTGTACATATAATATTTCGTTTAGTTAATATTCAATTTCTCAAAAAATAATAGACATAAATAAATTTCTCCAATAATTTAAATTAAGAAAATAGCAAACTCAAGTACTTGAATGGATTTAATTGAGATATCTTTTACTTATCTCATATAATTATTTTTATAGCTCATTTTTAACTCTTTTCAAAAAGTATCAATTAAATTTTAACTATATATAATGCCTAAGGGTTCAAAAAGCCACATGGCGTTCTCTCCATTTTTTTCATTTATTTTGAGTTGGTAGTTATGTTTCATCTGATAACTTATTTTAGTTGGTGGTTACTTTTATAATTTTTCACAAGAAAAACATCCTTAATTATACGAGATAAATTAAAAATAATTATATGAGATAAATAAAAAAAATTATTCTAATATCTCATTTTTAACTCTTGTTAGAAAATATATCAACTAAATTCATTTAAAAATATTTTAATCTGTTGTTGGTTTAATGTAAGTCATTAATTAGAATTTATTGTGTCGATTAGTTTTTAAATAAACGAATATTAACCAAACAAAATATTAAAGGGCACAGACATCGACTGTGCACCCGCAATTAGTATAACTAAAAAGTAATGGATCTTCAAAATTTATTACTTAAAATGAAAACTGTCACAATATAATCAAATTGGCTTTAATATAGTGAGCATTTTATACTTTGATTTTTATTCTTGCCGTGTACTTCGAACAGTGGATCAAATGGTCCAACTATTTTTATAACAAAGTTGAAGAAATGTAACTATTTTTATTAATTACATCACATGATATTATATGATTATTATGCCATAAATTAATATATTAAGTACAAGATATTTTTTTCTTTGTAAATTAGAAATGAAAATATGAATACAATAGTATCACAAATAAGAATACATACATTACTAACTAATAAACAATTAGAACGAAATATGAGACAGTTGTCTCCAACAAGAGTTGAACCAAGGCCTCCCAATTGAAAGTTTAGGTAAGACGTCACCACGCTGTTATTGGCTCACTGTTTGGACTATTAGGTGAGCTTAGAATTTAATGTTTGATATATTAGGTGATCTTACAATTTAATGTCCCATAGTTAAATAATTCCAAGATTACCATATTATTGAAAATTATCATGAGAACTTTATAGATTTGAATTGACATTGCTCAATTCAAAATATTTGGAATACTTAATTGAAAATCGAGAAATTGTTTTGACATTATCATCGACCTTTAAATATAGTAGAATCCTCTAAAAACAAGGCCAACTCATAAAAACAAGTAATCAATAACTAATGCACAAGATTGTTCTTCAAGTGTATGTCAATGTAGAACAAAATAGAACATATTACAGAAAATGAACTCATCCATTGTTGATAATCCAATAGAGCCATAAGGGTGCTCTTGTTCATCAACAGATTGCATTTTGTAACCAAGATAAACGAAAAACCGACTAATTACTTTTTCTTGCCTGCTTTGCCTTCCTTCCTTCTTACGATTTCATCTGCATATTTCACCCCCTTACCCTTGTATGGCTCAGGAGGTCTCCACTTCCTGATTGAAGCTGCAAACTGACCGATTTCAGACTTGTCGTATCCACTCACTGTGATTTTAGTATTGTCTTCAACCTTCACACTTAGCCCAGCAGGGATCTGCATCCTGACTGGATGGGAGAAACCTAAGTTGAGAACTATGTCTTTGCCTTCAACTGTTGCACGGTAACCTACCCCTATTAACTGCAGTTTCTTCTCGAATCCTTTCGATACACCAACGACCATGTTGTCTGTCAGAGTCCTGAAATATAACAAGTAGTAATTATCATCTTAGGATCAAAACACATTCTACTTATGCTGAAGGTGGACTATCTCCTCTCGATCTGCTTTACTTGCACGGGTAATAGATCATCCAGGCAAGAATGACTTAACATGGTGTATAGAGTCTAGCATGACTTTTTAACTACATAATTTCCAACTGCAGTAAATTTACAAACATACATAATCCATTTAATTGAGTGAATTTACCTGTCTTCACTTACAGTGTAACCACTTTCCCTTTTTTACTATGGTAAAGTTAAGGGACATCGCATTATTACACATTACATATCCTACAAATACATTCCTTACGAAGTTAGTACATTAAGGCTACTACCAGAAGAATAATCTGTTGAGCATATAATGTTAGGAAATCACATCCAAAAATCAGCAAGAAACTATAACGAAATCAGCACAAAAGAGTGAAATACACACACTTAGCAGGTGAAACCGAGAACACAAGAAAACACATCAACCACGCAACAAGCCGTCTTAAATCTTAAGAGACTCCCACCTGTGAAGTAAGGGGTGTTGGAAAATACGCACCCTTACCTAGTGTGACAAAAGCACAGGTGCTTTTCGACGAATTAACCCAAGAGTGAGTGCAAACACTATCTACTACTTCACAACAGATAACAAGCTTAGGGTAGTGTAACGATCCATTTTTAATTTATTCATTCAGATCAAGAGCTAATATAAAATCTTGGACTCCATACGAAAACAACAAAATGCAACATTTTGGAAAAACAGCAATTCTCATTTCTTGTATATATATCAGATACCTAAACAAACCATGCATTTGATTGGCTCTTCGAGTTTCCACAGCTTTTCTGATCCTAAGAGCCCCAGTTTCTTCCTTCTCAAGCTTCACCTCTCTGGGATAAGTGATAGCTAGCTCTCCAAGAGGGCCTTTGACCTTGAAACTTTGACCTTCCATAGTAATTGTCACATTTGCAGGAACTTCAATGGGTTGTTTTCCAATTCTTGATTCTTTGCATTCTATTACACTTCTCCTCACAGTTAACACAACGCGGCTCTTTGCAGCTACACGAATTGCGTCCAAGTCACCTGTGAAATGTGACTTCAACCTGACCCAACATAAGAAACTTTGTTAATTATCGAATGATAACCGCTAACATGGTACTAAAACCAATTGGTTATAGATGGATAAAGCAGAGGCTCATATAAACCAACTCGTATGCTTTCACATATTCAATGTGCGACTAATTATCACTCAATATTAATCAATGTGTTACAATTCATTCATAAGAAGATTTCTTTTCATGATTCTGAATAGCTTATATGACCCAAAAGCATAAGAAAATATCAATCAACATGTTTCAATTCGTGGATAACAAAGATTAAATTTTTATGATTTTGAATGCTCATAGGAGGACCCAAAAGCACAAAATTGTGTGTTTCAACTTGTGCATAATAAAAAAAGATAACAATTTTTTCCGAATTGTTAACCAATGCATGAAAAAATGATTGAAGTGTTGATTGGCTTACCTTGTCTGAAAAGGAGCAGAGATGGAGGCAGCCATAGCTGTTGAAGCTGGTTTATCACTTTATCCTCAAAACTTGTCCAACTTTATGTCATTTATCCTGTCTATTTGATATCATTATATATTGTTGCCCTTTTCCACTTATAATGTATTGTACATAATTTAAATTTATTGTTTAAAAAAAAAAAGTTGTTACTGTTTTTCATTTTTGGCTTTTTAGCCGGTTGTTCCTTGAACTATGCAATTGATTTTTATGTGTCCATGAACTTTCTATCTTTTCTATGTACCTGATACCGTTTTTCTCATTTTAAACAGTGAAATGCCTATTGTACCCTTACACCCTGTACTTTTCATCTATTTTACATAATTAAAAATAAACTCCCACCCCATCCCCTACGGGGCACATAGTATAAGGGTACAATAATCATTTCATTGTTTAAAATTAAAAAAACGATCACGAGAAACACATAGAAAAAATAAATATTATATGAAACATATAAAAAACGATTACATAATTCAGGAGCAACCGGCTAAAAAACCTTTCATTTTTCAACCAAAATAATTTTACGAAGGTACTAAAGAAGACAAGAAAATATAGATAAGGAATGAGTGTTCCACAATAAATTATATGGTAATATATAATAAACTCTTCCTCAAACAATTATTATTTGTTTATTTACTCCTATTTATTTGTTTATCTAATTGAGAAAATGTCCTCATTAAGCCTTTCTCTTGGTACAACTCCTAAAGCTAGCAGTATCACAAAAACTGCAACAACATATAAAAAGAAGACAATTTCAGCTGCTTTAAAATCAACAAAACAACCCTCTCTTTGTTTAGTTAGTAAAAAATATCATCATAATAAATTAAGAGTTAGAGCATCAGAAGCAGAATCAACAACTCAAATGGCCTCAATTGAGAAAGGTGGTATTCAAATAATCAAGAACCCTTCAGAAGCCAAACTCACTGAGCTTGGTGTCAAATCTTGGCCCAAGTATGTTGCTTTTTTATTTGGGTTGTCGAAATAATTTGTGGGTTTTTATGCTAATTACCGATTATATTCATATAGCCGACCCCACTTAGTCGAATATGTATTATTTGGATTATTTTGTTTTGTTAAGTTTATGTATGAACATTAGTAGTTTGATTATTATGTTTATGTCTGGACTGTTTGGGTTTCTAGTTTGTTGTAGGGTGCAAAAGGTTAACTAGTTTGGACAAAAATCCTAGTATGGAATTCATTACTTGATTGTTGCTGTGGTATATATATTGATAGAGTGGATGATGATTATATTTTAGGATATTGGTAGAAACAGTCTAGGGGGCAATGCATACTTATGAAAAGCGAGAAATGTCGCCTTGAAGGCAATGTACAAGTCTAGGAAATTTGATTACTGCAACTTTCTTGCTCAACTCGTTTATCGGAGATATAGAGGGTTGCCATGCCAAGAGCTAGAAATTAAGCTAAAAGAAGCGAACAAAATAAAAGATCGTATCTCTTGCTAGGTTAGATGTATGCCACGCCAAAATTGTTGTTTCTCTCTAAAGATGTAATTGATTGTTGACACACCAGGTGGGGATGTCCTCCTAGTAAATTTCCATGGACGTACTCGGGCAGAGAAACCTGTTATCTGCTGAAAGGAAAAGTGAAGGTGTACCCTGAAGGATCTGAAGAAGCTGTTGAGATTGGCGCTGGTGATTTGGTTGTGTTCCCCAATGGTATGAGCTGCACTTGGGATGTCTCAGAAGAGGTAGATAAACACTACAAATTCGACTGATCGAGCAAGGCATCATCCATCATGGGTTTTCATTTTTCGTGTAATGTTAAGGACACCCATGTACCAAACAGAATGGGATAAAACTGTTGAGAGTTGAATAATAATAATAATGTCATTTTTCAAGATGTTCTCTTGCACATAGCTTTTTTTTCTTTTTTTCTTTTTTTTTTCCTTGCACATAGCTTAATCCTCTTAGAAAAACATCAATAAAGAATATACGAGATTTATGAGGGAAACTTCTCAGGATAGATCTCATTCGATGATTAAAATTGAAAGTAGTGTGTTATATATGAACCATATAATCAAAACCTAACATGTTTACACTTAGGTATACATTCATCTTGGCTCACTATGTGAGACTTGTTCTCGATGCCTCAAATGGAGATATAAGTAACCAAGTGCCTGCTACTTTCATGGATATTATACATATTCTCGCTGCAATAGTGACAATTGTAGCAGCTGATAGGGCGTTCTTGCGCCATCATATGCTGACTTAAGGTCACTGGTCAAGTTGAAGAAGAAACCCCCTCAGGGAAACAAAACAAAGCTGAGTGCTTGGTTCTGTGCACTGATTTTCTCAATTGTCAATCTTCAAACAAGCAGCAGACTTGGTTCTGTGCACTGATTTTCTCAATTGTCTTAGTCCAAAGTTTTCCATCTTTCAATCTGAACTTTGAAATGTTCGTCTCTCCTCCTAACCTGCCGAAACAGAAGTGTCATTTGGTGAACAGATATGAAGTTGTTGAGCCTTGAGTCCTTGAATACTATGAGGCGGATAACAACGCACTTGTTCATGAATCTATTCTAGGATAATAAGTCCTGAAGTCTTAACCACATACATGATAACACATGGAGTTTTCTTTGCTAAGATTCCCTATGATGCAGTAACAAAGGCTGAGTTGAAGTTAAAAAAAAACAGTATCACCTCTACAAATGGTTTTTTCTGTCGAAGTAAGGCGTCAACACTCCTTTCTGTCTGCAGAATACAAGGAAACCAATCGTCATATTAGGATACTTCTATCACATACGTTATATATGAGACATGTTTAGGTTATGAGCAATATCATTCACCAAGGAGAAACAAGAAACAAGGTAGATTAACACATGAGAAAGGATGCACTTCTCAATAGATAAACAAATCCCACATGATTCTTGGGTATGACCAAATTACCCGATGTACGACCCAGGAGTGCCTCTCCCTCATTTCAACCAAAAAAGGGAATGTTGCCGGACTTTTCCTCTCCAAATTGGTTTTCTTAGTCTTTCTCCTCCTCGCCTCCTCATCACTCAAAATGACACTCTCCAACCCCCCAATCTGCATATTTGATCATAAAGGTTAGTCAAGTAACTATGGCAATGTAATAGTAAGACTTCTTGAGCTTCGTTTTAGAAAACGATACACGTAACCACTTCGAAGCACTATGCATGAAATAATTCTTTGGGGATGTCTATGGGCAATGCCATAACATCCAGACAAGGGGTGCGAGGTCCTTACAGGTTCCTTTCTTAACAATCTAAAGTCTAAAATAACAACAAAATAAAAGAAAGGAAAAGAGAAGTCTTACTACAGGGCACTGGAGGCGTTTAATATTCCTGAGATGTTTACAGAATAGTCATGTTCTTATGTAACCCATGTGCTTACTGAAATACTACCAAAACGTATAGCTAACAGAATGCAAAGATGCAAGTTTCCACTTTCCGTTCAAGTTAGTTACTAATGAGGCTGAGGAAGTTCGTGTATAAATAATATGAAATCAAAGGTTAAAGCTTGTGTAAAGAACCAGCAGGGAGAGTCAAGCAACCAGATGACAAAGAGTAGGATTCTTTATGACATTCTCTATTTGCTGACCATGAGCTGTACCAACAAGCATAACTCCTCTCTCGGAGATAGTTCGACAAGCATGAACCTCAGCTTCCGTTCCAATTTCATCGACAATGATGACCTCAGGCATGTGGTTCTCCACTGCCTCAACCATCACCTGATGCTGCATGGATGGCTCTGCAACCTGCAATAGTCTTGCAGAGCCGATTGCCGGGTGGGGAATATCTCCACATCCTCCTATCTCGTTGCTCGTGTCTATGATAACCTTGATAAGATTCCATAACATACATGAGAGTAATATACCATATGAAAATAGACTAGACATTTGTGAGTCTGACAAAGAAAAAAGAGAAGAGGAAGAGAAGTATGCCACTGGAGCCTGTCCTGCATCCGCTTAAACAGGTTCTTTAGAGACTTGATAAAAATAAGAAAGGTAACATGAAAGTAAACTAGACAAACCACTCTTTTATGAAGCTCTTCTGACAGCACACGAGCTATTTCTCTCACGACTGTAGTCTTGCCAATCCCAGGCCTGACAAGTACAACATGCATAAGAAAACTGTCAATTGAAAATTGAAGTAATGCAATTCATCAAATATTTTGTGTTTGCAAACCCATGTTCCGTCATATCCAACACCTGAAGTGATAGAGAAACTACAATTGACCACCAACACCCTCTACACTTCCACACAAATAGTTTGAAAGACATTATTAATTAACTGAGATTCTCATGGCTGTTCTATATTACTCATATACTGTCGCAAAAACATCGATTCTGCTTGTGCAGTTGTGCTTATGAGTATACCTAGGTAAAAGAGAAGCTCATATAATTATTGTTTCGGAGCGAAAAACATTAGGAATGAAAACAAGAAGAAGAACAATGAAGGTTTGTCAATTCCTTGCAAATTTGAAAAGTTCTGTAGAAAGTAGAAACTAGCCTGATGGTCAAGTTTACTTAGATGACCACTACACGTTTATTTTCCCTTGCAACATATGGCATCTGAATTTAGGATGTACAATCTTCCGTCTCTTATCAATTTACAAATCTTATCCACTCACCTTCCAAGAAATAAGATGCTTTCACCATAATCAAGCAAATCCCTGACCATGTCAATCTGGCCCCTAATAGCCCTTCCAACTCGGCAAGTCAAACCAATAACGTCCCCTGCCCTACTTCTAATTGCAGATATTCGATGTAGAGTGGCTGCTATTCCAGCTCTATTATCCAGACCAAATTCTCCAATTGCATTTTGAGCATGCTCCAGCTCGATTGGAGAAACCTGAGAAGTAATAAGAGTTCTGAAAGTTTTCTATACCTTCAAATAAAAGCTTATGATAACTTAGACAGATTTTCCTACTCGAAATTTTACCAACATGTAGGCCATAAAAAGTCATTGCCACTTGCAGACAAAATATGACATAGCCAAGTTTTTTAAGATACCTCAGTATCCCTCAACTTCTGTCTGCCAGAATAACCAAAATAGCAAGCTTGTGGGGGACGCCCCAAGTCCAGAATCACCTACCATTATGAGCGTGATAATTACCTTAATTACCGCATCGACAATAATAGGACTGAGACCATCTTATGGAGAGAAAAGGTATCAACCCAACAGTAAAATTATGGAACTAGCATATGTGGAGGCCTATGGAATTCACAATAAAACAAAACTCAAACTGCAAATCTTGATTAGTATCGCTAAATGCTAACGCGATTAGAAAATTGGGAGCATTCCCTATTATTTCATTACAAATACTCTATGCATATGAACGAGGTTAACTACAGTAAATTGATTGTCCTTCAATAGGATGCACAGACTACAATTTCAAATTAAACAAAAGAGACAAAGAAAGATTGAAATACCTCTACAAGTTGATCTAGTTTTCCATCATTATAGAGCCTGTCTTGCAAATCAAGTGGAAGAATCTACAGAAAAGGAGACCTTTTAATCAAACACCATCCAAATGACTCCTTTTTCTTCATTCTCTAACAAAACTACATATACAACACTAATTAAGTTGATTCAGCAAGAAACTACTACCTTCATCCTCACAAGATTTTTTCATTTTCTTTTGCAATAGTCAAAATTAACAAACTTCGCAATGTTAATTGATATGCATAACTTTGATTCAAATCGAAATTATCACGTTAAGAATCAAGTAAGTTGCAAATACTATATTTTGGTACATATTTTAATCATATACTCCAACACATACAAAATACTAGAACACTCATAGTAATTCAATACTAAACAATATGATGGATAGAGTACAAAAAAGATGAATACCCATTGTATATTATAAACAAAACAACAAGAAAATTTGATTCTTACAAGATAGTAGTAGTAGTAGTAGTAGATAGTATCATTAGTACAACATATGATTTCATTCAAGAAAGTGGTAAACATGAAACCTGCAATAGTGCTTGAATATCATCATCTGAGACCAAACTAGAAGTTGAAAAGTTGGATGAAGAGCTGCAGAAACCAATTACTTTGGGACAAAGAAGTTGAGGCTGCATTATTACACCATGGAAATAATTGTTTGAAAGCTTGTTGAAACTGTGGAAGCTCAATGAAGAAACAAGATAATTAGTGGCCATTCAACTATACACTTTTTGAGTTTACAAGCAGCATAGTCCTAGGCAGACTCGGTATAGTAAATTTTTTTTTAATTGGGACTGATGTGTTGGTTTTGCATTTGGCCTAATTGGAGCTCACTCTTGTAGGGTGTACACGGTTCGGTTTGGGTGATTTTTGTCTAATTTTTAAATCGATACGATATTGACGGTTTACAAAAAGTGAAAACCAACACCGACCTTTTCAATCAATAAACCATGCAATTTGGTTTAGGTGGTTTATCGATTCGGTTGGGATTGATTAAGTATGCAACATAAAAAATATATTTGTAACGTCACTAATAAAAATAAAAATATTGCCTCTTTAATGCTAAATGAAAATACAAATATTATTTAATTCTTACATCAAGTAAAGTAATAAAAAAAATATACAAAAGCTCAACATGAGCAATCAAACGTCTAAATTATTAAATAGGTAATATAAAAATATATTTATAACGTCACTAATAATACAGTGTTAATTGAATCGGTCATTTGGTTCAGTATGTAGTCCACGCATCTAGCTAGGTCATTAGATTCATTTCAATATATATTTTTGAAATATCAATTGTTATTACTTTAGTAATACTCCCCCCCCCCCTTTTTAAGTTTTTATGTGACATTTCAGACTTTTGGTTTTATTTTTTTTTAGTTGACGTTTAACAATTTTGGTGTACCCTTTTTTTAGTTTTTCCATTGAAATTATCAACTAACCAATAATATAGTAACAATCAATTAACATTTTACATACTCAATATAATCCCCTAAATTGTTATACTAACTTATTTTCTAATTGATCAAATTATTTCTTTTACAGAGGAAAAAAAGAGACAATGCCATCTATCCTATATGTACTCATGACTTTTATTTCTTGATGAGTAAGTAATTGAAATATGCCACTTAGCTTAATTTTCATCCTGTGATTACGTTTAACTTTCTATTTATTCAGTATATGTACGTGTATATACGTTATCATGTTGAAATTTTACATTCTATATGTTTTAAAATAAATGATTTAAAATATTTGGAATCAAATACTATTCAAATTATTGTACATATTTGTAAATAACTGAATATTTGGCTTTTATGATGTTTTAAGAATTTTTTACTCTGATTTAAAATATTTTGTGGGGTTAAGTATTGAGAATTTTGTACGGGTCAGAAGTTGACCTCGGCCTTTATGGTATTCTGTTTTTGTCTTTAGTGCACTGCCATTTATATAAGATATGCCCGAACCGTGACTACGGATTATAATAGTAGGGATGCCTTGACTACTGGCAATAAATGTAGCGAAGCCTTGACTACGGGGTTAATCATAGCGATGTGTGTTACAATGATAAGTGACCTCAGTAACTTACCCACACTCTACACTCTGTTTTATGAATATGATTCTAATATTCTATTTTACGGATATATGTTGACACTCTATTTCGAATATATTTTGATACTCGGTTTTACGAAATTATTGATACTTTTATATTTTGATACCTTATGTACGATATAAAAGAAAGTATGGTGTTTGAAGTTATAAGAGTTATTTTTGAAGAAATAATATAAGTATAATTAGATTAGTATTAAATATTAAGTATGTTTTAAAAGTATTTTTGACTTTGTATTAATCTCGTGTTATTTAGAGGGTATTATGTTTACTTACTGAGATAGTCGTAGCTCGAGAAAATTCTTGTATGCTTAGGAGGTCATGCTCACATGGTGCTCACAACTATCTGAGCCGTTAGATTAAGAGTTTAAGTGATATTTTAATCTTATGGTTCATATTTAATTGGGTATTTTTGTCCTTACATCTTTAAGTGGAAAAACAATAATAGTGGTATTTTGAGTATTAATGATAGAGTAATTAGCAATTAATTGAGATTGGAGAGAGGAAGCTAAATGCAATGATTACTTCAGCTCACCAATGTCGAAAATATGAATTTTAGTATTAATCTCATTTAAAATAAATTGAAGTATAACTTTTTTTTCTAATTTTAATTATTTCAATCAAAAACCAATGAATTTTCTCAGTCTCATGTCAATAACACTACTGAATAATATACATTGATGTTGCATATTTCTTCAATAACACCATATAGAATTTATTTATATATCTTTATTAGTATTAATCTCATTTTAGATATATTTCTTCACTAATAAACAATTCTAGTATTAATCTCATTTTAGATATATTTTTAGTGACACCATTTACTAATATACACTGGTGTTCCGTTCTTGTTCAATAACACCACTGAATAATATATATTAGTGTTGCATATTTATTCAACAACACCACATAAAATTTATTTATATATCTTTACTAGTATTAATCTCATTTTAGATATATTTCTTCAATAATAAACAATTATAGTATTAATCTCATTTTAGATATATTTTTAGTGACACCATTTACAAATACACACTGGTGTTCCGTTCTTGTTCAATAACACCACTGAATAATATACATTGGTGTTGCATATTTCTTCAATAACACCACATAAAATTTATTTATATATCTTTACTATTTATGCTTAAAATGTATTTTGGTATCTCTCATTATCTCTAAACACAAAATTAACTCTAACCGCTTAAGAAATTGTAATATGATTACTACCAAAATTGGTGGAATAATTAAAATACCAATTGAATTTGTCTTGACTAGACTTAATGCAATACCAAACCAAATTATATAAATCACAATAGAAAATAAAAATTTAATTTGAGTACACCAATCAAATTTGTATTGTTTATATGTATTAAGTATTCAATTTTAAAAATTGTGAGTTTGAGTTAATCGAATAGCCTAGTGGTTAAGGCTCTTGCTAGAGACCAGAAGGTCCTGGGTTCGAAACTCACCATCATCGCTAATTCACAAAAAAAAAGTTTAAAATTGTGAGTATATTTTGTAAAATTTCATAATTAAGATTCCAGATTTGGGTGTTATTTTGGTTAATAAATGGTAATAAATTAAGAGTGCAATAAATTTGGTGTTACTTTTTCACATTCCATAAAAAAAACATTTCTTAAATGACCATGAAACCCTTGTGAGCATGGTGCTCACAAAATAGTTGTAAGCATATAAATACAGGATCAGAAATTATGTGCTCAAGTTGCTTTGCTGCATTTATGTTTTGTTAAACCTCATTAGGATAGAATCTAGTTACTACCTCAATTAAGGTTCTAAAATCTATATATAAGTTAAGACTATGTCAACTGATGTAGTTTTGCTTATCTATAAATAAAATATCCGTTTACTTCATTCTAGCCTTCCGAGCTAAGCAAAGCTTAGGCTGAGCCATCTCAGGACAGGGTGTTACACTCAATATACCTTTTTCTTACTTTTTCATTGAAATTATCAACTAACTAACAATGTAATGACAATTAATTAACATTTTATATAATTAATGTATTTTTTGACTACTTTTGATTTTTCTTAATTTATATAAAAATGACTAGAATGTTATATAAAATAAATGGAGTGAGTATTAATTTTTGAATTTTTTAATAATATAGTTAAAGAATAATTGAATGTCAAAGATTTTACTTTGATGTGTTATAAAAACAATCATTTTAGATTGAAGGGAATACTAGTTAATCATCACTCATGGACATATCAATTTCAAAACAATCTCATATTATTACAAGGATAAGGATATGTATTAGCTATCTGACACCCCCTTATCCTAAAGTCCTCACAATGCAAGCATAACGATGTAATTATCAAGACGCTTCTACCAAGCATAACGATGTAATTATCAAGACGCTTCTACCACAAAGCTAATAGCCCGTCGTGCGAGCTTCTTACTAGGGCCCCGCCATGCACAAACCTCATCCCTCTCTTTATTCTCGTTAGGGGATGGCCTCTTAAATGACACCATGAATATGTTTATGTTAATGTTGTGTCTGATGGATACAGACGGATCCAGGATTCAGAAATTGGTGGTGCAAAAAAAAAAATCTATCAAAATTCATAAGTGAACGAAAACAATATTATTTTATTGAAAGAAATAAAACGCCGTAAAAATAAAATTTCAATTCCAAAAAACTTCATTTTGATCCTCTTTTGATCTATAAAAAGATTAAAAAATAATTCATTTTACAACTCAAGTAGATATACTATACTCTAAATTTGATATATATTCATCTACTAAATTAAGGATATAATTATCCGAAATTCCTGAGGTGAATTTTGTTGGCCTACAATTATACCCCCCCACCCACCCACCCCCCCCCCCCCCCCCGCCATATCGAAGCAAGCATTGAAAGAGTTGCCTCTTTTACCCGTTTAATATACTAGAGCGAAGTAATGTAGCCAAAAAATGTACAAGCTGAGTTCTTTACTGTAACGCTCTACCTTTAGAATGAACCAATTTCTTTTGTAATCAGTTTTTTAATTTAACTTACCTAAAATAAATTCCCCAAGTTGAATAATCTTCACCAAATGTCAGTGATTTTTTGGGGGTTATCCAATATAAATATAAATATTCATATTTTATGTAAAAGTATATATTATCTCGCTTATTATACTAATGATGCTTATCAACCCTAAAGTAGTCGATATTCTTTGTTTCTAGTTTAGGTCGTGTAACAAATTACTCAGGTGATTTTACATTTACAATACAATTTGACTCCTTTACCCGTTTAGACGAAACCTTTTTTGAGTGTCATCATAGGTGCATTTCCAATAGAAGGAAGTAAGATATGGTGAAAAACAATTTGAGAAGTGTATGGTTATTACAGTTGAAGAATCTAATTTGAAGGAATGTGGATAGAAACATTATCCAAATCCAAGCAACAAATAACTCAAAACATTGCAGAAACATTCCACATCAGCAAATTGATATCCCACCTCATCAACTTCCAACCTATCAAGAACATGCATCAGATTACACATCTTTCATGAGGGCCACTCACTGCCACATTCCAAAAAATCTACTTGGCAAGTCCACATCCACCAGAACAAGCTTTTAGTCAGTGCCTCACCTCTCAACATTTTCATTCAAACACCATTCTTCCCATTCATCACCACCGTCGCTAGAACCGCCTTGAGCCACCAACAACATGGCATCCCTTGCAGCCTCTACCGCCACCTCCTCTCTCGGGGTGTCAGAAATGCTAGGGAACCCTCTCAACTTCAGTGGTGCATCAAGAACTCCACTAACTCCATCAAACTCTGCTACATTCAAAACTGTTGCCCTTTTCAAGAAGAAGCCCGCTGCTCCTGCTCCCAAGGCAAAGCCTGTTGCGGTGGCTCCAGCCGATGAGGAGCTTGCAAAGTGGTATGGTAAGTACTCAATCCAACTCTTAGTGTTTGTCTAATTCGATATTCAATGAATATATCACAACCAAGTGAAACAACAGTGTAGAGACTCAAACAATACATTGAGCAAGCAATGATATTCATAATATATGAAGCTCATTTACTTAACTAATGTAAATTTTTGTTCAGGTCCTGACAGAAGAATATTCTTGCCTGATGGGCTTCTGGACAGATCAGAAATCCCAGAGTACCTAACTGGAGAAGTTCCTGGAGAGTAAGTTTCCCTCCTTTTTTCAGAGTATGTTCAGGTTAAACCAAACCTTATCCTACTAAGTAGGTAGGCTATATGAATACGACATCTCCAATCAACCATATGTTAGAGTAAGATTGTTGGAAAACATTAGCAGTCTTGATAATGTTATTCTTTCTCTTAATGCAGCTATGGTTATGATCCTTTTGGCCTTGGCAAGAAACCAGAAGACTTTGCCAAGTAATCAATTTCTCATGCTTGCAAAGTGTATTGAATTTAGATCTTCAAACACACATGTGAGATATGATTTACCTGTGCAGATACCAAGCACAAGAGCTCATCCATGCCCGATGGGCGATGCTTGGAGCAGCCGGTGCCATTATCCCTGAAGCCTTCAACAAATTCGGAGCAAACTGCGGTCCTGAAGCTGTTTGGTTCAAGGTGCAACTCTTGCTCATATTCATTGCCTGATTTTATGCAATAAAACTATCCCTTAGTGTATTTTGCTAATGAGTTTATTGAACACACAGACCGGAGCTTTACTCCTTGATGGAAACACATTGAATTACTTTGGAAAGAACATCCCCATCAACCTTGTTGTTGCTGTAGTTGCTGAGGTTGTCCTTCTTGGTGGTGCTGAATACTACAGAATTACCAATGGACTGGTATGGACATTGTTTTATGTCTTAATGAATCTTGATTACCTTTCAAATAATACACTTGAAAACTCGATGTTGACCTTAAATTAATACTAAACGCATTATTCAAACAAAAATATTCAAAAGTTTCACATATAAAGTGTTTGACGTGTAATAAAAAACGTTTGATTAAAACACAGTTAGGAATCAATTGTAGATTATTTAACGGCAAAAGTTCATCCTATCGAATTGGAATGAGAGGGACGACAGAACATGTACTTTTTTGTGAATGTTATCCTAAAACTTCCTTTTTCTTCAGAACCTGGAGGACAAACTTCACCCTGGTGGTCCCTTCGATCCCTTGGGGCTAGCAAAGGATCCAGACCAGGCTGCTATCTTGAAGGTGAAGGAAATCAAGAATGGAAGACTTGCAATGTTCGCTATGTTTGCTTTCTTCATCCAAGCATATGTGACTGGACAAGGACCCGTTGAGAACTTAGCCGCTCACCTGAGTGATCCTTTCGGTAACAACTTGCTCACTGTAATTGGTGGAGCAGCTGAGAGAGCTCCCACTCTGTGATCATATTCTGAATTCTTGATTTTGGATGTAATGAACAACACAGTTACATCATTTAGAGATGATTTCAATGTTATTTATCATGTACATTTTCGAAGGAAGCTAGCTTTCCATATGAGAAGCCCTTAACATCAAGCTTTGATCATATAACGAACTATGAGATTGCACTTGAATATGTCAGTGTGTGTTAATTTCCCATGAAAATTCATCTTAGTTAACACATAATCACTCTATTTTTCCAAACATCGATGGATTGGGATTGCAAATGAAGGAGAAGTAAGCGCAACTCAAAATCCATCACTGCGGACACACCCTAATAGAAAATAAAGATCATTATTCTTCAAAGTGGAATCACTAATCGGTGGATTCAAGCCACGCTCAATCTGACAAATGCTTGCCTGTTTGCTCTCTTATTGCACCTACCTGACTGCCTAAGGTTGTTCCAACAGATTGAAAACACCATCTTTTCTCGACAACTAATCACCAAGTTGGTTCACTAACACAAATCGTTTCAGGTCCGCAGAAGCTTGATGTTAGTGCATAAGTTCTAAATTGAAGTTAGAGAGCAAAATGATCAATGATACAACCAATAAAAGATTGCAAATTTTTCAGAAACTATTTTATAAGACAGCTTGGAAGTTTTACAGAAATTTGTCCTCCAAATTCTGACAAAAACTTACAACTGGATATATAGACAATATTTCATCATAAATAAGAAACTTACTCAACTATGTGGTACAAAAATCTTTAGTTATTTGTCTGGCTAAGTCAATGGCTCCACTGTTCAAGTAAATCTTTTGCAAATTATAAGCTGCTTCTCTACGGAGATCACAGTAACCTGGTGTCCGATTTTCCACCTCATCTGGATTCTCATTTGGGAGTTTGGGAATGGGAAAATCATCCTGATGAATCGCAAGCACTTTCTCGTAGTATTTCACCGCCAAAGTAACCATACCTATATGGTGGTAGGCTCGAGCAATGTTGAATAGGGCCTCCTACAAGATAGTAACAACCTTTTTTCAGTATGAAAAGTGAATGCCGACCAGACATAATAGGAACTTTCTTGTTATCTAAAGCAAGAGTAGTTTATGGAGAAATTTAAATGAAAAACCACATCATGTACAAGCGTTAAACTTGAGAATAACTTCTCTGGAAGGAGAGAAAGAAAACCTGGTTATTCCCACCTAGCCGCAAATTGTTGAAAAGAAACGCCAATCCTTGTAACACGCACTGATGCTTGTTTTGAAGTCTGAATCCAAGTGCTAAGTTTATTAATGCAGTACCTAAAAGTTGAAGAATACACCAAAATGAAATGAAGATAGCTTCAAAATATATTACGAGTATCAGTTATTCATCTGAATTAGAAAGGAAAATAACTCATACCGGCACATAAATTAACCAAAGCATTATCAGGCATCAGTTTATACGCTTCTAAATAATCTCTGGCAGCTGCTTGATGCTGGCTAATCACAGTAAACTGATGTCCAGAAATGAGAATCGGTGGTACACAATCTTTGTATTTAGTTCTTGCAGCATGTAGGAACTTGTTATGCTTAGAGTGACGATTATCCAACCTATAAAGGAGAACAGAGCACACACCATGTACAGGAATTACAACAAGCATAAGGATAGGGTTCAACAAAGACTTGCATGTTTTAGGAAGCAGAAACAAAATAGAAACAAGTGTCCTGGAAGAGCCACAAGTGGCATTGGACACGACTTGAACAGCATTCTGCACTCATTCATGATATGCTATGCACATAGAGAGAAAATAATTACTTCCTCCGTAAATTTGTGAACGACCTACTTTCACTATTCACAAAATTGAAGAAAAGTGGTTCACTTTAAGTAAATGAACTAAATCATCCTTATTTGAGTCAAATAAGAGTATTACGGAAATATAGGTAAACGAATAAAAGGTGGATAATATGTATTACTGCACTAGTATATAAGGGTGAATATGGAAAATGTGGAAAATAAGGAAATATGCCATTGTTCTTATTCAATATAAACACTTCCCTATGTGCACATACATATAGATATTTACCTGCAAACATTTTATTATTTTTAATACAAATTAACATACATACATTCATATATACAAAGAGAGAGAGGTATTTATTGGATATACAAATTAACATACATACATGCATGTATACTGTTTCATGTTAATATAGTCATCATTCAATAAGATCACAAGATTAAGGCATTTTGGCTCAGTGTTAGCACATGATGCACGGTTTATTGAGAACCAATATTATTTAGTAGTGGAAACCAAAAATATATATATAAGAAAGGTAACTAATTTAATTATACCTTGATACTACTTTATAGTAGCAATTCCATGCAGCATAGCTGTCAGGATGTTGATTGACAATGTAACGAGCATAGTCAAAACCATGGGTAGGATCAGAAATGTTGTATGCTATTTCTGCAACAAAAAACAACTTGATTATTGCATGCAGCTCCAAATACGAATTTAGAAGGCATCAGAAGAACAAAAAGTGGGAAACTATTAACTAAACAACTTACGGGCTCCTAGAGTTCGCAGGTCCTGTTTCTTCTCAGTTGACAGTGTATTGGCTGCCAATTTTAATGTGAGATTAATGATCTCTAATGCTTCCCAATATCTTTGTAAGGATGACAATGCCTTGCATACCTATTCAATTTAACGGCCACACCATACAGATCCGATATATGCAAACAGGTTAGGGTTTATATATACAGAGCTAATAAGAGAAAGAGCCAGGTAAAAGGGAAGCTATGAGATAAAACTATATAAAGCTACAGGCTCCAGCTGGAAAGCTTAAAGTTAGTTTCAGCAGGAAAGTCTCAACCTGATGAGAAAGGAACAGAAGAAAGCCCGGATCCACTCGTAGTAATAAGAAAGTCCTAAAATACTTGTGTACAAAGTGGGACTCTGATAGGAGGCAATGAAGGACTCCCATGGTCTTATTCAGCAATTGAAAAAAATAATGAACAAACAAAAAAGCAAGAGAAAGGAATCCTGTAAACTTAGTAACGCCATATATATGGAGAGAAAGGAGGACTAACATCTATGATAAGAATGTGGCACTCCTCTTCTTTTAGAAGATTGGGCAATGGAAGTTCTTGGGGAGCAGCCTATTTATCACAAATATGTAAGTAGCCATCAGTAAAATGTGTCAGACAGGATGAAACAAGCTCTCAGTAGCAGATATATACGAAGTATTAAACTAATTTCTCACAGGCGATTCATCCTCTGAATCATCGCTCTTCCAATCGATTCCATCAGCAAGCGCAGCAGCTCGTTCTGCTTCCCTCATTGTTAAAACCTTCTGCAAGCGTTTTTTGGCTCTGGCAGCTCTTGACCTATTAGAGTTGAAGAAAGAAATAATTATATTATCATGTCTCTCAAAGCTTCATATGTTAGTTCCTGGAGTGCACTTCATGTTTACCAAGAGATTTAATATACTAGAACAGTGAGTAACTTCATTAGGGTACTGAAAGTCCAGTTTTTCTCTTTATGCATTAATCTTTAACACTGAAGTCATGTTTTTCTCTTTATCCATATACCTTTAACACTGAGTTCCAACACATTATACTTATACCCCAATTCACTTTATGTTAGCACAGTGGAAGATAAAACTAAAAGACAATGAAAGCCTCACTCACAGATCTGATGCTGAAGCCAGAGGTCGAAATCCATGGAAAACAGCATCTTCTGGACATTCACCTACAACTTTAATCCTTTCAGATAGAACACTCCTTGTCAACCTTGGCTTAGTACGTACCTTTATAAGATAAGGGAAATGACTTGAGAAACCACAGAGCATCTAATGTTTAGGATAACTCATTAAGACCATGCATGATTAATATTGTGTACCGAAGGAAAAATGTATAAGCTAAGATTAAATATATCTTAAACAGAAACACTTAGGAGCACATTAAGACCATGCATGATTAATATTGTGTACCGAAGGAAAAATGTATAAGCTAAGATTAAATATATCTTAAATAGAAACACTTAGGAGCATAATTTAGGAAACTCTATGTTCAACAAGGTAATAAACGTCAGTGAAGTGTGGCTAACCAACATCACATGGTTAGACGAAACATTAAGTTCTCAAGCAAGGTCTTTGTACCTGATCCCAGATTGTAACTCAAACTAAAACAAGTCAAATGAAACAAGTTATACAGCTGTAATATACAGGTGAGGTAACAGATCTAATGGGGTTCGGAACAGACATTATATTATAAGTCTATACCAAATCTGCAATACGAGAAATCATTTTAGTTTGGAAGCACCATCTGCTACAAATGAAAGAATAAGTGTTACTATACTTAGTAAACTTTAAGTTGGTTGGGAAAACATTTCTCAGAAATGGAAATTGTGCTCTAGGGCATAGTCACATAGTATGGGTACGGTTCGGAATACGCAGTACGGTTTGGTACGGAGTTCGGTTAGTGTAGATAAATACAGTACGGTGGGGGTAGGCTCATTTTTTATTTTTTAATAATATTATTACATATTAAACTTGAAATCAATTATAAATAAAAATATTAATTAGTATTAGTTTTATCAATGATTTTGTTTTTTTTTCAGAATCCAATCATGAATATAATTTGTGTAACTTTTGAACTTAATTTTGAAGATTCATTAAGTCCAATTATAAAAAGATGATAAATGACACAATAGTTAGCCCAACCCACCAAATAATCAGCCCACCCAAAAAACCTAAAACCCTAAACTCCCTATTCCCTTTCTTCTTCCCTTCCCGTCTTCCAGTTTTGGCTTCTTCTATTTACTTCTTTTTTTAAATTTTTCTTCTTCTCTTCCATTTCATCCACCACCCTCTTTGAACCTCCGGAGTTGTGAATTCGCCCCGGTACGGCGGAAATGGCCGAATTAGGACCGAACTGAACTCCTATTCAGTACAGCCGAACGGAGTTCGGAGTGCTGGAGGCTAACTGCCGAACTATGTGACTATGCTCTAGGGAAACATATGATACCATGGCCTAGTCTGCCCTTTCTTCTCCATGGTTAATTATGAGTTGCATATTTCTACTGACTTCTCTCTATTGCATTTATATACCAATTACAGGCATTAGTAGACAAAAGATGATACTGATACACTTAGTTTCGTAAAACATTCTCTTACACATGGTTTTTTCTTTTAAACTACTAGTATCCTGAGAAGAGAGTAGATACATTAGATTTGCATTAGGAACACATTTATAAAGTTTAAAGAGTATCAGAGAGTTGACCTTTTGTTTGACATTTTCAAGAAATAATGTCTGACGGATAACAGGAAATATTGCATTTGCAAACTCCTCGAGCAACCCTTTAGCTTTATATATTTTACAGAGGTTCAACTTTATACTCCCATGAAGCCACCATGGTTTCAATCTGTCAGAATTTTTGTATGAAGATGAATCTGTACAAATATACAAAGGGAGCAAGAATCTGGAAGTTACTGACAAGATTGCCTCGTCAACAAGAAAGACATCATGAACACCCCATAAGATACGATGTAATACATTTGGTACCTGAATCTGATGGAGGAGAAAGCACAGCTATGGCTTCATCATCTTTACCTTCTTCAAGAAGAAGGGTTGACAAAGTCAATCGAGCATCTACACTATCGACAAGTTTGGGTATTGCTGAACAAAAAAACAAAATATATCAACCAGATAGAATTGTAAACATGAAATGGAAAAAGAAACACTTCAGCAAGACTTATCTTCTCATATGACACAAATCAAGTGCCATCCCTTCTTTGGGAATATTTAGACAGGTTAGTTCATGGTTAAACATTGTGAAATCACAAACCTTTGTAAAAGTACTTCACAGCATCCACCTTGTTCTCTACCGAGAGGCAACAACGGGCAACTTTGAGATCCAAACGGCCCTATGAGAAAATCAAATGCATCATCATCTAATTTTTTACATGAAAAGATTCTTAAAGAAGATGGAACCTTTTGGTTATTGTGAGGGGTGACAGTTATCTTGGTTGGTCATGATTAATCATTTAACATTGCTCTTGCAAGAACTAAATTATTATGTGAACCATGTTTTTGGCTATATGTTTACTTTCGTTAAAGTGTTGCGGTCTCGTGTCTGAAACAATTCTCCATTTATGGAAGGCTAATAAATGATAAATGTAAAATGTAAATACGAATATAAGAATTTTGGAAGTTATTCTCGTGTCTTAAACAATTCTCCATTTATAGAATGCTAATTAATGATAAATGTAAAATGTAAGTATGAACGTAAGAATTTAGAAGTTATGCAGAAGAAGTAGAAACGCTTGTCATTGTCTGTCAATATACTAAATTCATTATAGATATGGGATAACCACTATTGCCAAAAACACCAAGTTAAGGAAAACACAACTTCCTTTAATGTTGCTATTGATTAATGGAATGAGAAAGCAGACATTTGAGGTGTTTGCTTTTATACAGAACGCCAAGACATTGGACAAATTCTCAGAACAAAATTCGACTCCAAATTGATAGAAAAATACTACTTACGGTTATATTGTACTTCTCATCATCACCTTCCAACATCCTATAGTACTTTAATGCAGACTCATAATGCTGGAGGCCCATAAGTGTGTCGCCAACAACCATAATTATACTGCCGTGATCTGGATGATTCTCATGTTGCAGAACACCAAAGATAACCTGCAGACAATTGATAAATGAAAGATGTGTGCATAAACAGATTTGATTCCATAGAACATATTGAATGCGTGACCATGTGTTTGTCAAAGTGCTTAGAATATTTCCACAAGCTCAACAATAAAGCATTCTCTGCAGGAATTCCTGAAGAGTAAGACCTCATTCTACTTCTTATTTAGTCCTCGTGCTTTTCATATTTCCATATTTTACTGGTTTACATATGCTGGACAATAAGATGCTCAGTATTGACACATATGGGTTTCAGCTTAATCTCTGTATTTTGTCATTATCTGATAAGCTAGCTCAATGGATTCAAAGTTCAATAAGAGTATTGATTAGGTATTTTCAAGTCAGGAGAAATGCCAGGATCACAACTAATCAGTTTTACAAGACAAGGAAAGAAGTTACACTACAATCCTTTATGATGAGAACAGATCTTTTCATGAAACAATCCTATGAAAAAAAATACTCCGTAACAGGGTACTATGGCCCCATTACATCTTGCTACACGCCAAATGAGACAGTGCCAGCCAATGATTTAGCTCCATCCAGGATGGAAAGGATGGTAAATATTACAATTTAAAAGATGGCAAGAAATGAACAAGAAGCCATAAGAAGAAATGATATTCTAATTATTTGAGATAATTTTGGAAATGATATCCTCTCCAATATAACGGCTTCACTTGGAAAATAGTTATGTGGAACTGGGAGAGGAGGGGGAGGGTTTTCAGAACCAAATTTTAGTCTTATAAACTGAGATAAATTCGCAGTATATGTGGGATAGCATCAAGAAACTTAAGATGATAAAGTTTAAGAAATTATATAACCTGTCTAACGTATCATTCTAAACCACCAAACACATCATTCAGTACTTCCAAATTTTAAAAATGCATATGTAATTCTTCCAAATCTAATGCCCATATTTGAGATACCTAGCTCAAGCCTAACACATCACGAAATAAAGAAAAACACATACGTATTATAAATAAAGATGCCAAACCTCAGCCTTCTCCAAATTTCCGAGATGAGCATGGCACAGTCCAGCTTTAATTGCTAAGTATAATGGCATCTCTTTTCCAATTGAATGTACTTGTTGTGTTCGTTCAATAAGCTCAAGGGCTTTTAGATGTTCACTTTGTTCCATCTTCACTACAACTAGCAGATTAACCACACCTAGATCAGGTTCACTTGGATGTTCTTTAAGATAAGCTTCCAGCATAGTCACAGCACGCTCATGTTGACCACACTTCCTATATAGCTGAAGAAAATGAAAGAATATGACTTTACTATTATCATGAAGCAATGTTCATCTTGAATCCAGAAAAAATAAGTGAAAATCGAAAGGAAAAGCTGTAGTTGTTCCCAAGTACAGCCAACAAAATATGTAGTGTGAACTCCGGAAAATCAGTGGTATGAGATTCACATCTTCCTCCACCCCCTGGCACAATGTAGCAAATGACCTCCTTACGACTGGGGGTAGGGGGTTGATTGAATGAACAAAATCAGATAGAATTACAGACTGCCTTCCAGACCTGACATTTATCTTTAAGTATTGTATCACATTATAGGGATAGAATCTTCAGTACAACTATAGGAATTATAAAAACAACTGAAATGTCATCACTCGCGAGCCAAACTAATGCAACAGATGCATAAACATAATCAGATACAAGATATAAATGCTACAATATGCAGACATATCGTATTTAAGATATAAGAAAAACATTGAGTACTTATTTTCAAAAGATGCATCACAGTATTTAGCAAAACTGATTGAGTATGCAACACAGAAGGAAACAATTGAAGAACAAAGCAAACCTCTGTTGCACTCCGAAGTGGTTCGATATCGTCAGGACTGATTCGTGCGATTTGCTCATATGTCTCAGCCGCTTTCTGATAATCCCCCAGCTCAATAAAGAGTGCAGCACGATGAAAACGGAGATTTTTATCTTCGGGATCTGCCTTTATTGCTTTTGAAAGGCAGTACCTTGCTTGCCCACTGTTCCCTTGCTCTCTGGCTCAAGAAGAACGAAAAGAAATGTTAACTCTTATCTAGAATGGTGTTAGATATCAATAAAGGAGTTATTATCCTAAAATGCCAACACTGTCTCTAGACCTTTACTGTTCATTTTCTTCCAAATCCCACTTAGTCCTAGTATGAATAATATCAACTGGGTAAATCAGAAGGATAAATATGGTATTAATAGCTTCTATATGAACTTGGGCAAGGCAAACCGATAATAATTTGAACAAGATGACTTCGACAGGAAACATATTTACATGGACCATGTGACCAGTAGTTTCCATAAAGATGCATCCTTTGGTTGTAAGTGTGCTGCCAGCATGTAAAAATTGAAAGATTTCTTCTTGTCACCCATTGAGTCATATATAAGCCCAAGAGTATGGTACGGACCCGGCAAATTTGGAGAAAGGAGTATTACTTCTTTCAATATTGTAATGGCCTGTTGAAGATTTCAAAGTCAACAGATAAAATCCAAAATCGGAAAATATTTATTGTTCACTGGATAAGAAAATAGATGTACAAAAAACTTATAATTCTCAAATAATTACTTCTAAATGAATAAGATCTCATCCAGATAACCAAGAAAAATTAGACTGCTATATATACATACCTCTTCGTAGCGACCAAGAGCATACTGTAGAGTTGCATCACCAAGTTTTCGAGTAATCTCTGGAGTAACTTTGTTTCGCGTTCCCTTTCTCCTACCTTTTCGTTTGGCCTAAACAACACAAACATAGTGAGGGTCCATAAAATATAAACAGAAGAGGACAAGTATCAATCATTAATCCAGGCACGGCATAATGTTAGACACAAATTTGAAATAAAATATATATACATATATACAAGGCAGAAAGGGGATCTAAAAAATTGAAGTTCTTCAACCAAAATATCAAGTTATCAACCACACCAAGAAAAGAGTAAATAAGACATTTGAAATTGTATCGATCAGATTTAATATGTTATTGTTACAGCGGACAATACCAATTGAATAATGGTACATCATTATAGAGGAGTGCGAAGACAAAGTATGGAACGTATAGCATCCTTTGAAGTAAGGGCTTCAATACCACATTTGAAAAACTAAATATTTAAGAATGATTACACCATATTATTTGAAATGGTCATAGTCCTATCTCCTCCCGATCTTCATACTCATATAATGCATACTGAACACTGTACATTTTTCTCTGCTCGGTGACTAATATTCTGCGATTTCTCCATGTATATAAGAGCTAGGAAACTTGTACCTTCCTTCTGGATTTTTTACGTGCACCATAATTCATGAGCTCCTTCATTTCCTCAAAGGTGACTCCAGACATATCAACCATCCTCAACTTCTTAGCTGCATTTTCACTAAATCAAATGAACAAAATAGGATGAATAAGAAATTAAGAAGATTGAAAATGGTTGCCAGACATTGCCTTTGATAATATTTGTATGAAAATATAGGCAAACAGATGAAGAAAAATGTGGCAAGATGTTTAACTTTTTTCTGAATGAAATACTACAAGTTTTTCAGCACAATAAACCAAAATGATTCATTCGAATACTCATAAAGCATCAGTGATACCATGATTAACATGCCCCATTGCATTTGAAGAGGCTCCTGCCTAAGTGAGGTAAGGAGTATCAGATAGTAATGCAGCCTTACCTCTGCAATAACAGGAGGCTGATTCTAAATTGACCCGCGTGTGGAGTGGAAATGCTATCTACTTCTTCAGTATCAATATTACCATTCTATCTAATATACCAGCTGGATGTTTGCTTAATGTTATTGACATAGTTATTAACTATCTTCGTTTACCAAGCTAATATACTAGACCAATTTGCAAGTCTCTAAATCCTTTATGCACTAGTAATTGCTTCAACATGTACTAACTCCCTCAATCCCACAACGATGGTGGAGTCATGAATTTTGATAGCTCAAATATCTTTGCATGTGTAAGTACATCAACATACCCCATGCCAAAACAATTGTCAAGTCACAAATTATCATGTGCAAGTACATCAACATGCCCCATCCCAAAGTATAGTATTTGATGGAGAATAAATAAAAAAGATACATATTTTCCTATTCAAGTGACAATTTTTTCATTCGAATCAAAGTTATGTGTGTCAACTAAAACCGCAAGGTTTGCTACTTTGCATCAGAACTCAAACTTGACAATCTTTTCACGATGAAGGGAATTACTAATTTGCTATAAACAACTAAAACACCAACTACATTACAATTTGGACGATTCGAAAAAAGACCCAAAAAACTACAGAATACATTCAAAGTCATATGGAGAGAAGCTAGTAACTACAGGGGCTTGTGACAAATTAAAAAACAAAAACATTCCCTACTTCACTATTAACATGATAATTTTGATTCAATCAAAGTTACGCATGTCAATTAAAACCACAAAGTTTGTTACTTTCGACCCTCAAAACTCAAACTTGAAAATCTTACAGGGATTGAGGAAGTAACTAATTAGCAAAAACAACTGAAACACCAACTACTTATAATTTGTACAATACAAGAAACCATCCACAAAACTACAGAATACAATGCAAATTACATAAAGAGAACCTAATACAAACAGGTCTCATGGCGATATATATTAACCAATTAAAACAACGAACATTGTTGCTTTCCATTTTCGACCATTAAAACTCAACTAAATAGCCAAGAAAAACTAAACCACCAACTACATTGCAATTCAAGAAACACATATGAAACTACATAACACACTGAAAACCACATAAACAAAAAAAAAACACTACCTGTTGGGTTTCAAAGCAAGAGCTTTCCTTTTATTTTCAGCTAAAGCTTCGTACTGATTCTCCAGACGCTCAAATTGCTGATATGGAGCATCCCTCTCAGCAAATTCCAAAGGGTCCATCTCCCCTTCAAACCTGAACCTATACTCTTCTTCATCCTCTTCTTCTTGTTCATCTTCATCACCTTCAACATTGTTGGTATCTTTTTCTTCACCCCCTTCATCACCTTCACATTCCATATAATCATCATTATTGGTATCTGTTTCTTCATCAAAGTCAGATTCTTGATGTGGTTGAAGCTCGAGAGGGTGTTCTTGGGTTGAAGATTGAGATTCAATTTCGAATTTTGCATCATCCATGGTGGTTGATTATATATTATTTGTCTAAATTGGACAATTAAATTGGGACAACTCAAGAACAAGCGATTACTGAAAAATATTGCAAAAATAGTGTATAGTATTCCCTAACATAGTAGTTGGGTTCAGGGATTTGGGTTTAGAGGTTTGGAAATAACTCAAGGACTTTCATAGAGGATATATCATATATGTGAATTGATTGAATTTAATTTATTGAGCTGAATAAGATACATATTTTCAAGTTACTTTCCCAAAATATCATAAATTTCATCAATAATTATTAAATTTCAACCCCTAATTGGTATTAATTTTATTATGATCCTTATCATATTCGAAGCAAATATGTATTTGATTTGAATTGGATCATTTATATAATTAATTTATCGAGTTATATGAAAATATTTGTATTCTAATTAGATTTTCAGTTTGAATATAAAATAAAACGAACATTGAGCCAAACTCGAATGTCGATAGAATAATACGTATAGAGTCGAATCGGATTTGAAATCGATTTTAGTATTCCGAACCAATACGAAAACCAATTCGAACATTATTGTTATAAATATTAAAATTTGATGATATTCGAGTTTAATTCTACTCCGTTTTGCATTTCTCAATTCTACCCCTTATTAGTATTACTTTTATTATTATCATTACTATATTCGATTCAAAGTATTATATTCGGATTCGAATATTTATATAAATATTTTGTTAATCTATATAAAAGGTATGTAAATTCTAATTCGCTTTTCATTTTGAATATAAAGTAGGATAAACATCGATCGAACTCGAATACCTATAGAATAATACGTATCAAATCGAATTTGAAATCGACTTTAGTATTTCGAACCAATACGAATCCAATTCGAACACTATTGTTATGAAAATTAAAATTTGACGATATTCGAGTTTCATTCTACTCCGTTTTGCATTGCTCAATTCCACCCCTTATTAGTATTATTTTATTATCATTGTTATTATATTCGAATCAAAATATTAAATTCGAACTCGAATATTTATATAAATATTTTATTAACTTATATGAAAATATGTATATTCTAATTTGATTTTCAGTTTGAATATAAAATAAGACGAAGATTGAATCGAACTCCCGAATATCGATAGAATGATACGTATCAAATCGATTTTAGTATTCAAGCTCTTTCTTTTTTTGGCCGTGCCCTGAAGTTAAATTTTATCGTATGTTAGTTAGAGAGGTTCCGAAACAATATGAATATCAATTCGAATATTATTGTTATAAGTATTGAACTTTGATGATATTCGAGTTTAATTCGACTGGGTTTTGCATTGTTCATTTCTACCCTTTACTAGTATTACTTTTATTATGATCATTATTATATTCGAACAAAATATTTGATTCGAGTTTGGATATTAATATAAATATTTTATTAATTCCTATAAAACATGTATATTATAATTCGATCTTTAATTCGAATATAAAATAGGATGCATATCAAATTAGACTTGAATATAAATTAAATAGTACGTAAATAAATAAAAATAGTATGTAAATGAATTTTAGTAGGGTAAATGACCGGGATGATCAGTTATGTTTGGGTAGGGGTCCCGGTTGATCACTTATGTTTGTAAATCGATCTCATTTGATATTTTAGGCCTAAAATATGTTAACTATCACTTAATTACTTCATGTGATCTGCACATGTCATTTGCCAAGGGCATTTTAATAATTTAAAGTCATTTTTAGATTTTTTGTCTTTGCAAAAAAAAACATATATATAAATGAGATCGATTTAGAAATATAAGTGATCAACAATGACCCTTTGAAACATAAGTGATCAACCAAGATCCCAACCCAAACATAAAGGACCCCAACAAGGACCATTTGAAAACGTAGGTGATCAACCAGTACTCCTACCCAAACATTGATAATCATTTCGGTCATTAATTTAATTATATTCGAGTCTAACTCGATTTGTTTTTTCATTGTGCACTTCCAACCCTTATTAGTATTACTAGTATTATTCTTATTATAATTGATTTGAATAAATTAATTTTAGGTGTTTAATAAATTTAACAAACTAGTCTTGGTTAAAATTCAATCTTCTTTTACGGATATGGATACTTTCAATTGACTTGGATGTGACTTGTTCATCTAGTACTTATCCAATCTTGCGAGCCCATTAACACCAACATAAAAGCGCTATTCAAGCACCCACTTAGATAGCGCTCGACATGTGCTATTGTACTTACAAATAGGATAGTGCTTCCGTAGCACTATGTAAGTGTTTAGTTGCATAGCTCTTTTAGGCGTTATTGTAGCCCTCGAAATAGCTATTGTAGTTGTCGTAAACGCTTTCTCCTATAGAATTTTTTGAAGCTTTAAAACATGGAGCGCTATCTAAGCCTTTTCTCTAATTTCGTTTTTTCTTTAATTTTAAGAACATCAAAAAGAGCTATCCAAGCATCAGCGTAGATAGCGCTTCAAAAAGGCGCTATCTAAGTGGCATTACCTAAGCTGATAATTATAGTAATGAAAGTTCGGGTGCCTAGATGAAAAAAAAATCTTTGAACTTTTTAGTGGTTTCCGAACAGGATCGGGTTTTATTAAATTCGAAACAACTCGATCTTATGTAAGGAACTAAGGATTGAGTTTCATTTGACTTGATAGGAGGTAGAAACGTCAATCTTACTTGATAACTTTTAAGATGCACATCTACATCGGAAGTCGGTGTCTCCGAATCGATATATAAGATCTTGAATCAGACCCGAATTAATGAGGCATGTGTAACCCCGCCGATGTTGTTCCGGCACGAATACCGACCGGCGATATTAAATTCCGCTAACGATCGGGTTACATGTGAGCGGGAGTGTTGAGATGCACATCCCACATCGGAAGTCGGTGTCCTCCTGGGTCAATATATAAGATCTTGGGCTACTCCTTCTATTGCCAATTGATTTTATAGTGGAACCCGGACGACTCTTAACATAGTATCATGAGCCAAGCCCGAGTTATTGAGGCACGTGTAACCCCGCCGATGATCCGGCAATTAATACCGGCGAGGAAAATTCCGCCGACGATTGGGTTACATGTGAGGGGGAGTTTTAAGATGTTCATCCACATCCGAAGTTGATGTACTCCCGGAGCAGTATATAAGATCTTGGGCTATTCCCTCCACTGTCAATTGGTTTTAAAATGGAATCCTATAAACTCTAATTAAAAACTAAAATAACAAACACTAGATTAGATGTGGTGATAATGGAGAAGTAATGGCCTTCTAAAAGAAAACCGTACACTAATCTCTATTGCAAACCGCAGTATTGTGATTTGTTATTCATTTGTAATATGGTCTCCCCACTACGTACGAAAATAGTTCAAAATGTCACAAACCAGCTGCAATTACCTGGAAAGAGTTCATCACAAACTATTTGGACAACTAACAATAGCTTATTTCTTGTCAATTCAACTAAAAGTATAAAAGCATCATATATTAGCGATTTTTATGCACCCCTAATTTAAAATATATCCCCTACTTTAGAATATATGAAGAAGATATATTTTGAGATGTGTCTCAACTGTTCAAGGATTAGAACTTGCTTATTAACAATTGAATCTTGTTAAGATTGCTCCAAATGAGCCCAAAATGTCACATATGAAAGTCTCATATTGGAAATAAAGGAGAGAGATCATCACTTAATAAACTAGGGAGCAACTCCACTAATCACCAATTGGTTTTAAGATGGTGCCTTCTTGGATTATGAAGTATGCTCTCTCCTCATGTGGGTGTGGCCCAGGCCCGATTAATAAAATTCTACAAATCTGAATTGCATAAAGAGGCGATATTGATAATAGTATTATACTCTAATCTTTATTAGTTGAACTATGAGTCGAGACTTATCAGCTAAACTAATACTTTAATAATTCTTATAACTTGAGATAGAACGAATATAAGGGAGTAATAACATTTAGTTTTGATGAGTATGCTTGGGCTTGGCCACAACAAGTATATTTAAAGCTCTAAAGAATGTAGTCAAATAGTATTGTCTCATTTTCTTAATTGTCGTTTTAGCTTAAATTTTTTGTTTAAAAATAGTTATAATTTAGCATAATAAATTGTAGTTTTACATTTTCAACTACCTAATGATATTATCAACAACCCAAATGATATGGTGTCAATAATCAAGTATTTATTTTATATTTACAATGTACTTTTTGACTACTTTTAATTATTCTTAATTTATATAAAAATGATTAAAACGACAACTACTGAAAACGAAGAAAGTAATAAAAATACTCCCTATAACAAATTTTTGATATATTTTATGAATTGTGGGCCATAATAATTTAGCAAAAGTTTATTCGATTAGTTAAAAGAAAATATTTATATTCACAACCTTCGTCTCTAATAATTCTTCCATTTTCACAAAAGGAAGAAACAAAAAAAAGTAGTACTGCATTTGATTAATTACATTCTATGACTTTTGGAGAAATAAATTTGATTATTGATTGTCCTTCATTAGCCTATTACTCAAAATTCAGAAAAAATTAACACACATTAATTTACTGAGACTCAGCTCAGAAAAGAAGACAATCGTACAATTTTATTTGATGATTTGTGTTGTACCACGTTCATAAATCATAATATAGTGGAGGGAAATTTCCAGTCTTTGTTAACAAAAACTAAAATCAAACATATGATGCAAGTGGGGGGTGGGGACTTTTTCAATGATGTGCACTAAAACCCTTTTTGTCCATCTTCTCTCACAAATTCTAAGAATCAATTTATATATTAAAAGAGACTTAATTGGCAATTTGATCATAAATAATGGAATGAAGTTATAATTGTTCTTGGATAATTATAGAGCGAATTGTACAAATAGTTCCGATAGTGTTCAGGTTATTGCAGTTTAGTCCCGATAACCATAAGTGGCCTAAAAATTGCAGATTAGTCAACACGTTAACTATTCTGCTAATTTTTAGCACTAACACGCAATCAGAGGTCAGATTTGGGGCAAAATGAAGTCTTAAACAAAATCATATTTTGCCTTAAATTTAACCTCTCATCGCGTGTTGGTATTAAAAATTAGGCTAGCGATATTGCTAGAGCAATTTTCATTCTGCCAGAGCAAAGTTTGAGTATGTACCTATTTTAACCTTTCAACTAAACTATTATATTTTATCATTATTTAATATCTTCTTGCAATTAGTGTTAATTTTGAAAATCAGCAAGAAATAAACACATTCCATATTTTAAATATATGCATTCTTAATGTTAGTAAATCATCAATATGTTACTAATTTACAAAAAAATGTTAGTATATCATCATTAATGGGATGAAACATTGGATAAGAAAGAGTGAAAGACGATTGTTCCACAAATGTTCTCATCCTCATAGTTGAGAAAATGTTAATTTAAACGTAGTAGTTTTTATTTTTATTTATTTTTCGTATGTTCATATTTTCATTGTTTAATACTAAGTAGTATCTGGAGTTTGGAATTGAGATGCCAAGTAATTTCCTAACAAAATTCATTATTTAGAACGAAGTAATAAATACTAATGACATAATATAATAGTTGACTTTAAAGGTTAAAATAGCTACATATTCAAATTTTACTCTGGCATAATGTAAATTGCTCTGGCAATATCGCCAGCCTAAAAATTAACAGAATAGTTAACGTGAAGACTAATCTACAAGTTTTTTGCCACTTTCGGTTACTAAATTGCAACGGTGTCACTATTGAGGACTAAACTGCAACTTGATGACATTATTAGGGACTATTATTTCAGCAATTCGCTCAATAATTATAAATGAGTTTTCTACAATGCTCCCTTAAGGGCACACGTTAAGAGGTCAATAAGGAAAATAATTGATAATTAATTCACCTTTGAAATTTGATATAGTAAGATTTTCAAAATATGTTTATATTTAATGTTTAACATATGTCCTTATGGCACATTCTAGAAAGACTCATTACAAATTACATAATTGGTTCTTGCAGTATAAATTGTGTACATTCATCTCTAAATATGACAAATGTATGTTTCACATTATTCGCCTTTAACTTAACTTCCAAAATATTAGTACGTAATACTCCTTCCATCCCTAAATGGTGGAGGTGTTTTGACTTTTTTGGTCAAACTTCAAAAATTTTGATAATGAATTTTCATTAGTCGATAAGAAATTATATAATCATATTGGATCTTGTTAGATTCGTCTCAATATATATTTTTGAAATATCAACTTATTATAATGCTTAATCATGTAAAACTAAAAAAATTTACGTATTAAATCGTGTTTCGAAGACTGTGAAAAAAAAAAATGACCCTAACATTTACGGATGGGAGAGTATTATATTATCATGAACAAAAATGTATGTGAACCTAATATATAAATATAAAACCCTCGTCAATTTTATAATTGATGTGTCATCCGTCTCGTTAGAAGATCCCAACCCAATTATAAGTGAGACTATAGAGCAAACTTGTTGTAATTTCTTTTTCCTTCTTTTGCTAACTTTTGCTTTTCCTTCCTCTCTGGCCTCCTCCTCTCCCATCCATCTTTTCCCCCCTCCCTCTCCCTCCCCCTCTCCCTCACTGGATCTCTGACCTAATTGTCCCCCTCACAGCCTGTTCATCAATCACTCACCACCAATCAACAATCTTTCAAATTCTTCTTCCATTTTATTATTAGATCCATCCAAACAAATTTGATAAAAAAAGAAAGGTTGATTTTGAAGATGAGTACTACTACTACTATGACTACTCAAGGATCAAACATAGGTCATGGAGGGCAATTTGGGGACACCACTTACACTAAAGTGTTTGTTGGTGGTTTGGCTTGGGAGACACAAAAGGAGACTATGAAGAACTACTTTCAACAATTTGGTGACATTCTTGAAGCTGTTGTCATCACTGATAAGGCTACTGGAAGATCCAAGGGCTATGGATTTGTATGCTCTCTTTTATTCTAATTTCTTTTTTATATATTCAATTTTCTAAACACATATTTCTAACAAATTTTTATAAACAACTTAATATTTCATCTAAAGCCATTATGAGTTATGACATTCATTTTTCTGAGAGAATATACTTATTTTTTGAATTTGAAAGACATAGTTATTAGTACTTTCAATTTCGGTTTTTGTAATTTCTCTTCGTGTAATATTTGGAATGGCTATGGACGAGTTTCGTCATAATTAATATCATGCATTATTTATCAAAAAAGAGAATATGTGTATTACATCAAAAGTTGGTAATTGTATAATGCAAATTATGGTTTAAACTTTAAATTGAAGAGGGGTTAATTTTTTATTTTTATTTTTGTGATTTTATAAATTAGGTAACATTTGGGGAAGCAGAATCAGCCATGAAGGCATGTGTTGATGCTACACCAGTGATTGATGGGAGGAGAGCTAATTGCAATCTTGCTTCTTTGGGTGTTCAAAGATCCAAGCCCTCTACACCTAAACATGGTAACATATATATATCAAAACCTACTTCATCATATGTAAATTTAATTTATTTCTTGTTTTTTTTATTATAAAAAAATAGTGAATTAAATATAATATTTTTCCAACATGTAAAATGGTACTATGTATGTTGTATAAAAGCATGGCAACTCATTCCACTTTGTCTCAAACAATTGAACCTTTTTCATTTAAATTTTATTGCACTTTAATTTAATTTACTGTTTGCTTAGATTTCAAAACAATATACCAAACTTGTGCTTAAAGATTCATCAATTCATGCATTATTATTGTACTACTTCACTTGCTTCTTCTTCACTTCTTCTTACATTTTTGCTACATAAAATCATTTTGTGTTTTACTCTCAATTATACTATTTGATTCACTTCCAAAATTGCCCAACTTGACCCTACCATCATCAATGTCCCTCTCAATTTTCCTTAAATACTTCATAGAAATGTATACTTCAAGACTAGCCTAATAACCCTTTCTATATCATATAGTTAGATATAAGCTTAATTTAATCTAGTAATTCATTATTAATACGTAAACTATTTGTGTTGCATGCCATAAAGATACTCCCTCCGTCCCTAAATGATTGTCACATTTGACTTTTGGTGGTCAATAAAACATGATTTAAAATATAAATATCTCTTATTCTAAATGCGAAAAAATTATAATAAGTTGATATTTCAAAAATATATATTGAGACGAATCTAACGAGGTCCCACAAGACTATATTATTTCTTATCGTTTAATGAGAATTCGTGATCAAATTTTGTTGTAATTGACCACAAAAGTCAAAATGTGACAATCTTTTAGGGACGGAGGGAGTATATATTAATATCAATTGAGTTCTTATTATTAAGAATTAGAGTGATGATAACTAATAGGTTGTCGACCTAAAATTTTGCGCACGCATAATTGGATAAACTTAAAACTACATTACTAATACTTCATAAACTATTGTTGTTGCATGAAAGAAAATCTTAGAGATAATACATGAATAACGTTTTTTTAAATAGATTAGAGTGATGATAAACAAAATAGTTTATCGTACCTTCTAGCCACTTACAGGACCATTTGCACATCCATATCGCTAACTGGAACCAAAATGTAACTCGGATTATTACATAAACTATTTTTGTTGTATGATAAGAAAAAACAAGCTATAGTCATTTAGAATACATAAATTGCCTTATTGTCGTGTGATAAGACTATGAACAATAAGAGACAATTTGGACAATGTTTATGTCCCCAAGTTTTCCACAAGAAAGTATATTTGAAGTACAATTAGTTAGAGGGTGTAATAGAATTGTTTAATATAATTCACTCAAAAGTGGGCCACATTGACATTTTATTTTCCTCCTTTTCTATTTTCTTAATAATAATATAAGATAATATTCATAATTTATTTTTCATTAATATTTTTTATCTTTCAAGATCTATATATAGAGACTAAATTTGTTTCATTTGAAAAGAAAATAAATTATTTATTAATTTAATCGATGGTGTTGAGAAAAGAAAAAAGTAAATTATTTTGTAAAATATTTTCTACTGTAAAAGTATAGAAATATTTGAAAATATTTGCGAATATATTAAAAAGAATAACTTGATGAAAAAATAGATTCTTATTTTTTAAATTTTCCTCTGTTCTGTTATAGATGGTCAAAATGAAATAAGTTAGTGGTCAAGATTTTGATTATTTTATTAGAATAATGTGATTTGGAAATGAACTTTATTGAGCATGGCAGGAGGAAGGAAGACAAACACAAGGGTAATGAGTGGAATGGGAGGGTTTGAGGGAGGAGGTGGAATTGGGGCAGCTTTTCAATCACCTACTTTCCCTCATTATGCCATCCAACAAGGGATACCTTTTAATAATCTCTATGGGTATGTAATATGTTTATTCATTTATAATAATTCTTACTACTATCTCTATAATATGCCTACTATATCTCCTCACATGCAATAATACTTTGCCAACTCATGCAAACACCAAATTAAATACTCCTTTTATTTCACTTTCATTTCGTCACGATTTTTAAAATACAATTTATTTAATTATTTTAGTATACATTATAGAAAGTTGTAAAACGATAATATTATGCAAATTATATGTTGAAAAACAAATTCAATGATATCAATTTTATATTTTGTAAACGAATAATAAATAAAAAATAATTTGTAATTAAGGTAATTTGCAATAAAATTGACCAATAATTAATGTCAATTAATTTGAAATGATACAAGTAATTTCTACTTCTACTTCTCATCCCGCATGCTGATTTAATAAAGTTCATCACATTGTTCACCTCAGCTTTGTGCACGTTAAAATCTCCCTCAAACACCATCCTTTACGAAATATTGAATTAATTATTAAAATTTTGGAACCACTTGTTGCCATATCCCTTACCAAATAGTTTATGTGTGCAACCTAAATTTTAGAATGTCAGATGATATATACTATCGCCTTCCTTGATATACTTTTTTTAATATAAACTAATTATCTCTTTACGTATCGGAATAAATCTTTAACATTCATTTTCTTTAACTATATCACTATAAAAATTTAAAAAAATTAATATCATAAAAATACTTTAAAAAATAAGTCTAATCATATAAATTTCATATTTTTCAAAATAAATAATAACTAATAACTGATAATCGAAGTTCAATTAACTCATTCTAAACAAAAAAAAAATGAATTATAGTCAAGAAAGTACGTAATTTCAACTTCAGTCAACCGACAACATTGTCAATAATTGTCGAATCTCCTTGTGAGTGAGCAGTCAATGAATCCATGGGAAGAGAGAAGGGAAACACGATCATAATCTACTAGGATAAGCATGTCCTCCATATTATCATTATATTATATATTTCCAATTTAAATTAATTGTCTAAATTCAAAATTATTATCTTTTTAGGATTTTCATACAAATCAGATAGCATTAATATACCTCAATACAATTATCTTTATTCCCTACACCTTCAAGTATATCAACATTGGTATACTAATGAAAATGAGAATATAAAGGATAAAATGATAAATAATGCATTCATTTGTGCAAAAAAAGAACAATTGTATTGAATTTTCTTTAAATACTTTGAAATTTTCTATATAAAATTTAGAATGATGAAGAATGTTAGCAACTCCATTCCTATGATGGTGCAACATGTTTATTCTTAAAATCAAGAAACTTCAATTTATTGTCGATCTCAATTGAAATACATCACTCTATATGATTCAAACTAATTTGTCATGTTAATAAAATACTCCGTTGAAAGTACTATAATTTGATTTCCTGTAATACATGCATAAATATTTTTAAAACAATTTTTAATAATGGAGTGAAAAAAGTTGAGACAAGTCCTCACGCATGGCCACATGAATAATGAAGTGGGGACCTTCATCACACGTATAATAAGTCTATATCCTTGTAGTAATAATAATAAAGTTACGTTACTCCACAATATTTAATCGTTCAGGGCTCAACTATATACTAATGTAATAAGATGATTAGGCATGAGTCATGTTTGACCACCAAAAGTCAAAATGTGACAATCTTTTAAGGACGGAGAGAGTATATTTTAAGACAAGGATGCGTGAGAATTGTTCGCACAACATAATTGGTGATTTCCAAACTTATCTGATGAGCAATTTGCTCAGATTTGCATTGTAATATTGTTTTCCATTAATTGTATGTTCTAATTTGATCCATGCAGGTACTCATCCTACTCTCCAGATTATACCTATCCCACGGTTTGTCATTTTTCCACTTTTACTCATTATTATTGTAAACTTCCAAAACTAAATTCTCCATATTACTGTTTCTGTTTCAATAGATATATAATAAGTTTCATAATGAACATTTTACATGTCAATTTGGTATTATATTCTTCACATTATTGCCCAATTTGTTATTGCTGTGTTTAATTGTCTATGTAGAGCTACTATGGTCTATATGGAGGGGCAGGTGTTCAATACCCCATGTATGGAACAGGAGCTGCCAATGGAATGATAACCGGTGCAGCGGCCGCCACTGCAGCAGCCGCCTTCTACCCTTACATGAATTTTGGCGAAGGCCATGGAGGAGCTGCTAACTACTCAGCTGCAACACCTGCTTATGGTATCCACTACCCTCACCACCTGTTCCAATACTACTCTGGTCTGAGTTCCCCTGGAGGGTACCCTCAACACTATGCCACTGGGGCCCCAATCTCTCTTGCACCTCCCACTCCTCTACAGTCAGGTTTGTTCGATCTTCGATTCACTTCCATTGACTTTTTCTCTCGACAGTGGTACTAATACGTTTGCAGTGTGTTTTCCTGTGCCACAGGCGTGAGCGTGGCGCTGTGTGCACCGATACCTCACCGCTGATGACGAGAGATTTCATTCCATCTCTCCCTTAGCCTTTAGCCTAACCATGGTTCTCTTCTCTTCTCTTTCTCCTCCATCATGTAAGGCTGAAAGTGCAAGGTATGATGTACCCGCACTCTCGGCCTATCCACATGAGTCAAGAACCCCACATAGGGGTTCAAATTCATCCACATATAAATGCAGTTCCAATTTTCCATCCATCATACATCATCATTTCTCTTGGAAGGAGAGGTTCCTATACAAGAGAGCAATATTCCATTCATATGCATTTGCATGCATCTTCTCTCATCACAAATCGAAGCATGAGCCTGCTTGATTCGTGATCATCATGTTGCCTTTGGAAGGCAAATCATAAACATGGCTATTTGAATAGCCTATCTAACATAGTATAGATCATCAACTGTAAATTGCACAAATTAAGTAGCATGTTTTCGATCACGACCTAAAAATGAGTTAGGGGTTAATCCCTTTAAGTATAGGTGATAGATAGTTAGCATTAGGGGGACCTTGGGGGTAAAGGGACACCTAAAAGTTTTGTTTTCCAGTAATTTAGGATTTAAAAAATGTGACCAACCATGTTTCTTAATATATGGTTTTCAAAATCTGATATTTTTTAAAACAAAATCTGATATTTGAGAATGGTCAATTCAAATTTGTCGCACTTTGGCACCATCTTCCTTTAGGGAAAGGATGATGGTTCACACTAAGTCTGATAGTATAAAAATGAAAGTCTGCAAACTTTGAGAGTTTAAGGCTATTCATCCAACACCTTAGGGCACGAGCTAACGACAGCCATGCCCCGAGGGCTAACTAATTGTAGGGAAGTACTCTTAGAATTTTTAATTTGTAGTATTTCTCATCTTTTCAAGAACTCCTTTGTGTGACATTGGAGTTCAAATGCATCTAGAAATTGCCCAAGAAGATATTTGAGACTCTTCGGTTTTTTCTTCTCTAAATCATCATCATCAACCATGGTTAGGACTAAGGTTACAGTACCCTCTATCTTTCACTCGTTGGACAATATGTTCTCTTAATAATATGTATGAGCAAATAATGAATGACTTATATTATTTGTAACCATTGAGATAATTCTTGATATGTATAAGCAAATGATGACTTATACTAATATTTGTAACCAGCAGGGAGATAATTCATTCTCTCTTCATGATTATTGAGAATGACTAAATGTTACCATAATATTCATGTATATGCTAAAACAACTTATTTATGCCTGTGTTTTATGCACGTGTTGATATGAGAGTTTCGATTTTAATCGAAATTACAATGAATATTATATTTTGAACAAATGATATCGAAAACAAAAATATTGAGATAAGATTTAAAAAGTGCAAGGAGATAATTCATTCTCTCTTCATGATTATTGAGAATGACTAAATGTTACCATAATATTCATGTATATGCTAAAACAACTTATTTATGCCTGTGTTTTATGCACGTGTTGATATGAGAGTTTCGATTTTAATCGAAATTACAATGAATATTATATTTTGAACACATGATATCGAAAACAAAAATATTGAGATAAAAATTAAAAAGTCAGCCATCAAAATTTGATCGTAGAAACTTGAGTATAGACATTAGACATAAGCGTTGGAACTTCAAAACACTTCATCATCTTAATCAAACACAATTAAGTTGACAAACAGCACCAAGTTACAAAGCAAAGCACGAAAAATTGTTAGGGGAGTATATGTTAGATAACCTTCTTCTGTAAAAAGCACAACATAATTTTCAGTGAAAAAGCACCATTCCTTACTAGTTAAGATGGACACATAATCGAACTTGCATGCTAAGTTTAGTTGGAAGTCTAGTTGAGTTCACAGAATTTACATGCTAGGTTTAGATAAGGATGGAGATGCGTACTGGACTTCACAGCATCCATTTGTCAGTTAAACACTCAAGGGTCTGCTTTTGCAACAAAAGTACGAGTAGATTCTTCGATCGTCACGATTCATGAGCTAGGAACAAGGCACCAAATGAAAAATATGACGAAGGGAGTCTTGATAAGTTCAATATCCGGCTTATGACATGTCCTCGTGATAGAGATGAAGGCCTAAACCAAAACGAGCACAAGCTCGGCGAAAAGCCATTGCTTCTGCCTTCTGCACTGGATCACCATAGCCTACTTCATCAACTTTAGCAGTTCCTGTCGATTCCCTGAAGATCTAGTGATCAAGGAAGATGCAGACTATTAGAACAATTTCACTTCTACATGGAACAATCTTCCATAAAAACATTGAAACAAAAATGATACCAAAGGTCTTGACTTTTTCTAAGTCAATTTAATTAACGCATTGGAGGTAGTAGTCAAGTGAGTGTAACTAGCCTAACAGCAACATTAACATTAACCATCCCGATGCCTTCGAAGAGGGCATCCCGTAAGCAGGAAGGGGGATCAGATAGTATGCAGCCTTTGTGATGACAAGGAGACTGTTTTTGTATTGACCCAAAAGCGGAGTGAAAACACCATCTACTAGTTCACACTAGATAAGAAGCACAGTTAGTGTAGTGAGCCATTTTATTATATTCCATTATTAAAATCTTTGCTTCCATACAACGGATGGGAGCAGTAGGTATAGTCAAGTGCATATACAAATAATATTTTTTCATTTTTCAACGTTCAGAGAACATAGCAGACTCAAGCTTAGTTCAAATTTCATTAATAGCTAGCTCCATGTACTACCAAATGCAAGCAGCATGAAACAGATGTGCACACTCAAGATTCATGACTTTAACATTACCTCTGCATCGGTTCCATATAATGTTACACGATAAACCACAGACACTGATTTTCCATCCGGTGAGTGAGTGATGCTGCGGACCTCGCCAGACCATTCTGCAACATGCAACAAATCAGAACATTTAAGCATGACTAATGTATCAGAGAGCTTTATCTTTTTCAGAAAGGTAAAATTTTTCCAAAAATACATACCTGGAGCATGTAAGTTCATAATTCGGTTCACGATATGCCTACAGCAATGCAACTCATTAGAACCAAAACGGATAGAGCCGTAGGAACAGTAGTGCAATCAAGATGATGGGCATAATAAAGTAATGCAACTCAACCATCAAGTCACAAACATCAGCAGGAAAAGGGCATCCATTTAAAATAAATTTTCTAAACAAACTAGTATGAACTCATGCTGAAAAAATGCCAGGAGAAATGATATGGTCTCTGTGTTTGATTGCTCTTTTTTTTTTTCTGTGTTTGATCACTCTTAAAATACATCAGTGACAAGATAACTACATTCTGCTACAAGTCATCCTAACTCAAGAACTTTGTTCTTAAATCTTTTCCAAAAGATTCACACAACTAATCGACTAGAACATCAATTAAATACTTGGATTTACACATTTTTGGACCACTAATTTAGTTACAATATAAAAGGCCAAAATTAACGAACTTTGTGCCCTTAATTAACACACGCATAGGGTGAAAATATTTCCATGTGATTTCACCAAATAGCATATTAACAAAACAACAACAGCAACAACCAAAAGTCGCCATGCTACAATGCCTATAAAGAGGCGAGATAAGGTTTGGGAAACACACTAGATAGCTTAACAAACTTCGATTCATTTCATTATAAGCAAGAGCACAATTTTTACTTTACTACATAATGTATGAAAATAAATAATATAGTACGACAACAAAAAACATTCAGGTTCTAAATTGAAACCCCATTAATCAAAATCCAAAACTAAACAATATTATCAAAAACCCAACAATCAAAATCCACAACTAGATGATATTAAACTAAACCCATCAAAATTTAAAACTAGACAATATTTTGAAAGCAGAGCAAACAAAAGACAAGAATAGCAATTACCAAGGGATATATCTAACAACAAAGCCATTAGCTTCAGTGCGTCCTTTAATAAGAGACTCCGGCACTTTCTTGTTTATCTCCTTCAGTATTTCACTAAGTGGTCTGCTTATTCCCGAAGTCGGAACATCGTCTTCGTCAACGTCGTTGACCACTTCTTTATATGCGGAGGCGGAAGGTGGTGCTTTGGTGGCGAAAGGGCGGCGGAGAGGAGAGGAAGAGGCGGTGGTGGTGGAGAAGAGGGCTCTCTTCAATAGCCATGAGTTTGATCGGACAAGAGCTGACGACATTTTCCGACACCTCTGGAGACTAAACCCACGACTGTTGGTCTTTTATGGGTTTAGTGGAACATTTAAAAGAATAAACACCAATTTGATTCTATCTTTTTACTAATACTCCACAAAATTACCAACCCATACATACCCGATTATAATTATAATGGTTCGTTTGGATTGGGGTGAAGTTATGTGAGAATAAAAAGATTAACTTAGGTAAGGATAATTTAGGTGAACGTATTGAAATGCCGTTTAAATATTATGTAACTTATTGAGACGAATTGAGGTAACATGTGGTGATATATACTTCCCGTGTGTTTTATTACCCTCTCTTTTTTATATTCAAAGTGCAATAAGTATAATATTAATATTTCTTCCGTTCCTTTTTCTAAGGTCGTTAACTTTTGCACATAGTTTAAAATTAATTTAACGGCAAACGACCGGGCCGATGGCTCAATAGCCTAGTGGCATCCGGCCCAACCTTTCATGTAAGAGGTCATGGGTTCGAACCTTGTTGGAGACATATTTGTCTCATATTATACTCTAACTTTCTATTAGTTAGCAATTTCTGTATGCATGTTTGTAATATCATTGTAGTCACAATTCATCGCTAATTATCAAAAAAAAAAAAAAAAAAAACGGCAAACGACCGGGATGATCACCTATCTTTGGGGTAGGGTCCCAGATGATCACCTAACTATCAAATGGTCCCAGTTGATCACCTTACTTTCTAAATCGTTCCCATTTAGCAGATTCGTCACTTATAACGATAATTTTTTACTAATTAAGATTAGTGGTCACTAATGATGGGCATTTTAGTAATTTCGCATCATAAATTTCTGAAAATAAATTTAATAGTATATAATAATAACTTATATGATTTAGAAATTTATGATGCGAAATTACTAAAATGTCCATCATTAGTGACCACTAATCTTAATTAGTCAAAAATTATCATTATAAGTGACGAATCTGCTAAATGGGAACGATTTAGAAAGTAAGGTGATCAACTGGGACCCTTTGATAGTTAGGTGATCATCTGGGACCCTACTCCAAAGATAGGTGATCATCCCAGCCGTTTGCCGTTAATTTAAATTCATCTCACAAACATAATTTTCCTTCCACTTTTCTTACGAAAGATGGTAAAATGAAACCTTAAAAATGGACTTCGATTTTAGTATAATGATCCTTAGATTAAGAGACAGAGAGAGTTTGATAAATGTAATTGTTGATTAATTCATTAATTAGGGGCATGTGTAAAATAACATTGTTTTTTAGACTACCCACATCATCGTGTATTTTGAAAAGCAAATATCATGTGTCACGTCAAATTATTCTTTTAACTCATCATCAAATATCCTCAATTATTTTTAGTTACTATAATAGTGAACATTTTACAAAATAATTTCACCTTTCTCTTTCCTTCATATCACCAATATACATTTCACCATTGATAACCTTGAAAAATGCATTAATGTTGTTATTATCCAAATAAAACAAATTAAATTTCTATTTATAGATCTTTTGATATTAATATAATTTTTTAATATACTTATATTAGGTTAAAATGATAATTTAGACAAACAAATGAGCAATTTATTGTACAAAATTTAGTTTTGCATCACTTTTCAACTCTTGGCACACATTTTAACAAGTTTACATGAGAACAATTCAATGATTCTCTCGATTAGATTATTCCCCAATTGTCTCCTATTGTGGGATAATTAAAGGACATGTGAATAGTCTTAATTGGTGTGAAAGAGCTAGAACTAAAGACAGTCAAGAAACGAAGGGAGTAACTAAAAACAACATTAATCTACATTACACTAAATTTGGGAGTTAATGAAAAACAGGTTGGGTAAATGAAGGTTAATCATTTAACCTAGATTAACTCAAGTGATAACAAAAACATGATTCATCAACGAGCTTCTCCTCTTCATCCCCCTTCTTCCATTCCTTCTCTCTTATCACTTCTCTTCTTCCTTATTATCAGATAAAAACCTCCATGGGTCGGTTTGGACAAGGGTTTCGAAAGAATTCAACAAAAATAGTAACGAATAAACTTTAATAAATATAAATGTTTGCTTCTTCGAAATAATTTTTTTAATATAAATTTATCAATATATTTTTTAAACTTAAAGATAATAAGTAATTAACTATCAAAGGTGAACACACAAAAATAAAAATATTCTCCATTATGCAATGAAATGTGTATAACATAGTGTAGTAGTAGATTCCTTACAAAGACAACAAAAAACACAATATAGAGTATTTCATATAGCCAAACATTGAAACACAAACAGAAACTATAATTAAAATGTTTATAAATTTAATAAAGCCATTTGCTGAATATTAATTGGGTAACAATCTGAGGGTGGACCATTATAAGCTCTTTGTGCTAAAACTTGATCAACGGCTTGTGTAGGATGAAATGCATCCCAAAATATGTATTCATTTCTATTAAAACATGGAGTTGAATATGGCGTACACGTCAGCTCCCCTTGGTTTCTTCCTGACCCACAACATGCTTTATCCCATACAATAAAACCTTCATTAAATTAAATGTTAAGTATATAGTAAGCTATAATGGTGAGAGTTATTGTTTATGACGAGTTTATATTTTCGTACTTCATCAAAATGTGTTAATTTTGATGAACTACGAAACTCAACTCACCGCTAATTTACAAAAACAAAAAAAATGTGTTAATTTTAATATATCAATTAATGAACGGCAACCGTTCTGATTGTGATATAAGAGTTTGACATACCATATTGAGATGGATTGTTAATGATGTTGCCGATGGCAGCATATGTATTTCCATATGCAAAAATAGCTCCAGGATGTGTGCCATTGTTCATGTAATCTACCAATTTAATCAAGCCTTCGTTAAAGAATCCCACCATTTGGTTCACATTATCAACACATCTTCCTTGATCATGTTTGGCAGTAGCTAATTGGTTAGGTATGCATCCAAGTGGACCAATTCCTGCTACCAAAAACTTCCTCAATCCTGCACTGTATAGTGCCTACATCATCAAACACACCATGAGTTAGTCGTCGATTTAGTCTAAAGAAGTGGGATGAAGTTGTATTTTCCGTTCCACATAATTATAATATTTGCAGATGATTACTCTTCGAAAGTGGTACAACTGCTACATTATGATCCCTGAAAGTGACATAAGTTGTGGTATAGTTCCCAAAAGAATATAGATGAATGTGCAGTATTTTATCACTTTCGAGGATCATAATGCAACGCTTGTTCCACTTTCGAAGACCAATTTAAAACAATATAATTATATGAAACCAAATTACAACTTCATCCTGTTATCTGGACCAGATGGACAATTCCTCCTTTCATTTTATTATTTATATTAGAATAAACATCAACATTTTCAAAATTCAATATATGAAATTAGGAATAAAACAATAATACATACCACAAGTTGCCTTGCATAGTGATTTAACAAAAGATTGGCAAAATCTGAAGGATTGTAATTGGAGCTTGAAGAATAAAGAGAAGGTAAGAGATAATTATTAATATAGTCATTGCTCCCCAACACCATAACCGTTAACGATCTTGAAAGGTAATTATTGAGATCTTGTTGGCTCATTAATGTTCTTAATTGACTCAATGAGTTCTCAAAATTTATCACTTGTTGACTCAATGCAAATCGATCTCCCTGCACATATCCAACAAAATTAATCTAATATGTATAAAATCAACTTTATTATTCGAGGTAGAGGTAATTGTAGCTTTGATCTGAGATAGTGGGACGTAGTTGTATTTTAGTTCAAGATAGTTATAATAGTGGAGACCAGTCTCTAAAAATGGTACAAGTACGTGTTGTAATAAAGTCTCCAAAAGTAATATTGCAGTTTCGTCCCCAACAAAATAGGGACTCATATGCAACAATCGTCACTATTGGGGACTATATCGCAACACTTGAGCCATTTTTAGGGTCTAATTTGCAGTAATGCAACTATCTGGAACCAAAATACAACTTCGTCTGACTCTGTGAGACCAAATCGATAATTATCTCTTCGATGATACATACATCCTATTATTTGTTCGATTAAAGAATTATATAATAATTGGAATATACATAAATCATTCTTTTCGCTCATTGGAATGTAAAAATCATTCGCATACATATCTTTTTAGAATTGAATGAATTATAAAATTATCGGCCTAAAAATGGAGTGCTTACATAATGTTGTCCAGTTTCATCAAGGATACCAGCCGCAGCAGAAGCATAATTAATTCCTCCAATAATTTTAATTCCAGACGTTGCAGGATCAGCATATGGAGGAGGAGAAGGAACACCTAAAAACTCACCTACACAAATAAAAACATATAGTATAAGAACATATATATAATTGATTTATCTAAAATGAAAAATGATATAAAAGTTGTAATTACTGTAGTGGCCGCTAGATGTTACTTACTCTATTTAAATACAAGTCCCGAGTTCGAGTTTTATGATGACAAATGTCGAACATTTTTTATCTTAAAATTAAAGAGTAGGATACAATATCAAAAAATTATAGAGCAGTAAAGATTTAATTGACCTTTTAACTATATCTGAAATAAATATACAGTTCTTGTTGGCAAGTCAACATTTCATAAGAACATATGAAACTCTAATTGGAATTATTAATCATAATTAAAAAAAATTACTGTAATATGTGCATGAACAATCTGAAAAAGTTACCTAAAAGGTCAATAAATGTATTTCCATTTGAAAATCGACCAGTTGGACCTCTAATATCAATTCCATATGGTAAATAATTTGCTTTGGCCATTGAATTTAAGTAATTGTTGTTCCCATTGTCAACTAATGAATCTCCAAAAACAAACATAGCTGGAACTTGAGCTGCACTCTCAACATAATATACCAAAAAACACAACACAATATACCATAAACAATAAATATACAAATTGTTCACCATTTTTGTTCAAGAATAAACTTGTTATTGTTACTTCTTTTTTCACACAAACCTTATAGATATAGTTATGATGTTATACTACAAAAAAAAAAGTGAAGAAGTCGTATACATTTATAGAAGGCAATACTATACACATACACGAGAATAGCGTTTTTTTTGTGTGTGAAATGACTATTTCGCCCCCAACTTAACTATCTCCCTTACTGCATTTGTAAATAGGGGGCAAAATAGTCATTTTGTACTAAAATATAACTATTCTGGGCGTGTGTGTGACGATCAGATATATTAAGAAAAAAAGAGAGAAGAACCTGAAAAATCTCGTGTTGGCTATTTGAGTGTTACAAAAATGAAGGGTGAAAAATCATGAGTACATTAAATTGTTGTGTTTATTTTTCTGAAACTCCTTATTATGAGGGATAAAGGATTAAATTCATTTGTTTTATTTATGTATGACTCGTTTTTCTTATTTTTTGACACATTTCTTTTGGTTTGTTTCAAACTTTTTAGTAATTTATTTGTTTGAATGTGAGGAGTTGCACCCAACATGTGAAGTCACGAAGGCAAGATAATGTGATTGTGTTGGTCAACTCGTGTTAGATATTGGCTATTTACTATTCCCTTCCTCTCTAAATAATTGATACATTTTAACTTTTCATGGTCAACAAAACACGATTTCAAATATAAATATCTCATATTTTATATATGAAAAAATTATAAAAAGTTGATAGTTCAAAAATGTATATTGACACGAATCTAACAAGATATCAATCATATCATACAACTTTATTATTTCTTGTTGGTTAATAATTGTTGTGATTCTATTCACTTTGTTTATTTGCTTGTTAGTTAAAGTGGTTATTAACTGCCTACATGTTTTTCATATTGAAAATAAATAGATTACCAATACTTATACAGTTATACGTACATAAAAATTATTAGAAAAAGGCATTTCATATTCATCATTACCATTTGTTGTTTATAGAGAAAATTGTATTTTGGTGTCACTAAATATGTGCAAGTTGTACTTTGGTCCCACTCTGGAAAAAATGGTACCTTTTATATATTTTCATCTTTTTTATATATTTTCTTGATATTTTTGCTATAATATGTTATATTGTAAACAAATTACAGTATATATTATCTTATATATGTTTGCATTAATGCCTGATTGGATTTTAATAGATTTTAATGGATTATAATGACAGGTTTATAGTATTTTTTTGCTGATCTGGTAATATATTGCAGATATCCTTCTCAATTACAATGGGGAATGGAAGAATGATGATAGAGTTATTTGGAGGTATGAAGCATCTAAGACAAAGTATATTAAAGTTCCACTAGACATATCATGTTCGTCGCTTATTGAGCTCATATATGTGTCAACTGGATTCAGCAAGGTTGATACTACTTTGTCTATAGCTGGTTGAAATTGCTATCCTGATAAACAGATAATGCCACCTTATGATATTTTAAATGATGAAGATGTATCAACATTCATTGACTTGTATAGGAGACGGGATAAGCCTATACCCTTGTGCATCAGTACTGGTAAGAGGAATTTGAAGAAGAATGTGTGTGTCAAAGATAAGAAAATGGAGAGTGTTCCATTAAATTTGAAAGTGTGTAAGGAGTTTGAGCGTGTTCATAAGGCCCCTGTTGGTGAGTTGAGGCCCCCTGTTGGTGAGTTGAGGCCCCCTATTGTTGAGAAGTGCCCCCCTGTTGGTGAGTTTAGGCCCCCTGTCCAATTGAAAAGTCAAAGTGTTAATCAAAATTGTAATGTTCCTGTTGAAGATATGTTTAAACAGAATCTGTCACCATTTGGTCTGGATGATATTGAGCCTGATTTGAATGTACATGAGGGTGATAGTGATAGTTCAAATGATGTATATGCATATGATGAAAGTTCAAATGATGAATTTGACTATGATGATGTATTTGCATATAGGGGAGATTTTGTTGATAGGGATCGTGATGCTTTCCAACGGGCATACGAGGACGATGCTTTTGTTGATAGGGATTGTGGACCATCAGGACCTGCTACTACTGTGTTTTCATCAAGCACTGGTAAGAGGGTGATATATGATTATTTGTAATATCTTAAAATTGCATATAACTGTTTGTAATGTCTTGTAATGTGTTATAATTTTCTATAATGCGTTATAATTAGTTATAATGTCTTATAATTTATTACATTTGTTTTCCAGGCAATGATGACCCGAATACTCCTAATCCTGGACCCTCAGGACCTGCTGCTACTGTGTTGTCGACAAATGTACACCAATATAAAGATTTTAAGGTTGGGGAGATATGTGAAGACAAGGAATCAATTATAATTCGATTGCGTGTGTTGAGTATGAAGGCTAACCGTGAGTTCCGAATAACTCACTCTGATAAAAGTAGATTACGAGCTGTTTGTACGGAGACAGGATGTTCTTTCAAGTTTAATAGCATTAAAACAGCTGCATTGGGAAATTGGGTGGTTCGTAAATATGTCAAACAACATACATGTTCGTTAGACATGAGGGTGAAGACAGGTCGGAGAGTTGCTACAGCTAAGGCTATTGCTTATATGGTCAAGGATGATGATTTGGCCCCTGTCAAAATAAAGGATATGTTATGGAAAAACTATGGCATCAATATTACTTATTGGAAAGCATGGAAAACAAAAGAAATCGGGTTGGAATTCCTTCGTGGTGGAGCTGCAGAATCCTATGCAAGCCTGCCATCATATCTGTAGTTGTTGGAGAAATGGAATCCAAGTACATATTCTAGTTATGAGACGAGTGAGGATAAACGTTTCGAATTCTGCTTTTTGGCATTGGGTTCATCTGTTGTTGGCTTCAAATCAAGCATTCGGCCTGTTATAGCTGTCGATGCTTGTCATTTGAAAGGTCGCTATAGGGGTAAATTGTTTGTTGCAACAGCCATGGATGGGAATCGTCAAATATACCCTATTGCATTCGGAGTGGCAGTTAACGAGCGTGATGAGTCTTGGTCATGGTTTTTCAAAGAATTGCATAAAGTTATTGGGGGCCAGGAAGATTTGGTATTTATATCGGATCGGCATCCATCGATAGAGAAGTGTTGTCTTGAAATGTTTCCGGAAGCTGTATACGGGATATGTATGTTTCACTTGGGATTAAATGTTGCTGCCCGTTTTAAGGTAAAGCCTCATGAGTTCTTATACACTTCAGCACAAGCATACACGGAGAAAGCTTTCGAGGAATCCATGCACAAGTTAAGGAGCACGAGAAGGGAAATATATGATTACTTGATGGGTGCCGATCCGAAAAAATGGGCCCGTTGTTTTTTCCCAGCCAGACCATATAGCATCATGACAACGAATATCGCGGAGTCGATTAATGCAGTTATGAAAGATGCTCGTCAATACCCAATAATTGGTATGTTTGAGACCATAAGGCTTGTCTTGCAGAGATGGTTCTACGAGCGTTTTAAAATGGCTTCAGAATGGCAAAATCTGATCACTCCGAGAATAGAAAAGAAGTTAGTCGAACGTGATGACGCATCTCGTGTCTTCAAGGTACATTCTATAGATCAATATCGTTTTCATATGATTGATGGACGTGGTGATGTTGTCGACCTTGAAAATCGTACATGCACATGCAATGTTTTTCAAGTTAGCCAGGTACCTTGTGAGCATGCAATCAGGGGCTGTAGAGAACGTAACATTTCAGTATATAGCGTTTACTCCAGGTAATAATGATTTATAATCTATTATGAATTTATTATATAACATTATATTACTTTATAATCTGTTCATTATAATAAATTATAATGTTTTTTAATATATTATATTACTTTATAATCTGTTCATTATATTATATTACTTTATAATCTGTTCATTATAATAAATTATAATGCATTTTAATACATTATATTACTTTATAATCTATTACAATGCCCAATTTGACATTGTTATAGGTACTACACTATAGACAGCTTACGTGAGGCATACAAGATTTCAATTATGCCAGTTCCACATTCAACAGAATGGGCTCGATTTGTTCCTGCTGAAGTCCTATCAGTTGTGGTTAAGCCCCCAATGGTGGCTAACAAACCAGGAAGGCCAAGGAACAAACGTATGTTGTCACAAGGAGAAAGAGATGGAGGAGTCTGTGGAAGATGCAGGGAAATTGGGCATAATAGACAAACATGTACAGGGTTTGAATATGTGCCAACCCAAATTGAAAACTATGTAATGTAATGGATAATAAATTTAATAATTAGCAATATGTAGTATAATGGATAATAAATTTTGGTAATTAGCAAAATGTAGTATTTTAGTGCATAATAAATTTAATAATTATCAATATGATGTGAAACATTGATTACTTGATGGCTAATACTATGTAGTGTAGTTGTAACATTCATAAATGTAGTACGACATCATGATTTGAAAAGGGTCCTACATCAAAATAATATTCATAAGTGTAGTATGACTACATGACTTCAAAAGGTTCCTACATGTAGCCCGACTACACAACAAAATAACAGTCCTAAATAGATTGTTCACGACATAAAACAGTCCTAAATAAATTGTTCAAGGCATAAAACAGAAAATAGATTGTTCACGAATAAAACAGGCCATAAAATAGAAATAAATTGTTCAACATAGATTTTTCATCATATAGCAACCTCCTTGCACGACTGCTTCGCATCTGGACTTCCAAACCACTGAACGAGTGATTGTGCAATGACCTTTCTGTATGCAGGGAACCTGTGCACCTGAATAGCATTAACATCCTCATGCATTGTCAAACACTGCAGAAACTTGCTTACAAAGACTCCACAGTCATGATTGATGAGTTGCTGAGGTACATCATGTACTACAACCTTCAATGGCTCATCTACATTGTACACTGGTATAGCAAACCCCAGATTGTAAAGGCTGGGCACGATAAGGGCATGTCTTTCAAACACCTTCATCCTCTCCTCCTAGAACGACTCCTTGATTGAGTCATAGACGTTAACAGTTTTTTCCCCAAAGTCGTATGAGTATGCTGTCCACTGACATTCATAAATATGCTCAACACCATATACTTTAGCACAAGTGGACCATGCCTTGCTAGGCCAGTTGGTACAAAACCCAACAACATACCCGTAGAAATCTGGGTCCATATCTCCCCATGGCACATTGCCATCTTCACTTAATCTGTTCATCTCCCTGGCCTCCTTGAACAATGCTGCAGCATTCTCTAGATATCTGTTGTACAAGCTACCCATGCAAGTCCACCTGGTATCTGGGAACATATCTCCATATTCATCAACTTGCATGTTGAGCAAGGACAACATAACATCAATCACCTAATTACACATTATAATTAATTAAAATGGATTATAACATATCGAAAACATACTTTAGCAAATTATAACATATTATAAACAATTATAATCTATTATAACACATTATAATGACTTCCTTACATTAAAATATATCAATCACATACCTCACTACTACACCATCCTGTGGTAGACAACAGCTCCTGCATGTCATATATAGACAACACATTATTAGGCTTCACACATAAGTTAATCCCAGCCCTGCGATTCTGAATCTTCCTCTTCTTGCTACACATTGTATTCAAGATCTTGAGCCTGGCCTCATCAAAATCAAAGTCCCAAGAAGGCCTCTCCTATGGTTTTGGCAATGCTACTGCAACTCCAAGGTCAACATCTTTTTTAGCTTTCTTCTTTGGTTGTGGGACAGTATATGGAGATTGGGTCTGAACAGCTGGCCGCTTGGCTCTCTGGGAAGTCCTGACTGGAGGTTGTACATTGGCAGGTTGTTCTGATTGGATAAGGGCTGCATGTGCTTCACTTGTTACAACGGAGTCTACTGGGTCAACAGGGATTGAATGATCTGGCGAGGCCACATTTAGTGGTTTAATATTGGTATGGACCACGATCACTTGCAAGGAGGCAGGGTCATTAAAAGCATCATTGTTTACTGAACCAAACTCATCGTGACCTTCCCCCATTTCCTCCATTTCCTCATTTCCAACTCCCTCTCCGAATTGTACACCTCCCTTCTCAAAGTCCTCAAAGTCTTCAATATTAACAGGCTCTGGACTCTTAGCTTCAGAAGCTTTCAATCCCAGCTCTACCCTCAACTGTTTTTCCATCTTATGCTTGGCAATGGCAAACTGTAAGGAGCTGTAGTTCTTCAATCTAATGAGCATATCATTCTCAATAACCTTCCTGTCAGGCACCCTCCTCTCAACATCCTTTAACCTCTTATCAGAATCATTTAATTTTAAATCAATTTTTTCAAACATTTTTTCCATCTTCTTGTTCAAATTCTTGATCATTGGCAAAATAACCAACCCTGATCCACTCCCTTCTCCATGTTCATTGATATCTACTTGTGGAGGAGAAGGTGTACGTACTACTGAAATAATAGCAGGCCAATCAACTGCATTCTTATAGTAATAAAGCTCAAGCTCAACAGGCGTTGGCACCATCTTCTTAAAAGAAATCTGACATATGATTATATTAAATTATATGAGATTATAAGTAATTATATGACATTGTAAGACATTATATCAAATTATATGACATTATATGGCATTATATGACATTATATGACATTATATAAAATCATATGACATTATATCTCGTCAATATTATACAAAACTCAAAACTAACCTCTTTACGATAAAAAATATTAAGTTTGGCCATGGTGTAATCAGGTTTCTTGTTTATTCTCCATCTCAGAACACGCGGAAGAGGGGCCTCTTCATTTGGTTGTGCCAATACCTCAGTATAATCAGCCCTAAGACATTCAAATACATAAGCCTGCATGATATATGAGAAGGTACCAGTCTTTATCTGCACTGATCCAACTGGGCTCTCATCCCTCCTCGAGAACCCATGAGTCCATTCCCTCACAACCTCCTCATACAACAACTGACCCCACGGAAAAGAATTGAATCTAGCAGGATCATCAGCAAGGACCACTGGTATGTCTGATAAAGAGTTGCATGGTTGTTTCACAAACACCATGCTATACAGCAAGAATATAACAGCTACTTTGCGTGCCAACACGCTGTCTAGATCAGGGATAGCAATTTCATCCAACTTGCTAGAAAGGCCCCCAAATGTAACTCTAAACTTACCACTGGGGGTAAGAAATAACTTACGCAAATCACTTTCTTCTGGATCCATGGGTGGATAAATGCCAAAGTCAAGACCAGACAACAACGATACCTCTATTGGGCCAAATTCATAAATCCTACCTGATATGTTGAAGCCTAATATCTTGTTGACTGGACCATAATCATGCAGTACAAATCCAACCTTCATCAACCAACCCAATGTTGGACCTTGTACGTCAACTTTCTCAAGTTTATACAGTAAATCAATCAAATTGTATTCCTAACACATTTGATTAAGATTTTCTTCAGACAATAATGTACGAACATGGTCCAGGCAAGTTGTGTTAGCCCAGTTGTTGATGGTTATTGTTCGAACATTAATCTACTCCTCTTCAGAATCAGTTTCATCTATTAACTTCTTACCCTTACCCTTGTCTGTTTTACCCTTACCCTTTTCTGCCTTAACCTTAGCCTTGTCTGCCTTAACACGGTCTGATTTACCCTTCATATTGTCTGCAAAATATAATAACACATGGTTATTACAGAATATTATAATCTATTATAAACCGTTATTACATATTATAATACATATATAACGTTTAAAAGATAACTTTGTTCCAAAACCCTTGTCGTTTATAGAAGTTTATAGAAGTTATAAACTTCACAGCAAAAAATGAGAAATAAAGTACATGCAATCACAAATATTACTTAAACCCATTGTTGTATATGAAAGTTTCAAACTTTATAGCCAAAAACCAACAATAAAGAACATCCAATTACAAATCTTACTGAGTTTATGTTTTAAAAAAAGAATATTTGATAAAACCCTAATAATTTAAAACTTTGTAGCCAAGAAGTCGAACAGTGCAAGAATGGAGGAGTACAATACCAGCAATAATAACTTAAAACTTCATAACAAGAACCTAAAAAACCTTCTTTAAAAAGCCAAAAGACCCAAAAAATACCTTAACTGGAAACAAAAAAATACGATTTTTTGTGAAAAAAAAACAAAATAACTTGAAACCTCATAACAAGAACATAAGAACCTTCAATAAAAACCCCAAAGACCCAAAAAAATACCATAATTGAAAAAAAAAATGGTTATTTGTGACAAAAAAACGAAAATAACTTACATTTCTCGACTTCTTTCACAGCAACCTTCAACTTGGGAGGAATTACAGCAAGAATGGAGTGCGATTTTAGAGAAGATGAGAAGGTTTTACGGTTTTGCAGTGGAAAAGTTTGGAGAAGATGAAGAAATGTAGAGAGATGGGAGAGGAAAAATTTTAGAGAGATATAACAAAAATCTGAAAAGTGAAAAGTGATGTGTATTGAGACCCGCGCTTCTCTTTTGGTAACCGTGCTTACGGTTTTGTCTGCGGGGGGCACTTTAATCAATTACATCATTTTTTTGGTATTCTCCCAATAAAAAAGATTTCATGTCTTTTTGCAAATATCACTTCTCAACAGTGATAGTTTGCCAAATTTCTCAGTATATAATAATTAACATTGAGTTCATAAATAGTTTTATAATACAATATTTTTTTGTCTAAACAACTTTTGGCAGAAATCATAAAAAAAAAATTAATAAATTAGTAGAAAAGAACATAATTTCTAAATATTTTTACATTACTTGACATCTTGCATACTGCTTCTTGACTCTTTCATTCTTGGCTTCATTCTTGTGCATTATATTCTCAAACTTTGAATGCACTCTAACATCTTATTGTGCACGATTTTCGCGTTCTTTATTTCATTCTTGGTTTCATTTATTACTAAACATTATTTATATGTTTCTTATATTTTTTATTGTTAAAAATATTTATGTTTTGCTAATGTTTTTATTCTAATAACATTTAATTTGTAAACAAAACAGAGTGTTTTGTGTAGAAATTAAGAGAAGGATATAAATGTCAGTTTAATAATTTTAGAATATTGTTTGTCAAGATATTATTAAGTATATTGTTTCACCTAGTGAAGGGTAAAGGTATCCAAACATGAATTATAATATATTCACTTACATTCACCTGCATTCCCTAACATAGGTTAATTTTAATTGTATAATTCACCCCAATCCAAACGCCCACTAATTCCCAAAACAAAGCCCGTCTCCCTTCCTCTTGCTCCCTCAAAAGTCAGACCACTGCATAAGCCATAACAATCAATAAAACAGAGCCCGCCTGGCCGCCTCCCTCCCTGGCTCCCTCAAAAGTCACATGTAACGCCCCGCCCCTTAAACCGGTTCGGAACGTTATTTGATTTGATGGACTGGTCTCACAAACCATCACGGGTCTTTCCAGCATGTTTTGTCTTCACTCACTGCTCACCGGGACACTTTCCAGTGGGTCACCCATCACAGAATTACCCCAAGTCAAGCACGCTTAACTTTGGAGTTCTTATGAATTGGGCTACCGAAAAGAAGATGCATCTTGATGGTATGAGTAGTACCAATCAAATCATATCAAACATATCACATCACCCACTTTGGGCCGGGTATTACAATCTCCCCCACTTAAACACTCAACTTCCTCATCGAACCACATCCACTCCACATCCAAGACCGTACCATCCGTGTGAGACTCTAGAGGTGGCTCCTACGGCCTCAAGAGGTGTCTCCCATCCTCGACGTAACACTTTGCGCTGCATAGCACTTAGTTCTCACAATTCCGGACGGCTCGGCTCTGATACCATTTATAACGCCCCACCCCTTAAACCGGTTCGGGACGTTATTTGATTTGATGGACTGGCATCACAAACCATCACGGGTCTTTCCATCACGTTTTTTCATTACTCACGGCTCACCGGGACACTTCCCAGTGGGTCACCCATCCCAGAATTACCCCAAGTCAAGCACGCTTAACTTTGGAGTTCTTATGAATTGGGCTACTGAAAAGAAGATGCATCTTGATGGTATGAGTAGGCCTGTGACCGAACGTCTCGGTTCGATAAAGCTCGAGGTATTTGACTCGAAAAGGTGCAGCTTGAATCTCGATTCGACTATTCAAATATCAAACCACACCTTAAGATTAGGTATTTTTCAAATCAAGCCAAACGGTGCGGCTCGGTTACCATATATCTATTTCATGATAAAATCATTATCAACCCACATATATTCCCTTCTATGTACTCATCTCATTCTTTCATCTCCACTCTCCAAATCGCCCCCCCCCCCCCCCGCCCACCTTCGGTCACCTCTCATCTCTTCTCTTCTCTTCTCTTCTCTTCTCAAAAGCCATTCCCCCACTCACCCTCATGACGCATGGCATCGCTCATCCACATCAATTCTCCAAACCCCCTCCCCTCCCCCTCACCTTTGTTTATATAATTGTAGCTTCAATTACGATTTCAATTGTTATTTTTTCAGTTTTTTTGTTCATATAATGTTTTCGTTTTTTATTTTTCTTCCAATTGTTACCAAGCCAAACGTTTTCAAACGTGTTCGGCTCGAACCTTCAAACTCAAGCCACACCTTTAGTTTTAACATTTGACCAAATAAGACCAAATCAAACCTCCCCTATTAACTTTTCAAGCCAAATCCAAACTTCCCAATTATTTGACTCGCTTCGGCTCGATCACAGGCCTAGATATGAGTAGTACCAATCAAATCATATCAAACGTATCACATCACCCACTTTGGGCCGGGTATTACATCATACCCATGGTACAAAGTTTCTTTTTCGATCATAGTTTCAAAATTATAAAATTAAGAAACATTTAATAAATATTATAGAAACATTTAAGAAACAATGTAAAAAATTAAAAAGTCAAGATAAGTTATAATCCATGTTAAAAGAAATTCTAATAAACATAAATATTATATATATACGAGCTAATAAAAAATGAAATAAAATATTTTGAAATCAATGATATATAAAAGGTTGAAATAAGATGTTAACAAATGATTAAAATTAAATGTAGAAATATTTACATAATTTAACATTATTTGTAAAAATATTTTAAAGTTATATCTAAAAAACTAATAGACAATTATAATAATCTAACACGTTAAAAGTGTGAGTTATATGTTATATATATGTATATATTTTCAAAAGCTTATGAATTACTTAGTATGAACTCAATATATAAGCTTTAAAAAAATAATTAGTTCCAATACTTCTAAGAAAAATTAAAAACTTAATCTTATCTCTAGAACAGAATATTGATTTCAGAATTATATAAATATTTCGTTTCCATAATTTCAAAAATGAAGACGTTTCAGATGAAAACTGAATACGAAATACCCTCTTTAACAGCCGCAACCACAACACTAAAGCATTTGTTGCGTTTTAACAAACCACACTCTCCTGATTCACTTCAAAATGTTTTTCTACCATGCGTCTTTGTCTCTTCAATCCCCCACCTGTTATATCCTACTATAAACTATAAAGGAAGCTGGTGTGACTGGTCGTCATTAAATATGAAGATAAAGAGCGAACTCAACTTGAAGCCAAGCTCTTTAAAAAGTAATGTACTCTACAAAGATATAAAGAGCATCACATGAAACAGAATTATATCATACCTTCATAAGTTTTTAAACTTCACTTTTGTCATCGCTCACAAACTGTTTAACAAGCTTTGACACAATTATGTGAACCTCTGTCCCCCATACTACAAGTTGCTTGAATTGGGAATATGCGATGACACCACCAGAACGATAATGCAAGCAATTAGATTTGTTAAATACAGTAAACAAGTAACATGTGGTGTTGAAAGTTGAAAGGATATGTCATTATCTTAAAAATTGGTGGTAGACATATGAATTGTCACCTCAACAAGAACCAAACAGCAGGAGAACTTTAAATAAAAACCACTCTGTATAATACTAATCAGAAGTGTGGAGACACTTGTTAAAATAGTCGAATTTAACAAGAAACCAGAGAAAGCTAAGCGTCACACAAGCTAAAAGTTTGTACTTGTCCTTTCCCATTTACTATACCATATTTGAGGGTAGAGAACTATAAAAAGAGTCGTTAGTTAGCATCAATTAGTATCTTTTAGGCAACATCAATTAGCACCATTTATGCACAAATTAATTTATAGCTGTTGTAGAATACTCTGACTTCAATTCTTTCCTATTTAGAAGATCTCTTGCACACTATAAATAGGTCTTTAAAATATTCACTTAGTATCAAGCAATAATATAGTTATTTCATAACACACTACTTGTTTCTTTATGGTATCAACAGCCAGAAAGTTCTAACCTGTGACAGATTTTTCTCTCTTATTGTTGAGCTTCAATGTCCACAAACAACACTACCAAAAACGGAGATCTAAGCTCCGATGAGTCCGACACAATGACTCCCCTCGCAAACACATCAAAACCACCAGTTAATATATACAATCAAGACAACCCTAATCTCAAAATTCCTTCATATATTCTACATGGGAGCAATTATCTAGAATGACAGAGATCAGTTCAGATCAGAGTCAAAGAAAAAGGCAAATATGATTACCTCACTGGCACTATTGCTGAATCAAAAACTGTTAATCCAAAATACCAAATTTGGGAGGCTGAAAACAAAATGGTAATGAGATGGCTGATCAATTCAATGAAGCCCGAAATCAATAAGAAGGACATCTACTTTCATATGGCCAAAGAAATATGGGATGGAACACAAAAAATATATTCCGATAGGGGTAACAGGTATCAAATGTTTGAAACTAGGCAAAACTTGAAGGATTTGAGTCAAGGGACCCTCTATGTCACCTCATATTTTTCGAAATTACAAGACCTCTGGAGGGAACTCGATTTATACGCCGGAACAGAACCACTATACTTCGAGTGTACCATCATTCAGAACACTAAAAAAGGAGAAAGAGAGCGTATGCAAGTTTCTAACAAGTCTAAACAATTGTTTTAATGATACAAGGACATGTATCATCAGAACAAATCCATTTCCAACTACTGAGGATGCTATTTCAGAAATTAGAAGGAAAGAAACTAGGAGGAGGCTTATGCTTACAACTTTTGCAAACCAAGGAGTTGAACAATCAACACTGCTTGTCAATCAGATAGACAAAAATCAGTTTCAGAATCAAGAGATTCATCATCAACTAATGCAAAAATCACATTCCAGGGACTCAACACCAAAGCTAACAATTTCAGAATACAAATCAAATGGGTCTTAATCATGATGGAGGGTCAATAACCTTAATTTCCAGCCGACAAAGGTCAAATTTTGACCAGATGGGAGGTCGCAAATCCATAGACCTTGGTGTGACCATTGTCAGCGACACGGTCATCTCATGGCTATTTGCTGGGATATATACGGAAAAACCAAACAATTGAATTTCGAGAAAGCTACCAGATAGGAGGAGCTACCAGGGTGACTCGAGAAACGGTAGCGGCAGAGGTGGCGGAGGCTTTAATCAGGTAAACCACGTAGCTTCACAACCAGCGACCTTACCTCAACACAACAAAGAGCAATTGAACAAACTGTATACTATTCTCCAACCGACACAAGTCTTCAATAACACCTTCGACGAGCCCTCGTGCTCCGTCTCCAAATCTAATAATATCCTCTCAACTCTTGCCTTTTGGATCATTGATTCAGGAGGCTCTGATCATATGACCTCCCATGGTTTTTTATTCGATAATTTTGAACCCTTCCCTAATCTGATTGAAAATGGGAAAGCGAGACTTGCAAATGGTGATTATGTTCTAATAAATGGAAGTGGTCGAATTAACATTAATGAAAACTTATGACTTGAGAATGCTTTATATATCCCTAATTTGGCATGTAATCTTATATCTATTAGCAAACTGACCTTTGATAATAATTGCATTGCTCGATTTTTTCCCGAATCTTGTATTTTTCAAGATCGGTTGACGGGGAAGACGATTGGCAGTGCTAGTGTGCGTGATGGCTTATATTCTCTTTAGCATGATAAAAATAATTTACCGTATAGTATGTTTTCAAATTTTGAAAGTTCTGTTTTCAATTCTATGTTTAGTTCTGTTCGTGATTCTAACTCTATCTCATTATGGCATCATCGTTTGGGCCACCCGAGTGTTGGTTATTTAAAACAACTGTTTCCACGTTTATTTTCCAAAAATATGGTGGATAATTTTAATTGTGATGCTTGTCAATTTGCTAAACACACACGTACTACATTCCCCCTGAAAAGTCACACACCCACTAGTCTGTTCAACCTCATTCACAGTGATGTTTGGGTCCTTTAAAAATCACCACATCCAATGGCTATTGGTGGTTCATCACCTTTATTGATGATCACACACGCATCACTTGGATATATTTACTCAAAGATAAATCTGATGTTACTCAAATTTTTAAAACATTTTTTCATATGATCAAAAATCAATTCCAAACATCAATAAAAATATTGAGGACAGATAATGGAACATAATATTTTAATTCTATCTTAAATACTCTTTTTAATACATATGGGATTATTCATGAAAGCTCTTGTGTCAACACACTGATGTAGGGAGAACTACAGATCTGAATAATAATAAAAGATATGTAGCTTTCGCTACGGATATGAATAATAAGGCCGTTGATTCCAAAGAATAACGGCAATATTATCCCTTCAAAGTGTTCGTTATTCACCCGTGAATATCGAATGCTAAGGCTTCAAAAATACTATGCTTGTTCAACAAGAACAATTGATAGATATTTCTGGGAAGAAAGAAAACAAATGTTTTCAAAAGTTTATTTTTGTTGGTGATTAGATAATAATCATCATCGTAATCATCATACACTGGATCTCGATCATACAACAATGTATTATCATCACCAAAATCCACATCAGAGTCCAACAACGGTTGCATCGCGGAGGATCTTGTGACTGCTGATACCAACTGATGTAGCGAGAACTACAGATCTGAATAATAATAACAGATATGCAGCTTTCGCTACGGATATGAATAATAAGGCCGTTGATTCCATGAATACCGGCAATATTATCCCTTCAAAGCGATCGTTGATTCACGCGTGAATACCGAAGGCTAAGGCTTCAAAAATATTATACTTGTTCAACAAGAACAATTGTTAAATATTTTTGGGAAGAAAGAAAACAACTGTTTTCAAAAGTTTATTCAATAATCAACTGTCCCAATACATTCACTAGACCACTTATTTATAGTATATTATCAAAACCCTAATATAAGTGGGCTCTCCAAACAACCCTAATGCGTGGGCTCTTCAAACAACCCTAAAAATTGAAATAATAATACTAATAACATGACTAAAATATATAATTATTATCTAATAATTTAACTAGACTCTTAATCTTCATCACACACCCCAACAAAACGGGGTAGATGAACGGAGAATCGGCACTTGTTGGAAGTCGCTCGTGCCATAATGTCCACTATGAATGTCCCAAAATATTTATAGGGTGACGCCATTCTTACCGCTGCATATTTAATTTGAAATACAATACTCTTTATTAACACTTTCCGCATGTGCATTCAAGTAATTTACCATTAAAAACATTTGGTTGTACAACTTTTGTGTATATTCATTCAAAAGATAAACTTGATCCCCGTTCTACTAAAACTGTTTTTGCTGGGTATTCTTTAACTAATAAAGGATACCGTTGTTTCTGTCCTCAAACAAAAAAAATATTTACATCTCGCGATGTCACCTTTTTTTGTAACACTCCTTATTTCTCCTCCACAATTTTACTTCAAGGGGAGCTTAATACTAAAAATGAAGCACAAATATAGAAATAGGGATAACATCCTTTTGGCATATGAGCTTCATCAATTATCTCCGAGTCCCAAAGTGCTTTCATGCCGGGTAGACTCATCACGGATAACATCCTTTTGGCATATGAGCTTCATCATACTATTAAAAAAAGAAAACGGGGCAAGGAGGGACTCATGTCTATCAAACTTGACATGCTCAAGGCATATGATCGAATAGAATGGTCCTTCCTTCGAGCTATGATGGTCAAATTAGAGTTTGACGATCACTTGATCAGAATTATTATGAACCATGTTGAGAGTGTTACTTATTCCTTATTAGTCAATGGGGACCAAGTAGGATACCTTAAGCCCGAGAGGGGCTTGCGTCAAGGGGACCCCTTACCCCCCTACTTATTCATTATATGTACGGAGGGGCTTATAGCTTTATTAAAGGAGGCCACCAGTAGAGGTGACTTACATGGGATCAAGTATGGGGGACTAGATGCTATTACACATCTAATGTTCGTAGATGATACGTTGCTAGTCGGTAGGGCAACCATCGAGGAAGCCAGGTGTTTTATGGAGGTCTTAAAAAAGTATGAGCTTTGGTCGGGCCAGCTTGTCAGCCCCCAGAAATCGACCGTTCTATTTAGCCCCTGTGTTCCAAGGGATACCAGGAAGACTATTTCGGATTTGTTACACATTCCGGAAGTAGCCTCGCATGGCAATTACCTGGGTCTCCCATCCACCATTGGCCTCTCCAAAAAGGAGACTTTCACCTTTATTCTGGACAAGGTTAAGGCCAAGGTTGACAATTGGAAACCCAGGCTCTTATCTATGGCGGGGAGGGACATTTTTATTACTTCAGTCTTACAAGCCGTACCAGTCTATGCTATGAGTTGTTTCAGGCTGCCTATACAATTATGCACTGAAATTAACTCGGTTCTATCAAACTACTGGTGGGGAAAGGATGCAAATAATAAACAAAAAATACATTGGCAATCCTGGGATACTTTGTGCAAAAGAAAAGAAGATGGGGGCCTCGGATTCCGAGACTTGGGATGCTTCAATCAAGCACTGTTATGCAAGCAGGTGTGGCGACTGGTATCATGTCCGGACTCACTGCTGGCTAGAGTCTTCAAGGAGAAGTATCACCCCCAGTCATCTTTGTGGGAAGCATCATTGGGTCATTCGCCGAGTTACTCATGGCGGAGTCTCTTATCAGTTCGGGATCTCGCATACAAAGGTATTAACTGGGAGTTAGCAAATGGATCAACAATCTCAGTATGGAATCACATATGGGTATATCACACAAGTTCGAATCAAGTCATTACACCCCTGAACCCAGATTACCCACATTTAACTGTGTCAGATCTCATAGATAATGAAATTGGAGTGTGGAAAACGGATCGAGTAAATGCACTTTTTTATCCCATAGATGCAAATCACATTTTACAGATACCTCTAAATCGATTAGATGGCCAAGATAAACCAATATGGAGATTGGAAAAATATGGTACATTCACTGCAAAATCGGCATACAATTTTATCATGGAGCAAAAAGCCGAACACACATCAGGACCATCTACGAGCATGCATCAGGACAATATATTCAAACAGATCTGGGCTCTTAAGCTTCCCTCGAAAATAAAACATTTTGTTTTTAGGGCATGTCACAATAGACTTCCCACAAAAACGAATCTATTACAAAGGAAAGCTACCATAGAACCTCAGTGTCTTTTTTGCAAAAATCATACGGAGGATGACATGCATGTGTTTTTTCATTGCGTTTATGCCCAAGAAGTCAGATCTAGTTTAAAAACCGAAGTTATACAGCAGGATTTTCAAGATTTTAAAGAAATGTTCAGATTTATGAAGCATAGATTATCTCCGGACAAGTTCCACCGATGGATAGTGTGCATGTGGGACTTATGGCATCAACGAACAACATTCTTTGGGAACAGGATGTTAGAACACCGGAAGAGGTGGTGAGATTCAGTGATATGTTCTTGGATATGGAGAAATCGGCAATCTCTAATTTATTGAACTCCAAACCACCACGGGTGGACTCGAGCAACTAAACCTTTGTCAAGAAGGAAATTCCCTCAGAAGTTTGAAGAATCATCACAGGGATCTCCATCTTCTTTCGGGTGTGGTGGAAAGTTAAGAGCTTTTGAAGTGTTAATGTTGTGACTGTTGGAGCTCCTGAGGCGGAGCTTCTCAGAATTAAAGAGGCACATGAGTAAATGAAGTATTAGGTTTAGGGAGTTGCTTTTATAGTGTGCATATAGGGCACTTTTGATCGGATGGGCTTCTCCCTTGAACTGGGCCGTTGTTTTGCTGGTCTGGGTCGGTGGCTCACTAGGCATTTATCCCTTGTTTGTAGATTGATTTGTCTTAATATGGGATATTTGTATTGTTTCTATGATTATTAATATATCGCTTATTTACAAAAAGAAAATAGAAATAGGGACTTGATGTACCCGTTGAAATTATTTTTCCACACCACTGAAAAGAATTTGAAACCCCAAAATCAAGATTTACAAAAATAAACCGAAAATATATTGCAAACAGAAACTGAAAGTAATTTACAAAGAATTGATAGTTTGAAAAAGGTGCATAAAATTTACACTATATAAAGGAAAAACACGAAAACTCAGCAGAGCCAAGAGTTTGCCTCAGTGATTGAGTTCACCGAACCAGACGTAACAAGTACTCCTACTATTCTTAATGAGTCTAATTTACATAATGATTCTGATTTAAATGTTCCTATTGTTATTAGAAAAGATACTAGAGTTACTCATCCCATTGAACGGTTTATCTCTTACTCTAATTTATCCTCATCCTTTAGTGCCTCTACTGCGAACTTGTCAGTGTTATCCTAAAAATATCGACGAAGCATTAAAAATACCCAAATGTGTTGTCCTTGATGAGATAAATGCCTTATATAAAAATAACACATGAAAATCAGTTAATCTTTCCCCTTCAAAAAAAATTGTCGGGTGCAAATGGGTGTTTACTACTCCCTCCATTTCTTTTTATTTGATTGTTTGGGGAAAAAGTACTTTATTAAGAGATTGTGAAAAATTACATTGGGATTGTAAAAATGTGTATTGGAATTATAAAAAGGTGCATTGAAATTGTAAAAAGGTGCATTGAGATTGTAAAAAGTGCATTGAAATTGTAAACAATCAAATAAAAAGAAACATTGAAAAAATGCTCAAACAATCAAATAAAAAGAAACGGAAGGAGTATTAAATATAATGAAGAAGAAAAAATTGATAGATACAAAGCTAGACTTGTTACCAAGGAGTTTACTCAGACACATGGGATTAACTTTAGCGAAACTTTTACCCCCGTAGCAAAAATAAATACCACAAGAATTCTTCTTTCCTTAGCTGCTAATTTAGATTGGGAATTATTCCAACTGGACATTTAAAAATGCTTTCTTAAATGGTGAATTAGAAGAGGAAATTTACATGATTGAACATCCCGGATTTGAAAATAACACTAATCAAGTTTGTAAGTTGAATAAATCTTTATAGGCTTTTTTTTTATCTGGGCACCTGAACTTCTGATATTATAACAAATAGGCACCTGGTGAACTTTTTATAACAAGTAGGCACCTGAGACGAAAAATTGGCACCTCTCTCAGATATTCAAAGTCATTCAATGAGTCTCTGATAATAACTTTTACTCATTTCTTATAAGCTTTTCTAATATTCTTAATATATTTTGTTCACTAAGCAACAACGATGGCTAGCGGCAATTGCAATATCAGCCTCGAAGAGATTAAGAATGAGACTGTGGATTAGTCAACCCTCATCCGAAAAAGTTTTGCAGGCAATTTTTTTTATAACACAATAAAAAAATTGTAAACTTTTCTCTAAATTATTGAATCTTGGCCAAAAAAGATTGGGAATGATGGAGATTGGGAAGCAGGTTTCAAGTTTGATTGTATTTTGATGTTGGAATGTTGGTGATTTTGTTCGAATTTTGATCTTGATATGTTGGTGAAGTTTGGACTTTTATTATGGTTTTTTTTTCATTTGGGTAGCTGAACTTTTCTGTATATTTTCCCTCATATTTTCAATATAACTAACTTGCCCTTGAGTTAAGGATTTTAAAATCTGTGAAAATCTGAAAAAAGAGAAAAACAAAAGTTCAGGTGCCAATTTTTCGTCTCAGGTGCCTACTTGTTATAAAAAGTTCACCAGGTGCCTATTTGTTATAATATCAGAAGTTCAGGTGCCCAGATGAAAAAAAGCCATCTTTATATGACCTTAAACAATCTCTTCAAGCTTGGTCCATTCGTTTTTCTAAAGCGGCTAAGGTTCATGGTTATAAACAGAGTCAAGCCGACCATACTTTATTTATCAAACAAACAGGGAACAATTTAATTGTTTTAATTGTTACAGGGAACAATTCAAATGAAATTGAAAAAATATAAAGATTACTTGCGCAAGAATTCGAGGTCAAAGATTTGGGAATGCCAAAATATTTTATGAGTATGGAGATTGCACGGAGTAAACAAGGTATATCTGTATCTCAAAGAAAATATAATCTGAATTTACTAAAAGAAATAGGTATGTTAGGATGTAAGCCTAGTAACACCCGATAGAGCTTGGAAACAAAGATCAATTGCTTCAGGGGAAACTTGTCAATAAAACCATGTATCAACAACTTCTGGGTAAACTTATTTATCTATCTCACACCCTCTCCCTTTTTGTTCATTAAATAAATTTGTTGATCAGATATTGCTTTTGCTGTAAGTTTGGTGAGCCAATATATGCATAATCCTCGGCAAGAACACCTTGATGTTGTCTATAGAATTTTAAGGTACTTGAAACAATCACCATGGAAGGGTTACTCTTAAAAAAAAACGAAATATAGGACTATCCAAGTTTTTGCAGATGCAGATTGGGCTGGATCAATTGATGACAGAAAGTTAACATCAAGATACTGCACTACAATATGGAAAAACTTAGTCACATGGAGAAATAAAAAGCAAAATGTTGTTGCAAGAAGCAGTGCAACAGAATTTAGGGCAATGGCACATGGAGTATGTGAAGGAACGTGGATCAAACAAATATTCAAAAGAGTTAAACATACTATATGAAGGAACAATACAACTTTTTTGTGATAACCAGTCGGCCATCAGTATTGCTCACAATCCCGCTCAGCATGATCGAACCAAACACGTGGAAGTTGATCGACATTTTATTAAAAAAAAAAAATTGAAGTAAATATTACATCCATCAAACAAGTGAATACGAGACAACAATTGACGGACATACTTACAAAATGACTCTCCGAGAAAATTTTTAAATATTTGTTAGACAAGCTTGGTCTCACTGATATCTATCGTCCAGCTTGAGGGAAGTATAGAAAGAGCCGTTGCTTAGCATCAATTAGTCTTTTAGTCAACATCAATTAGCACCATTTATACACAAATTAATTTATAGCTGTTGGAAAATATTATGACTTCAATTCTTCCCTATTTGAGAAGATCTCTTGTACACTATAAATAGGCCTATAAAGTATTCACTTAGTATCAAATAATAATATAGTTATTTCATAACACACTACTTGTTTCTTTAAGAACTAACTTTAGTACTTGTCCTTTCTCATTTACTATACCATGTTAGATGGACTCCCACTGTTGTCAGCAATGACACCATTTATGCACAAATTAGTGATTATCGGAGCTGTAATAATCTTTCCGCTGCCAGTAACTGTCACATTCGTTTTGCATTCAGCTTTCCATGCAGTAATTTTCCCTATGAGTAAAGCCAATCAACACCTAAAACTTGTTCGTAAGTAAACACTAAAAACACATTATTATCATGAATATGACATGTCTGTAGACCATAGACTTAAGAGTACAAGAAAACATGATTTCGTCACATGGCATTTATTATTCTAAAATGGCACAAATATTAGTACAAAAACTCAACATTACCTTCTCCTCTGCCAAATCTCCTCCCTCTTTGCATATGTGTTGTTAGGATCAAAACAGCCCAACAAAAATTCCCATACTTCCCCTCTAATATAAGGATGAATTCCCTACAATGAATAGAAAGCTGATAATAATGAATCATGTCGTTCTGCAGCTTTCTAGACAACTCAGAATTGAGACAAACATCGAATAAGGAAATGTATTGATATACTGTTAAGATGCAAGAGGAAACAATCTCAGCAGAACGGAGCATTTGACATTTTGGACTATCTGAGATAAGTATATTGAGTAACGTTTTTATTGTACTTAAGTCCTCTATGACTTGTCGTACTAGAGTTGCTGGTTAAGGAATTCTTATATCTGGTCAAGAATAGAAAGAGTGCTATATATTTAAAAACAACAGAAATTCAGCATTATTGGCATCTTTGTTCATGCACCAGAAGGTAGGTCAGGTAACTTTTTTGTCCATATATATCTTTACGAGACGAATACTTGAAGTGGAACATACCCCTCTCTGGATCCTTCTGAGCACATCTCCTACATCCAAATGACCATCTGCAGTAAATGAATTTTGCCACCTTCTCACACTAAGAGTTTTCCCTGTCTATTAAAACAAATGAAAATTCAATCATAGCCCAAATAAGACTATCTACCAATAAAATTTCATTACAGCTAAACCTAGAGTTTCCATGTCATATGGCGTCAAACATTTTATATCCTAACTCTTTGATACAGTGAAGTAAATCGTAATTTCTTATCGATTATGAAGTAGTAGATAGAGTTTGCACTCCACTCTTGCGTCAACTAGGAAACAGTCTCTCTGTTATTACAGGGGGGAGGTTGGCATAGTATTCGAACCCTTCCCCCCTTACCCTTCTTAGGAAGGAGCCTCTTCAAAGGTATTAGGGCATGTTGGTGTTGTTAAACCTAGACTAATCTGAAACAAATAACTTCTACAATATTGACTTGTTGCTTATAAATTGAATATATTAAGAATTTGATATGGACAAATTAGTTCATTAGTTCGGCAATAGTGCATGGAGGAAATTAGTTAACATAAACTTGGACTTATCTTACTAGTTGTTACTCATTATTTGTCTTAGGTAATCAAATATACCAGTATTACAGCTTTATAAGAATGGATATGATTTGGAAATGCACTTTTTTATTCAGAGTAGTTCCATAAGAATAAGCATATGCAACAATCAGAATTGCATGAACATTTTCACATATACCTACCAGGCAACCACTAACATCAAACAAAAATCACAAATTCGAGCAGCGCAATCTTGAACAAATATCAGCACCCACATAATAGCACATTACGCCTTACTTAATAGCATCACCCAAAAAACAATTTGGGAAGCAAAAATTAAAGAACAGCTCATGGGCATTTCTGTCAACAATTAAGTAGGTGTCGAGTACCTCTATAGGGGTCAGCATTTTCTTTTCACTAACATGCTATCGTTATTACTTCAAACTTTTACTGAACATCAATCTGTGTGTAGCCAATCGATTGCTCATATGAAGTTCTTGTTGCCCAAGTACAATCCCTTGATCATCGAACTTCAAGTCATAGGGACACCCTTCATCAAATAATGCAACTCCCGCTTCCTCCTTCTTAACATTAGATGCAGAACTTCGGTATGTTGAGGTCACAGGTGCACTCTTTTCTGGATTAAGACTACTATTCGAGTGATTTACTCCGGACATGTTAGCTTGAACAGGAGTTTTAAAATGAAACGGAGAAACTTTTGTTTCTGGAAACTCCTCAGTAAGATTGTCTGTAACATCTCCGAGGTTAACAGCATAGCCACCTAAAACATCACCAGAAGAATCTACTGCTTCATTGTCATCATCCAAAAATAGCCTTTTCATCTTAGCAAGCTTAAGGAACTTATGCTTTTTGGGCAATCCATATTTAGTCTCACCAATATCATATATATGGCTATCTTCCACATCAAAAATAGATTCTTTATGAGCCTTTTCAGAAATATGTTCTAATTCCCATTCTGCGCAATATCTTTGCACTTCCAGCTTGCCGGTTGACATTAACCTAATAAGATGAAATCCACCAAATTTGTTCGATCCACCCAACTGTGATGAGATCTTTTGTTCTACGACACTAAAACCTATAACCAGATCCTTCTTCTGTCTCCAGTCTATCCACCTGTGCAGAGCATCCTTAGAGTACTCTTCCCTTAATAGACAACTACCACAATGGCAGCCACGTCCAGATAATGAAATGTCTGAAGGGAGCCCCCACGCACAAAAGTTGTTACGGACTTTAGATAGCTTCGGTAAACAATTGGCCTCACCAAAATCAGGGCCATAGCAGAAAATACTAAACTCACCATCCCAAAGTGATCCAAGCAGAATACAATATCCAGATTCAGATGCACAATCATACATTTCCTCAGAGGGGTTTGACCTCAACTCGGACAATTTCAAAACATTGATATTATTCGGACTATCCAGACGGTGCACCCATCTTAACAATGGAGCCTTAGGTTTACGCACATCACAAAGAAGCAACATCGCCTTCGATGCAATAGCAAAACAAAACCTATCTGTCCCTGCCATACATAAAGCAACAAATTCATCGTTCTTCATAGTAGAAACTTCGTCAATATTCAATAGACTCCTCACTTTGAAATCTCTAGATTTCATATCAACCAAAAATAGCCTACTGGAATGTGCAATAACCAAAATCCTAGGATGCCAACTAAACTCACATCCAAACCACCCATTTCCACTCCCCAACTTCGCACCCTCGTCACCAACAGTGTCCCATTGAATACTCAACTTCTTCCCAACCAATTTCTTTTTCTTCGAGCACAAACTTAGATCAAACAAGAATACCTCACCATTCTCTAACAACACTGCACTCTCTTCCACCAAATGCGGACTCCAACAAGCATGTACAACACCCGAACTTCTAAACCACTTGGAACCAATACACTCCACCACCGGACAACTACTACTACTCGAATCCAAATCCAAATTTCTCCTCACTTTTATACTAAACCAAGAAACAGAATAATTACAACAAGCCAACATATACGCAATCCGAACAAACCCCTCACTATCTTCACAATAATCACTCACAGGGTTAACCAATAACTTCGTAATCCGATGTTGGTACTCATTATTTTCAATGATAAACGGCTTCCCTTTATTATGTTTAACATCAAAGCTCGAATCTTTACCAACCAAAACAACCAAGATCCCAATTTTCTCCAAATTTTCACCAGCAGGAACAAAAACATACACTTTTTCACTAAAAGGACATGTAAGCAACTGCAAACAATTCACCAATTTCCGATCATTAATAGCAAAATCTGCATTGCTAATAGTCTTATCTTGAACAAAAGTTGCAGCAGTAGAATACAGCAAAGGGGACGCGGAGGTAGTCGATAAAAAGCGTTGAAGAGTCAGTGAAGGAAAAGGGGGAGCAAGATGAGGTGAAAAATATGAAGGTGAAGAAAATAGTTGAAAAAGTGATTGATTTTGGGGGTTGAAAAATAATGGTCCAATTGATGTTTGATTAATTTTTGGGTTGTTGGGTTTGAGGAGAGGGGGGGAGAAAACTGATGAGATTGGCCATAGCTTCTTCCATTCATCTGAGAATTGCATGATTTTTGAATTGTGAAATCTTAATTTTGTATGACTTGAATTTAGTTTCTATTGGACTGAAGATATGGTAGTGAGAGAACAGGGGAGACTTACGGCGGAGGAGCGGCGGCCGGAGATAGAGGCGAACGGCTTCCGGAGGGGTTCCGTTGATAGTGGGCGATGTATATGTTTACCAACCAGAAGAGAGAAAAGAAAAAATAGAGTTAATGGTATAGTCTAGTGAAAAATGATTTTATGAGCAATAGTTCTAGTTCGATTTCATCGTTAATTTTCAAGAAAAAAAATATCGAAAAGAAATCAGATATGGTATTTACTTATGTGCCCTGGTAGTATTAAGTTTAAATGCGTATTAATCAAAATACAATTTTATAAAATAAATATTTGTATTATCGAGTCTGATTGGCATGGATATCGGATAACTCAATCAAATATATACAATATCGTATTAGGTAATTACGATATTTTTTTAGTATTTAGCAATTTTCGTAATTCGATTCACCCAAATGTAATGTCCACATGTTTCAAGTCTGGTTTCCTGTAAATCATTGTTAATGAAAATATAAAAATGTTATAACGAGTAAAATTTTAACACATATCGGATGCATGTACTTTCACGAGTCTGGTAATTACGGACAATCGAGCAGTACGGGCCGATCGGCCCAGCAACTCAATTACCATAGCCACCAGCCCACCACAAAAAGTATCACTCATTCACTCCTAGTTTCACCACCTTAACCCCCCCCCTCCCTCCCTCCCTCCGTCTTTCATTTTCTGAAAAAGGTACCTTTTTGTTTTTTCAAATTTGGCTGTTCTTTTTGTTATTATAACTATGTTATTCTAAATATTGACGTGGGTGTATGTTTTTAGGGAAAATTTGTTTGCAGAGATGTTGGATTTGCATTTTGATGATATAATTGAGGTTTCAAATGAAGATGTGCTAGAAAAGAAATACGACAAAGGTTTGTAGAGATGACCTATTTTGACTTTTTAACTTTTGAACTCAATTTTTTGCTATTTGTTATGTACTTTTAAATTAATCTACTAGTAACATGATAATGTCAATTGAAATCTAAATTGTGGGTCAATTAGTTAGAAATTTTGTTGTAGGAAGCAATTTTTTGTCGATATTTTGGTTTTGAACTTTGTCGGACATCTATATTACACTTAATGAACATGGAATGCATATTGTGCATATGCGTTGAAACGAATGGTGTTAATTCTAAGAGTTGTATACTTCCCTCTGTTCTTGAGTATTTATGTTTTGGTAATTGCTAAATGTGCCCGTTTATTTTCTTTTTCGCGGTTTATGATTTTGGGAGGTGAAAATGGAAGGGCATTCGGGTTTTATGATGATCTTTAAGCTTGTTGTAACTTGTCATCTCTTTTGATGTAAGACCTAGAACATTTTGTTTGAGTTTTTGAATAACTCTGCATAAGATGGAAAATCAAGTAGGAACCTTTTTCGCAAGATACATAATGGTGTTTAACCTTGATTGTTTTATTTTTGGATGCCCCACTGATTCTTTGATAAAATGTTCATTCTTTCTTTAGTATCTCGGATTGCTGCACATAATCAAGATGGTGATGTTGAGGTTCTTTTAGAGGTAAACACAGAATTATATCCCATTAAGAAGGAAGAGAAGTTGAGAATGGTATTATCTCATACTTTATACCCAGATGGATCAGCTGTTACTAGCCATTTCCCGCAGGTACTTCTTGGCATCTATGCTCGGTAGTTTAACTGTTTTGCTATCATTATTGATACTTCAAGTAACAAAGAAATGTAACATGTTGTTCTTTCTTGAATCTGAATATTGTCCTTCCTCCAATTTGAATGTCGTCCCCTCTCCATTTGAAATGTGGCAAGTGGTAATCCATGTTGATAGCTACCGTGACAAGATTGTACATCCGAGGAATATGCTTTGTTAACCATTAAAAATTAACCCATGTTTCTTTCCTTCATACTTCAAACAAAGTAAAGTAATTAAACACTGCTGTTTGTTGACTATATACTTGATGGGTTAATTCACTTTCTCACAAATGATTTGCAATAAAAAAACAACGTACTCTTGTTCATTAATGCATAAATGGTAATGCTTATGCATATGGTATCCCTTAAGAAGCAGTTCACTGTGTTCTTTATAGAGGCAAGGCGAGGTAAGGCAACCGCATCAATTATGATATAGTCACAACCTTTGTTACTGCAATGCCATTTTATTTCTGATTGCTTTGCTAATTATGGCATGCTAGCTTGATGTATAGATTGCAGTTGAAACTAGGGTGGGATGGTAACCTGCTTAGGAATAGGACTAACAAAAATAGCGGTTAATCGGCCTAACCTAGCCATTTAGTTAATTTTTCATGATTATTTCTATTTAAAGCACCGATAAATGAACTTGTATAATCAACTCATGTAATTGAAGATATTTGGTTGATCTTTTTCTACCAGTAACTAAAATTTGTTGTATCTGGTTTATTAAAGAACGTATTGATTCTCAACGAATTTCATATCTTCTTATCTAAACTGGTCACATTTATTCTGGACCTTTTTCTCCTTTTAGGAAAAGCAGAAATCGCTAGCAGACAAATTTGAGTATGTTATGCATGGGCTGACATATAAGATGACACTGGATCCCAAAGACACCGGAAGCGGACTGAAAGTGTAGGTTCTTTTTTCATACTATACAACTGGTATTGCTCTAAACAAGCTGACCTTGTATGAACTTTTGTGGTGTTCTATTTTAACGGTTCAGTAGTCCGGTTTGGCTCGAGGTTCAAGCTAACTGGGAAACTCTAATTTAATTATGTTTGAACGGTTCAAATAACGAAGCATGCTATAACATACTATTACCTTACTTAATCCAACAATTTTTTTTCTTGTTGTCAGTGAGGTATATATTTCATTTGGAGGACTCCAGTTGATGATGAAAGGTCCAGTCAAGAAGATGGCCAAATTTAAAGTTGACCAGAAGTTGTTTGTTCTTCTTAGGAAGATGTAAATCATGTTTTATGCTTCATGTAGTGCACAGCTTAGACATATGTGAGTTCAACATGCATGTCTTGCTAGATGCATTATTTCGGAGAATTATCGAAATGTACGTGGTTCGATAGGAATTTGCCTTGATGTATTGACAATTGTCTTGTGGTCTATCTCGGTCTTTTAACTTATGCTAAACTTTAAGAATCGCATGACCTTGGCAAATCTTGTTTAGGGTGTAAGATGCTCAGAAGATCCATTACCGTAGTAGTTTACTTGACATACCCCTGTTTTCACTCACCAGTATGACGACGATTTTCTAAATATTATTCATAATTATTACAAATGTCAACAACGAAATATATTAGTATTTACAGAGAATGTAAACCTTATCCACATTCTTACTAATCTTGTTTATTTGAGTTTATCCATATTCATAGTTTGTCCGTCCATGTATTTGTAGATTTAATATCATTAATAGTTGTGATCCAACGGAATATGCATGATATACTTCATAATAGTGATTTAGTACTTCATATAATCAATGTACAAACAGTATTAAGAACAGAGGTGTGCTTCAACCCATTGTGTTCGTGCTAGCAAAAGTTTAGTATCGTCATACATCATGGAGAGGAACTTCTAGGGGTAGTAGAGGTGCCCTTGGACTGGAAGGAACATCACTAAATTTTCGGACTAGGATTGTGAAACATGGCAAAAGAAGAACATATAGTAATGCCATGATAACAGGTGCCGCAACAAACCAGCCTAACAACTGCAAAAGTTAGTAATCATGAAAAGAATTAGATCAAATGATGAACTTTCATGATATTACCAGTATACTCACTATGAAGCCAAGACAGATTCAGATTTTAATTCATTCGAAATTAGCCATGATGGCTGAAGCATATGTTAGGCTAGGGGGATACTTAGCATGCTAGTCTAATAATTTCTGCAAAATTTTGTAGTTCAAATGAGTTCGAACAACGGGAGGAGAACTGAGAACTCGTTAAATATAGAGAGTTCTCAAGCTTTGGGATTGCATGCGCTCATGGTATCCTGTAATCCTGTTCAAGAAGTGTGGGTGCTTGTTCTTAAATGGGGTCAGGGGTAGATGTAGCAGATGACAAAAACCATCAAATAGAGGTAAGTGAAATGAATAAAGGGGGAGTCACAAGTCCACGTACCGCATGAAATATGCTATACACCACCTCCCGTGAAGCCTGTCCTGTCAATACCTTCTTGAATGCGTTAGAGGTCAAAGGAAAATGGGCTCCGCCAGAAAGGAGTTCACCAAAGCGCAAAAGTGGAATGATCAAACTGCAGAGCACATAGCAGGTGACAAGTTTGTAACATTACAACAATATGTAAAGGTAAATAGTGTTGTTATATGTAACAATATGTCTATCATCATTCTTGAACCGATGTTTTCAACAACTAGGTTGTTTTATAAAATGGAGAAGGTACTAGATGTGTAACAAAATTTCATAGTTCCATAGTTAATGAGTAAATGCAGATCTTTAATGAAAGTAGATTTTGGTAATATAGATGAGGCTTTTCAACAAGAGCAGTATACAGGCATCTAATCATTACAGGAAAACATAGCTTCTCCAATTGTCCTCGCATAGGGAGAGACTCGATATTGATTATTTTCAAAGATGCAAACTGACGACATGCACTTATATATTGACACCTATCTTGAATTGGGGCCGAGAGTAAGCCTAGTGGGGAGCATTATTAGCACCATTGTCAATACTCCATATGCATGGAAATGCAATCACTATGTAGACAGTAGCGTTCCTCTTTCTTCACAGTAAAAAATAAAAAGTAAAAGGCAAATATGTAAAATTTAAGGAATTCAAAAAAATGACTTTTTCAACTTTTATTTGATCCAAGGATTTTACTTGGTACAATCAAACAAACAAAATTGGATTTGAGTAGGTAATGGTAGAACAACATATGGTTGTATCTTATTTCTTATTCATGTACACTTGCGAAGTGATAAAGCTTTGTTAACAAGCATACTCAGTGGTGAGTCCATATCTTACCTCAACTCAAGTGGAGTAGCAGCGAAGTTTGCTAACATCACAGTTGGAGCATGGCAATGAGATCCAAGCAGGGCAATGGCGAAACCGCAGAGGAAAACCGTTACACCTGTTGAAATAGTGGGGTCACTATACATTTTACACATTCACCAACATGAATATAGTGTGTTCATTTCAGCATTTATATTTAACCAGTAAGGTGAAATAGGATCACAAGTTCACAACCAAGCATTCCAGAATGCATGAATCCAGAAGGATAAACTCTTCAGCAATAAATTAAAAAAACTACGCTTGATCATAGAATCTGACACTCTAGTGAAAGATGAATATTTCAATGGTCCAGGAAAGAAAACGAAAATAGAAGCATGAAAGTATCTTTAATTTCCTGCAAAAACTGAAAGCATTTTCATCACTACAGAGTGTGAACTGAGCTAAATAGTCACAAAGGAGTGACATATGAAATTTCTATTCTCCTAACTATAGACCGATAAACTATTCCTGAGGAACACCTTAGTCCAGAAGTGTAAGTGTGGGAATTAACTGTCAGTACTGACTGAGTACCTTAACAATCAAACACATGCAGAATGGTGAATTCACGACAATGGATGAGACTAACATTCAAGCAACAACATTGGCACAATATGTCAGATTAAGAAAAACATTCCCAATCAAGCAAGAAAAATTAAGCTAGGCAACTCAACTTAACTCATGAATAGAATAAACAAACGGTGGACAAAAGAAGTACCGACAATAGGAAACAATCCAAGTGTGATGCCGAGAGCCCCAGAAAATGCTAATTGCTTAGGCTCCGTTCCCCTTCAACAATTAAACAATGAAAATTACAACTTGACAACATTACTGCTCCAACCACAAATAAGGTAAAATTATCAACAACATTAATACTACCTCCTCTCGAAAAGATTGGCTAGTTTTTTTTGACGAACAAAAATTAACAAAGTCTGTAGCCTTAACTAACACAAATAACCTTGATTTGAATCAAAATAATCATGTTAACAGTAAAGTATATAGAGAATACCATTTGGAATATTTTTTCACCAAATATTATTTAACATATATAAACTTGACCTCAAAACTTCAATAGTCAACATAAAACGAATATTGCAAACTGGACAATCTTTTCACGACAGAGGGACTAACTATCTGTTCAATACAAGGACATTTTATTTCATCCAGGTATTAAAACAACATGAAACCAATACAATCCAAGCCAACCCTTATCCGATAAACTGGCGTCGGCTACATGAATAGGAAGTATTCAATCAAAATTCGAACAGCCCTGCACTAAAGCAACATAAGTGGCTAATAATAACTAAAACTGATATTGAGCTAACATAAAGTTCAGATTTTTACTATATGTGGATGACATTAACAAAATTGTCATGTTAACCTTAAATCATTAGATAAAAAATAGCATTTTATATATGTTTTCAGCAAATGAAAGATACAAATAATGCAAATTTTAATATTTAAGTATCAAATAAGTAATACTCAATATATTTTTCACCAAATACTATACACTACACTTGAGCTCACATCATAACCATTCAAACATCAATCAAATTTTAAAACTGGACAATCTTTTTGGGAAATACAAAGCATCTGAATGTCTTACTTAGCAATCCAGGTACTAAAAGCACATAAATAGCAAAAAATAACTAAAACTAATATTGGGTTCCCATAAAGATTAGATTTTTACTACCTCTGGATGATTTGAAGAAGAGGGTCAGTGACCTTGAGCCTAAACCAAGGCACCACAACCAAGTTGAACCTCTTTAACACTTCAGTCATTTATTTTCCAAATTTTTTTAAATTCAAGAATATGGTATTATCCAGTTTCTCAAATTAATTGTCACATGCGATTGTTTAGTGAGATTTTTGAAGAAATTGGTATAGATTATGATTGATGATGAACATGTTGGTAACCAAAATATATGGAGATGCTAACAGAAAGTAGGTGGTGTGTATAAGTGTATAACTACTTTGGTCAACTGAGTCTTTTGAAGATAACATAAGTTGACTGTGGATTTTTGTTTATTTTAGGCTAAATTTCTTACAACTCTAGGAACTGTTGCTACGCTTTTGATTTGCCGCCTAAATTATTCATTTTTTAGATCAGAGACTGAACTATACATCCTTTTAATTTGCTCCCTGAAACGTCAAATTCAGATTAAATTTCATTTCAAAAGAAGAGCAAACTTGGAATAACACGTTTATTAATTGTTTGAACACTTTTTAATAATAACAGAACTATAAATTACAAATTAACCCATTCTTTAAGGGGGCAATCGAAAGCGTCTTAATAGTTCAGGGGTCGTAAGAAATTTAACCTTGAGTTTATGTTATACTTGAGGGTAGTCTATGCGAATTCATTTATTATTTTTACTGCAATATGATTTTTGGTTAATTTTGAGAGACAATTGCCGAAATTGTCCTTGTAATTGTGTGCAAGTTGCACTTTAGTCCCACCAAATGTTCGGTCTACGGGAATAGTTCCTATAATTGTACTAATGGTACAACTTTAGTCCCCAATTTAACAGAACTGATAAAAACAGGCGAAAAATTGTAACTTTTGACCAAAATCAAAGTTTTAACATCTACTTAAGCGGAAAATGTGATTTTGATTGAATTTTGGGACTAAAGCAAATTTTTGACATTTATTATATACAACCCAATTTACTTCCTTCAACTTTCTCCTTTCTTTTATAGTACCTCAATTTTAGTGAAATGAAACGTCAATTATTTTGGATTGAAAAGAATATTAAATGTTTTTACTATCACTGATGCTTTTGTTTCACAGCTTTGGTCCAGACACTTCCATACATTCAACCAAAGAAGGCATATGGACGTGTTGCTAAAAGATGAAGTCAGGAAAAGCTACAATCTTGTGTGGACTCCAACTAATATGTGATGCTTTCAAAATCTTAATGATGTAGTCATTCATGATTTCAATAGCGTGAACAATTGTAACAGCACGTATGCGTCTTGTAATGGTCAACATGGCCCGAACAAATCTATCTTTTAATCTTTATCTAAATATCATGGTTATTTATCAAAAAAGAAAGAAAAGAGTATTAAATTTTTACTCCATCTAGTGTTTTTAACTTGAAATAAGTTAACTATGCACACCAAAAACATATTTATTTTCTTGAAAAACATGAAATCGAACGTATTAAATTATACATCTTTGAGTGTTTATATTAAACTATTACAACTTATAAAGTAGTAATAAAATACAAACAAAAAGTATTAATTTTCTTGTTCCTTTCTCCAATTGGCCAAGTGAGTAATGTTATTATGTGAAGGAGACTCATCCACATATCCTCTAGAGTAAAAGACTATTTTACCCCTACTTTTAACTACCTCAATTGCTAGCCTATACTTGAAAATAAGGAGCATAATTGTATTTTCACACCAAAATATCACTATATGGGTGTGTGTATAACATATCAGAGAGTAAAAGGAGCAACAGTACTCCTTCACTTGATAGCCTCAACTCATCAATCCATTTGAAGCTAAGCTGAATTAAGTGGAAGTTGAAGAAGATGTTTGAACACATAACAGCAAATGAAATAGCAGGATATACTGTTGGAGTTTTGTTACTCTCTGCTACCATTTCTGCCCCTAAGATTGACTCTTTCATCTCTGTTTCTCAGCGTAGGTAATCGCTTGCTTCCATCGTTCCATGTCCTATCGAGTCAAAACATTTATATAATTTCGATCTTGAATATAATGAAATATATCGAGATGGTTCATGAGTCACGACACTACCTATGTTTATTATCTCAATAGTAGATAATGTTTACATTTCACCATTATAGTGTAAGACTCCATACTATCTAATCCCCTTACCCCACTTAGACGAGAGCCGTATCAACTATCAACCATGTTAATGTATATCATTTTTATCCCTTAATGGAGTATAACATATACTAAGTATTTTAATTTGTTTAATTGGCAGATCTTTAAATATGTGTGCAAAATGTGGAAACCTGAAGGTAATAGCATGTACAAAATGCAAGGGCTCAGGAGCAATTAAAGAAGGATCATTTGCTTTCAATCTTTTAGATGAAAGTTATCAGTCATCTTCAAGACCTAAATCTCAATCCATCTGCATCAAATGCAAAGGCACTGGACGTTTTCGCTGCCAAGAGTGTTGTTAATCACCTTAGTACTGCTTTTTCTGTGTTCTTATATGAATCAATGAAGTTGTCGTAAACAACGATCTTGAGCAAATATTAAGGGAATGATCGTATATATATTTCTTCTAAGCTCCATCGTTGATTGCCACCCATGGTCTTTGAGAAGGAGAATTGCAGGAATCGTATTAAAATTTTCATTTAAACATATTCATTTTACACCCAAATGAAGGAAGTGGAAAATGTAGACAGAAACTAAAAGTAAGAGGAGTGGAGTTTCATATATTGTTTTAACATTCTTGGTCTCAGTTATCAAGAATGATATTAGTTGACAATCATAATTTTCCATGGCCATCATCAAGCTTTTGCCGAGCTAGGAACCATGTCGAGTGCCTTCATTATGAATGCATATGTAAAAGCATCTTCCTGCAACTTTTCAAACCTACAAGAAATACATAGTTGCTCAGAAAATCTTAAGTAAATGAGGATGAAAAGAATAGGAGGGACTCGAATAGTACACAGTCAAGACACGTGATACTGGTTCTCTTTGGAACTCGAGAATCATGATACAGCTCGACTTTATTGGAAGAAATATCGAATACCATGTCACTTGCAATAAGATCGTGCTAGCACTATTCTAGAGAAGTGCGGACATTTTGATGATTACTTAGAGTCTACTTGTAGTTAGGTGTTAACTGTATATTTTTCTGTGACCTTACAAGAAATAAATCTTATGCATTTCTTTTTTCCTTAATCAGACCTCGGTATGTACGTAATCATGCTATCTCATTGTTGTGCTGCATCGATTCTAGTCAAACTTCGGCCTGTACTTAATCTAAAGGAAACGATGTGAATTACCTTCCTGACTTGGAGAAGTGTCCTGCACCAAGCTCACATTTGAATAGAAGTAGTTTATTATCGGTCTTCATTTCCCTCAACTTTGCTATATATTTTGCTGGTTCAGAGTATAGAACACGTGGATCTGTTGCAATGAGGGAAAAGAGTTCATGTCAATATGGCAGTAGTTTTGAATGTGACGCAGTAAAAGGATCATTTTTCAGAAACATTTAGTTAAGACCACAAAAAATATATTGGAATTTTCCAAAAAGAACATAGAAGACCTCACGGTTTTTACTCATGTCCAGGTGTGCAAGGGAATAAATATATGAACACGGAACAAATACAATACAAAGAGTGCAAAGCGAGTTATTCTTTGTGGAATAATCTCCCTCGTCTGGCTCATAGATAATTAACAATTTCACACCCAGGGGACTCAACAAATGGCCCAGTGCCATTTGCAAGGCTTTCCTAAGCATCTATAGGTAAGTTACAAGGTTACACCTCAGCTTAGAGGAGGCACTATGTTCAGTACCATTAACTGGATCCATCATACTTCCTAAAATTAATTGAGAATAAGGAAACCTAGGTATATATTTCAATTCTCACAATGGTGAGAAGTGCAAGCACAAAAATATGACTATCGAGGAAGTACAAATGATAGCCATTATACGGCAGTAAATTATTAACATTCAACTTTAAGAACAGATTATTGTATCTTGCTCAACCACGTAAGTAGGAAAAGGTTAAATGAAGCAAATGTGAACGCTTGAACAGTAATATTAGAAGCTAATGTTTTCATTTTCCCAATTTCTCCCTACTACCAGGTTCTCGGTGCAGTATTATCATGATAGAGTATACATCAGATCTCATATATGCATCAGCACATGGTTGCATTATTATAGCACTTAAGGTATTTGTCCAACAGTCCAAGAAATTTCTAACACTGTTTATGAAAACCAAATTGACGAAGACATTTGAGCTACAATGTACTAGTCAGCTCTTACCGTTCAAACCAGCTGTAACAAGGATGGATGGATAGTTCTGTGGCCGAATCTGTACAAGGATGACACGAGTCACTTTAAAATATCATTGAAAATATTCTAGTAAAAAAAGAGTGCAAACAACATGAAAAGGATTAGGAATTAGGATAGATCTTTTGAATCAGAGCATGGTGTCACGATTAGATTATTTTATTATCATATTTTTATATGGCATATGATAATTTCATTTCTGTTTATCATATTTTTTTTGTATGCATGGTAGGTGGAATCTCATCTCAACAGATACGCACATTGTCAACGGGGGAGTACGATTTCATATAGAAGTAAAACTCTTCCTTACGAGGATCACCCCATTCCTGCACCAAACAAGAAGAATTATAAGCAATTCATCACAAAAGTTTAAACAAATAGAAATTGAAGTCTTGAGAAGCCCCCCAGTTTAAGTTGTCAGTAAAGAAACTGAACTGCCAATCTTGAAAACCAAAGAATGAGGCCTAACTATTGATGTTGACCAAAGAACGAGGCCTAACTATCATTGTTGATAACTGAAGACTACAACTCCAGACACAAGGAATCAAAAAAGAAGTAAGAGAAATAGTGTCATGTATAACTGCATATCAGTGTACAGTCATCAGGAGATTGAAATAGATTTAGCGACTTTCTCAAAATACCATGAGCACACTAAAATTGCAGACTGAAAAAGAGGTTAAGATGTACAAATGAAATGAATAGCGCTATATTTTGCACTGAACATTCTCTCTACTGTAACAATAAGTAAACAGATCTTTTGAAGGCACATACCTCCCACTCAGAAGTTGTCAGAGGAATAGAAGGATCAAGCATTGTCGTAACGACATCTACGAAAGGCACACCGGCGACAGCAGCTCTGAATAAGTCAGGACGCATATTAAGTACTGCACCAATGAGCAGCCCTCCTGCACTTCTACCATTGATGGCAAGTCTTTCTTTGGAACAATATTTTCTCTCTATCAAGAACTCAGCACAAGCAATAAAATCAGTGAATGTATTTTTCTTCGTCAAGTACTTCCCATTTTCATACCACTGTCTGCCCATTTCACCCCCTCCACGAATATGTGCAATTACAAATATAAAGCCCCGGTCCAATAAAGATAATCTCGAAGCCTTGAAACCAGGATCGATACATATCTGAAAGAACATGAGTGAGTCCAGACAAACTTTAAGTCAATCAACTCTATATATTGAGATAAATCAATCAATCATGTGATTTCTGAGAAAAAAAATTCAATGCTTAGGCCAAGGGCATGTCACAAATTAATCAATCTAAAAAAGCAATTCATCAGCTATATTTGTTGGTTGACCACGTTATATCCAGATGTGGTATCCTTTCAATCCATTGTCACCACTGAAATTGTATATATTGTTTAGGACGGTTTTTTTTTTAAAAAAAAATTATTACATTCTTGCCCCACGAAATTCCAATCTCTTTTAGGTCGAGGAGCATTTACCTAATGAATGTTTTCAAACTGAACTGTTACAAAAGAGAGCAAATCGATCACTAGAGTTCATAAACCGTCCCACTCCACTACTTCTGTTAATTTTCACCGAGCTATGAGATTATATGTCAGATAACCAGAAAGATGAAATTGAGTACTAAGAACCGAGTGAGAAAAATGATTAGATATCATGATTCATGAACTATTTGCTAATCCTGCAGTTGATCAATGTGACCATTACCTAGGAAGTGAATTTCTCTTTGGAAATAAACCATGATGGATATATAAACTGTTTCTAATACAAATATGTGGAGCCGTCAAATTCCTTTTACCTCATATGAACCATAGCCATAAAGAAGCAATGGATCAGAGCCATCAAGACGCACAAGATTCTTTTTGTAAACAAGTGACATAGGTATCTGAGTCCCATCAGAAGCAGTAGCCCATTGTCTTTCAGTCACATAATTTGAAGAATCAAAGCCTCCCAATACCTAAGTTAACCAAATAGAATAACTCGTTATAAGAAATTAGTTGCATGACCTTAGATATTTACAGAGAACAAAGCAAATAAAGGAATTATACAGAGAGAAAGTAGACATTTTCTGCACTCATCTCACTTTCTAGCTAACATAAAAACCAGTTACTTCTGACTTGCATGAAACTCTAACAATATTAATCAGCAGCCGCTGAAATTCTACATAGTGTCAGTTTTATGATTCAAAAGTTCATTATCAAGTTACAGGAGCCTTCCATTAGTTACTCCTAATTTACAGGTATTCAGTCAAGCTACCACAAATAATTTATTAAATACCCATATAACTCACAGTGTCAATCTTCTTCAGAACTGAAACGCCTGTATCCATATCATAGTCATAGACTGAAGGGGGCGTCCTCATTGAGCTAAAGTGAAACCGCAAAACGTTAGAGAAAAAATGTGATTCCATCGGGTCCACCGAGTATATAGGGTCGACAAACTCAACAGCGCGGCCTCGTTGAAGTCCTTGAAGTGGTTCTCCAATTGGTGGAAGGCGATATACAATTATGCTGATAAGACCATTTTCACGCTCATACACAGTTATATGATCAGTAAAAAGTTGAACGTCCTGAATCTTAACACTGGACAAAGCAAAATCTGCCATTAGTCTCAAATCAATAAATATATATGGGAAAGATCACGATTTACAGGTTAAACTGGTTACTGGATGATAAGAAATCAACTTAACTATATCAATCAACGTATAACTATCCTCAACAAATATATTGCAGAAGAAGGAGAAAATAATGTCAATATACACATATGCAAGGAAGCCAAAGTATGTGAAACTGGTTCCTAGATTTACCTTTAAACAAAGAATAAGCATCATTTTCTGAGATTAAAAAACAGCATACAAATAGGTGTATATTGGATTATTCAAAAGTTTCTCAAACAAAAAAGTTAAAGAAAAGGGAAAGAGCGACCGAGGGAGTACATGATTCAGTGATATGCATCAGGGTCTAACATGTCCAAATGTAATTTTCCTGGGGTGCTTTATAATAATCTAATACTATGTTTTCATAGGGTTTTCCATTCAACAGGAGTCCTTAATGTAAAATATAGTTTTTTTACCAAGCTAACACAAAGAAGTAAAACTGCCTGAATGAATTTTTTCTGGATAAAGGTAATAATACAAACAACTATATCATGCCAGACGATTTTTTTTAATATACGAATAATACAAAATAATCAAAACCTTGGCCGGTGCGGAAGAAGAACTGTGGTCTTAGATGGATCATCCATTGGGCACGCTAGCAATTCTGAGTTAAAACACTCCTCACTTCTTCTCTTAATGAAGAAATGATTTCCGCGATGGCTGACAGATGTGTCAATGCCATCCACACGAGGAGTCAAAACCTGTAGTCCATTGTCTGGCTTTGAAATGTCAAGGTAAAAAACAAATCTCGTAGTTTTACTCTCGGAAGCTACAAATAGGAACTTCTTGCTTTCGGAGGCCTCGAGATCCACAGAGAACATGTCATCCTTTTCATGAAATAGGCAAGTGTCCTTTGACTGGTCTGTCCCTAGCTTATGCAGCCAAACCTGCCAAAGGTTTAGAAGGCAGGAACATATAAGATGAAAATGCAGTAAATAAAATTATACAAGTAGATTAATAATATATGTAAGGGGCAGAGTAAAAGGAGCAGATTCATATAGCATACTGTAGCGGCAAATGTACTTCGAAATTTAAATAAAAGGTTCGAAAAAATTCATGTACCTTGTCTGGCCGGTGTATTTCATCCATTGTGATATAAACTAAAGCATCATCACCTGCCCATTCAAGATAAGATGTGACACCAACTAATGGTTTTCCAATTGGTTGCCGAGTCTCAGCATCAATAACATGGACAGAGTAGATCTCATCTCCTTTAGTATCTTCTGCGTAGGCTACCAACTTATTGTTCTGACTGACCTAAAAAAATTACAAGAAACAAGAGGGTAAGCAAATGTGGGAAAAAAACCTACAGATGGTAAGAAACCAGTAGAGATAAGGCTTCTCGTACTTTAAAAGAACCTATGCTGTAATAGGCATGTTCTTGAGCTTTGACATTCTCATCGAGAATGATATGTTCCGGAGGAGCATCAGGGCCCGTTGGCATAGTATCATAAACAGAGAGAGGAGCTTTATCATCAGTTATGAGACGCCTACATCGCTGAACATATTCCTTCCCTTCCAAAGTCCTTGTGTAGTAATAGTAAGGTCCTCGTCTTTTTGGAGCAGATATGTCATCCTCCTTTATGCGTCCCCGAATTTCAGCATAAATCTGATCTTCCAACTCTTTGGTGCCTGAAATAGTATCAATGTTAGACAAGTGGTTGACAAGTGTTGCTCAATCTCAGCAGGTCCAGATGCTTATCTTCATTATACATATGATATTGAAAATCCAATTGTTGGATTCAACTTAACTGCACAATATAGCGTGTCCTCTAAATATGATGTATTATTTACATATGTTACACCAACAAAGTACCACAGCTGCTCAGTCTCAACAAGTCCAGATGCAGATCGAGGTATCTCATTTAATTAAAAATTCATCTTTTTAAAAAAGAGAGTAAAACTAACCCTAATGGTTGCAATATTGCATGTCTCACAAGATCAATGTCAAAATACTTTGAAGTTGATTTTAGTAAACTCAATGTAAAAGATCAAAATAAGGGTATCATCAGCAATAAGCAAATTAGGCCGAGTGCTTCTGGACAAAAGTCAAAGTCATATTCCAATGCCTAAATGGTTAAACCCAGCTTAGTTGTATCCATAATACTAACTCCATCCCTTCAAAGATTGTCCAGTTTGATTTTTCAATGCTCAAAATTAACGAACTTCATAGATTTAATCAAAACACATACTTAATTTCGATCAAATTATCACGTTAATTTCAAAATACATTAAAACACTATCCTCTTAACCAAATACTATATGCATATTACATACACGAGAATATGGAGTTCAACCATCAAGATTCAACACTAGGCAAGTATCAATCAAGAACCCCATATCTAAGGAGATTCAGCAAAGCATCAATATCAAACATAGAAACCCACTTAAGATAATCAGTGTATTCATTTTCTTGCTGGAAATAAGATTGTCCAGTTTGATTTACAATAGTCAAAATTAACAAATTTCACAACTTTAATCCACACATATAACAGCTTAAAGAACCATCTTTTAATATTTTACCAAATATAGTATTTTACAGCATATACACAACACTTGATTTCAAGATTCCAAAACTGATCAATCTTTGCGAGAACCCTATGTACCACTTCTAATTGTTCAGTCCCTAAAACTCTCATTTATTCGAAAAAATTAATCGCGACAACCATTTGAATAAAATCGCATTTATGATGCTCGAATTAGATTTCCAGAACATATACATAAAGATGTAAGGGACACTAACCAGCCATAACAAAATCAGTGTATTCATTTTCTTGATGAAGATGAGCAAGAACATCTGGGTTAGTACGAGAATCATCACGCATCCAAAAATATTCATCAATTCTGACATCTCCAAAGAGCTCCATTTTGTGGGGCACCTTCTTAGCAATTGGAGGAGTCTTGGTTGTTGCAGACATTGTTGTTGAATACGAGGTTTTGGTGTGCAAACGTTGTTGTCTGAAGTGAGACAATTCAAGGGTACATGTATTTATAGAGCAAAAGGGGATAATGAATCTGTTGATGGCTTTGCATTGGTGAACTCTAGTGAACATTTTATTGGGACACAGCTTGAAAGACAATTGATCAAACTCGAAATTCGAGGTTTTGTGTTTATTAAAGGATGATTGATGATACGCTCATCTTAAGCGTCCCGATTGGCTAGTCCATCGTCCACAGACTCTGGGTAACCACTTACAAAGAGATCCTCCCGTGAACAAATGCAGAATTATTTATGTACCTGTCGTGGATAGAACCCACACACTTGTGGAAAAACACACTCTTATAGTTAAAAGATATTGATGATATATGTTGGTCAAAATTTATTGGTTCATGAGTATTTCGTGGTTTGTTTGAGTTTCGATTGTATGATTCTACTTGAAATTGGTTATTTATAAGTCGTGAAGACTTTGTTCTTGTTGTGTTTTCTAAAAGCATTCACACCGGTATGCCTATTAAAATCCCTAAAATCTTACCGTATATCAATTTATCATTTTATATTTGGCATTTTAACTTTTAAAACAAAACCAGATTTCTAATTGATCACCGTATATATCATTAAAATATACTCCCTCTGTATTTTTTATCTTGATTTTTTGACTTTTCATTGTCGCCAAGACACGATTTAGAACGAAAATTTCTCTAATTTTACATGTGTAAAAGTTATAAAAAAAATCATATTTCAAAAATATAGATTGAAACGAATCTAATAAGATCTAACACGACTATATTATTTTTTATCGACTAATGAAAATTCATGGTCAAAGCTTTTAAAATTTGACTTTGAAAAATCTAAAAGCCAAGATAAAAAAAAAGACAGAGGGGGTATAAAAGATAGACACAACAAGTTATGAAAAAATCAATAAAAAAAAAATTAAATATATTAAAAATCTTCACATAAATAAGACATCATTGATCGAATTAGTCTTATAACAAAATCTTACAATAAAAATCAGCAATCGAATTAGTCCTTGATTGAATTAATCAAATATACTTCCCTTGTTTCACCATACTTGATTCTTTAGACAAAAAACACTTTTATTAAGAAAAAATAAGAGTTTACTAATATGTCCTCAACAATAATATAAATTAATTTAAGAAAAAATTAAATTGAAAACAATATTCCTATAAAAATGTGAGGTAGTTGTATGCATATTCAAATAAGGAGAAAGAGAGAGGGGGAGTGGGAGGAAAGAGAAAGGGGTAGGTGATATAGAAAATAAATTTGGGGTGAGTGATTTATAGTGAATAAACCCACCCAACGAGACTATTCCCAAAAAGAAATGAGTGGACCATGTAGGGGAAGAGGAAGCTCAAAATGAAGCTTTTGTTTGAATTATGGCTTAAATTCCGACAGGCCCCTGAACTTTGCTCATCTGGTCAATTTGGTCCCTGAAGTTTGGAAATAGGTCTACTTGCCCCCTGAACTATCCTAACTGGTCATTTTGGCCATTTTCACCTTAAAATGAAGGGTAAAATAGGCATACAACAATAATAGGCATTACGAGTCAATTTATAATAGACAAAGTAATAAAAAATTTAAAAAAAATTAAAAACTAATATAAAATTAATATTAAATTATTAAATAATTTTAGGGAGGGGTTGTGGACGATGAAGATGGAGGGGACGAGGGAAGGAAAAGGCAGTTGCCGGAGATGAGGGATGGGGGTTGGGACGACGGGGGGAGGGGGATTTTTTTTAAATTTTTTATTTTGTTTTTAATAATTTTATTTTCTTTTAAAAGAGCCCTAATATATTTTTTTTATTAAAAATGACCTCAAAATGTCTATTATATACTAAATTCCTATTTTGTCCTTCATGAAAAGTTAAAATTTGTTAATTTGCCCCTGAACAGTTATGAAAATGGCCAAAATGACCTGTTATGAAAGTTCAGGGGGCAAGTAGACCTATTTTCAAACTTCAGGGGCCAAATTGACCAGATGATCAAAGTTCAGGGGCTTGTCGGAATTTAAGCCTTGAATTATTAATACTTCTTCCTCATATAAGTGCTAAGAAGTAATATTGAAAAGCTAGTACTAATACTCTAATTAACTTTTACATGAGTTACTTGAAATTGATGTTTTTAAGTCGTAGAGACTTTAGTTATGTTTCTGTCTAGTTGAGCTTCAATTACACGAGTTTACTTGAAATTGGCATTTTTAAATCGTAGAGACTTTACTCATGTTTCTGTCTAGTTGAGCTTCAATTACACGAGTTTACTTGAAATTGGTGTTTCTAAGTCATGGAGACTTGACTTGTGTTTTGTCTAGTTGAGCTTCATCTACTTTTATAACTAACTATTTTCATCTACTTTTATAACTAATTAGAATTTATTTGCCTTTTTAAGTCATGGTGTAACTAGACCATGTTAGTATATAATTGATGATAAAAACATAATCTGAAACATGCATAAGAGGTAGAGGACAAAACCAATATTGAAAGTTATGTCGATAGCCACTAATAATAATTGCATTTTCATTTGAACGAACTAAACCATTTCTAATTATATATATAAAAAAAAAAAGAACTAAACCATTTTTTATTATAACTGATAATTTAATAGTCTGGTGATCGACGATTTAATAATTTGGTAAAATCAGATCTTACCTTCTACTATTAAATGAGACATGGGCATTGATAATGGTGAGCCATTTGTATATACTATTGCACAAAAAAGGAGAGATTCAGAACCAACTAAAAGTTACAAAGAAAGGATTAACATTGAAATAATACAGCTCGCTAACAAGAAAAACCAGGAAGGTTGGGTGGAACAAAATTTCCTGGAATTATCTTTTTTGTTGAACAAATCTATGAACATCCTCAAAAGGGCAACAAATCCAAAAGTTGTGCATATAAGAAATATAACAACCCCCTTGTTCTCCATATGTACTTGATGCCCCCTAACATATTCCACCTGCAGCCTAGAATTCACAAGTCGAAAGTTAGCACTGCGAGCGGCTAACCACATATATCGGTACAAAAGAGGCTCCCGCCTAAGAGGCGAAAGGGGAGTAGGGGTTGCACCTTAGTCATGTGATAAGGAAGAGGCTGTTTCCGGATTGTCAAAATGAAGTGCAACAAATATCTATTATTTTGGAATAGATGCATAGTGTAACGAGCCATTTTGATTTAAAGTTTTTGGCTCCATATTGGAATAATTCGACAAATAAATAGATAGTCTGAAGATCGGAGCTCTTGCCTCCGGCTTTTTTAGAGGGTTGGAAGGAAGCCGGGCCAGTTATTATACCTTTAGATACTGAACTTTGCCTTGAATAACAGTAAAAGCGAGGATGGAAGACATTCAGTTGGAATCAATGGTAGTTGATATAAGAAGGGATAGGACTGGGAATTACTTACGATAAGGCTGACTTACTTTAACTTAAAGGGATAACCCGAGCAGTGAAACAGAAGTAGGGTTCAGGTCAATCGATCCAATTTCGATTATACAGCTGGGTTCTACTAAACCAAAACAACGAAATTCTGTGCATGTCCCTTATAAGCAAAGGCAGCTGAATTCGCATGTTGGGCAAATGATTATATAATATAGATCATAAATCGCCATAAGATGGGTAATATATGTGCATAAAGGCCATCTGGTTGGTGCGATGTCATCTATCTAATATAAGAAGATGGGGGACAAAGGGTTGTCGACGGATGGCCATTGGTTAGACATGTTCATGCTACATTCAGTGTTGAGGATATACAACAAAAATGGAATGGGATTACAAACTCGATAAAAAATCTTAAACATCTTAAGAACTGGAAACAAAAGGCACCTGAGATCAGCATTGTTTCTCATTATACCATCCAGTTGCACAGAAACAAGAGATCTCCAAGACATAAGGTCGGCAATTTCCTTACTCTGCAACACATGAAAGTGAACTGTCAAGAGATATCATTGCTAACATATCTACAGGAAACTCAGAAATCACAAGATTAGCATACCATTGCCTCATTGCTGTCGGATAAACTCCTGATGTCGGATCTGACATTTTCCAATAATACATCTTTGTCTTTGTTCTCTTTATCGATTTCTTTGAATATATTTCCATATTTGGAGTTCAACTCCTCCAAGTATCTCTCAAGAACCGATAAATTTATATCAAGAGACCGCACTTTCTTCATCAAAATCTTCAGAACACTATCTCCCGGCATTCTATTTACTTGTTGCTGGTGAATTTCTTCAACTGGGTCAAGCACGTCAACTACTGCTGCTCCACGTTTTATATCAGTGCTTCCAACTGCAGTGTCAGGTTCCAGTTCATCAATGATGTTTTGATGATTATCACTCTCACGGTGAACAGACTGTTCTGGTGCAGGTCTCTTTTCTCCATCAGATTCAGCAGGCACGTAAACTTTGTCTTGAACAAGATCTTCAAGCATCCTCTCTACAGCATCCACTCCATAAACTTCAAGAACACTTAATGTACAGTAAAACTCGGATCCATAATGACTTACGAGATTCAACTTCATGTATCTGACCCATTTTGGTTCTGGAAGAACAAATGGCTGAGCATGCTTCACATTGTCAGCGGTGAAATTCCCAAGTTTGGTCCAGGTATCAGTTGGAAAAATAGGACTACCAAACAGCTCGAATTCTTTCAACTTAGATGAATAATGTTCAAAATTTGCTATTTTAACGGTATCAACCAATGTTTCCTCTGAGAGTTCTAGTATGACATACTTGTCCTCAGCAGAACAAGGATTTATTAGATACTTGTCCTTATCTCTGCTTAATATATTTTGAGCACCTTTGGCTCCCTTGTTGTATTCCAACACCTTCGCCCCTTTTGAAGCAGATGCGTAATTGTATACTACCCCTCCAGGCTCCATCCTGTGTATAATACCTCCAGCTTGTCCAGTGAAATATTTGCTCCTAGAATTAAATGCTTGTTTTTTAAATTCATCGAGACCTGAAGGCACTGAACGAGAAAACTGATCCCCGTTGGAAGAGTCCTTACCATTCTCACCAGAATCATTCTTTTCTGTTTCTGCCTGTCCAGTAATAGAGGAAATAGCAACGTTGCTCCCATAGCTATCTCGTCTGATATCATTACCGAATTGAGTACGGGACACACTAGGGGACAACTTGTTTGAGGGATCCTCAGAGTTTACTCCTACTACCAAATCCTCAGTAATCATCGAAGTAGAGTCCGAGCCTTTATCAAGTCCCACTTCATCTGCATCCATTGTGCTAGCACCAACAGGATGTTCTTGAGTTCCATCTGTATCTATACAAGAAAATGATAAGTTGCATCCATAAAAGTTTTTTGATTGAAAAATAACAATGTCGCACAGCATAATTATAGAAAAAAGGATATCAAGCTAACTAAATATTTCAATTTAGTACTTGACGGTTGTTCGCGCGTTCTGGTAACGTAATTTATAAGGTGAATAGCCATATCACCAGTATGTAAACACACACATATAAGAGTTTAAATGAGCAGAAAATTACGGTTATGATGGGAGACTTGGTGTGAGGCTTACCCAGTAACCCAAGACCACAATACCAGAAGAAAAACGGATCAAAATAACCAAACTAGTTTAGCACATTGTCATATTATAAAACTAATTACAAAAATCAGAGTCCAATGCAGTACCTCAATCATTGTACAGTTGCTCAACTACAATGAGGCCGCACAACTATATAAACTTCGACTTGCAACAGATAAATGTACAAATTTCTGTAATTTAGTGGAACCAACCTTTGTTTCCATCACTATGGCCAATCCGTGGGATCATAAGAAATGCAAGAGCCCAAACAAACAAAACCAGAGGAAGAGATACATGGTATAAGCGATTCCCCCAAATCTCCTTCTCCGAAGCTCTTCTTTGTCGAAGAGCTTTACGTGATCTTTGCATTGCTCATCAACTCTATCTGCCGCACATCACCATGAACTGCTCAGCTACTGGACAGTGATAAGAACACCAACAACCTACTGACCAAAAGCCAAATTCAGATCCACCTTAACTACAACATCAGAAATTCTGCACACTAACATGTAGTAATGCTTACGAAGAGGCACACGCCTAAGCGAGGTGGGGGTGGATAATATGCAGCCTAACCCCTGTGATAACAGGGAGGCTGTTTCCGAATTGATCCAAGAGTGAGGGTTCCCCTGTTTGGCAGTACTATCATTTAATAAAATGAGCATGAAACTTCAATTAAAACTAATTTC
>CM016563.1:25529512-25580488 GCA_003412495.2 Echium plantagineum | reverse complement strand
ACAACATATAACAAATATTAAAACTAATTCGCAACTTTTCTATGAACTCCAATACAGCTGAACTGTATTTAGGTACAAGAAACATTATTCCAACTGAACAGAGATGCCAAATTCCACAATCAAATCACAGTTTTTACTAACATCAATGAAGCAAAATAACATCCAAAGTTATTCACTAAAAAGATCACATATCAACTGAATACACATAAGCCAACAAACAAAATAACTAAAAGATTGATACTTATACTCATAAAACTGCATAAAATTATGAATAAATCTAGAAAACAGAGTTAATACTAAAAAGATCAAAATTTTATAACCAATCAACTGAATTCCCAAAACCCAACAAACAAAATAACAAAAAACTTGAATTTTTTAAAATCTTTACTTATAAAACTGCATAAAAACATGATAAATCTAGACAAAAACACATAATCTCAATTGGGTTTCTTTCTTTATGAGTATAAAACACAACTAAGATTACAAAATTACCTGAAGGGGACTTTGACAAACCCAATGAATCCAAAGCCTAACTGTATCAATTCTGATGAAAAATTCAAATTTAAAAAAAACAATTCAAACCAAAGAAAGTGACTAATTCTTGTCCAACGTTTATGTACTAGTATATATATAGATGATTATGCTTTAGTATTTCTTATGCATTTAACTTTTATTGAGCCATGTAACGGCTTCTATGAGCTGCCCTCTACTGAATGATCCTTTGTTTTTATAGGCAACAAGGTGTATGAGTTTTCTTGTTCAAATTTTGTGTACAAATACCAAAATTGAGATACACATCTTTAGACATATATTGTCTTAATTTTAATACTACAATTTTGTCTAATTTTAAATTTTGGAATCAAATATTTTGTAAAATATGATATAAACTGTGTCCAATATGGTTTCAATTAAGACCTATTGCATGAAAAGTTAGGGGTCAAATGTCTATTGAATAATTGGCAAATATCGTTGAAAATTTGAGAATAATCTATAACAATATATATCAAGTGATTATATTTTTAATATAGTTAATACTTTGAATTATACATGTTAGTTTCGAATTATAGTTAATTTATCAATTTATGTTATATAGTTTTTTTGACGTCTTATTATTAAAAATAAAACTAACCTTCATTTTAATTATGCTTCACCAATGGGCAATGGTGTTCTTAGTTTAAGAAAATTATTTTCCCAATGATCCAAAAAATTAAAATATAAAAATGGTGAATACGAGTGGATTCGAAAAAATTAGACCAAATACAACTCAGTGGTATAGTTTTTTACTTTCACAATTATTATTAGTATACTGTTTAACGTAAATAGTTTTTATTTTATAATTAAAAAATTATAAGAGGTGGATATATACATTGAAATGAATCTAATAATATAGTATGTCTTTATATTATTTTTTATCAATTCATAAAAGTTTATGATTAAAATTTTTAAGTTTGAATGCGAAAATAAAAATTATAATCAGAATTTGGGAAGGAGAGAACAGTATTTTTTTTTGCCAACAAATGATTGGTTGTGTCATGTGTGACATGGTTTTTTACTTAATTTAGAAGGAAAGTGAATTTAATTACTCCCTCTGTTTCTTTTTATTTGATTGTTTGGAGCTTTTTTCTTGTTTCAAAATATTTGATTATTTACAATTTTAATGTAACTTTTTACAATTTCAATGAACCTTTTTACAATTCCAATACAGCTTTTTACAATTTCAATGCACCTTTTTACAATCTCAATGTAATTTTTCACAATCTATTTAATAAAATACTTTTTTCCCAAATAATTAAATAAAAAGAAACGGAAGGGAGTAGCATTATTTGTGAGTGAATGTCTGGATTTAGTGAAAAACGGTGCAATCTTTATGAGGCACATGATTGGTGAAAATACACAAAGATTGTGAGCTGGAAAGCCTGGACGATTTTTTAAATGGCCAGCTAACATATCATTCAATTAGATCATTTAGTTTTTCCTTTACTTTTATGGTAAATATGCTGGTTTTATTATTTTTTTGTAAATTAACGATGAAGATAAGAGTATAATAGTATTATAAATAACGAATACAGAAATTACTAATAAATAAAGAAATAAAATGTAATACGGAAAAATTGTCTTTAACGAAATTTGAACTCAAACACTCCTCACGCAAATTGAAATATTGGACCTCATGCATTTCACTATTTGACGACTACACGTCCCCTAATTATACACCAATGGTCTTGGAAGTTGGTCCCTACTCTTGACCATTGAGGCCTCTTGAGTCTTCACAATTGCTATCTCTGACAATTGAGTGATTAATATGTTTAGTTTGTTGTTGGTGGCTCGATAGTCTAGTGGGATATGATCCAATTTTTTATGTCAGAGATTATAAGTAAAATTTTATTGAAGATAAATTTGTCTCATATTATATTCTAACTCTCTATTAGTTAGCAATATTTATATTCCTTTTTTATAATACCTTTCAATTTATAATTTATCGCTAATTTACTAAAAAAACGTTTGGTTTGTCATTTATTCGCCTATACACCAAACGCGAACTTAGGCGTCGGCATCTCTCAAGTCGGCAACATCTGATCCAATGTTAATATTTCGACAATGTTTCAGTTTTGTGCTAAGACTTCATTTTTGCCAAAGTCCAAAAAGATACTATCTTCCTTCTTTTTTAATTTTAATTTTTGTTTCTAAAAATTATCTTTTCTTGCATCATTAATTTTAATTTTAAATTTTTGACTATTTTTTATATTTCTTAATCTATATGTAAATGACTAAAAGTACAATTAAAAAAAAGAATGGAGTATTAAACAAAAGGCAAAAAAAACTTGTTCATATGAAATTGTCACAGGACTTACCCAGGATTTAATATGAAATATTCATTTGTCATTTTAAATTTTTTAGCTAACGACTATATATAAATTGTTCGAAGATTTTTTAAAACTATGAATAATAATTAATAAGAATGTAACGACAATTGCTTGAAACCGGTTGATAATATCTCGATTATCAACAATGCTAAAGACTTCTATCCATATATATAAGTCGCCAAAGTACCAAAAAATCATTAAATAAAAAATTAGGCATTTTGGTTCTTAAGTCGTCCATCACATAATTCATCTCAGAAATTTTTTTCTCAAATTACAGTTGATACGAGTAAAGTCAAAGCAAACTTCACAAATTTGTATAAAATCTTTAGGTCTTGTGTTTCTTTATTCATACAAGAGTCTTTCAAAAATCCGAGAGACATTTTAAATTAGAAAAGTTAGCTTCTATCTAAACACAATGAATACACTTTAAGTTGAGTAGACAATCATATTTAACCGAATGCAAATGGATAATGGAAGGAGCATCACGTCGAATTTATTAAACATATTGTGACTCTATGTTAGGCACACTAATCACGAGGTTGTGACAAAATAATGATACTCTTACAAAAATTTCTTTCCATCCATCATTTATGATCCGTTGAAATATTTTCTTACTGACTTCAACAAGTTGTAAAGCTTTTAAAATATATTGATCACTCATTGATTGTGCTTGGGATAATTTATTAATCACCCCAAAAATGTCCATAATCAAGTGCAATACGAACAAATATAATATTTTAATTAACAATATGACTCCACTATTATATTAGGATTTTATATCCTTGTAATTATTACTCAAATAAAATACATTTCATTACCTTAAAAAAGTGTTACCACAAAATTACACATTTAAGCTATGTATTACACTCTTGTGCACTTAGTGAGAGAATGTGCGATTTGTTATTAATAGACAGCGAGGATTTTATTAATAAGATGATATGTCTTGGGCATTATCTCAATCGTTAACAAGCTATAGTGATAAGTAAATATAATGTCGTTTTTCAAGCAATTTACGTTCGACTATCCTTAAGGAGCGAATTTTGTGTCGCAATTACTAAAATACAAGTTCTAATCCTCTGATCAGCTAAGAAATACCTTATTCATGTACTCTAAAGTAAAGGTGTGTAAGAGTCGTTAGGATGACTGTTTAATCCTATTTTATTTTATGAGGTGTATTTTAATTTTAATCCGTTAGGCTCCCCACTATTGACCTTCTCTCTTCTTTTCTTTTGGAGGTTTATCCTAAATAGGCTCCCCACTATTGACCTCATCTCTTCCAAAACCAAGAACACCATATGCCGAACTGTTGCTTCTCTAATCTCGCCAATGAAACCTCCCATCATCTCTTCATTGATTGCTCTTTCTCTTTTAATCTATTTAAACCTTTTAACATTTTTATCTCCTCTTTAACCACATTAGCCTTTTGGTTGCCCGATGGCTAATGAGAAATTGGACCAACAATAACATTAATGATATTCTTAATCTTAAAAGTAGGTCATTTGAATTACAAGGAATGATCGTCATTTCAATGGGATCACACCAAATCTTAACTCGAGCATTGGGTTAGTCAAGCTTCTTCATGGATCAAAGGATACAAGAAAGTAAAAAATGCCACTATTTTTAACACTACCAGGGTAGCGGATACGACCCTGAACAGGAGACCCCCTCTCCTCTCCTTCAACAACAACTACAACCTTATTGTTTGCAACTCTTGCTCAAGAGACTGCAAAAGAAGGGACATGAAAATTTTCCTTGGAACCAATAACATAGACGAAGCAAGATGGATCATCAAATTCAATAATTTTGGTATCAACTCCACCATGGAAGGATCAAGCATCTACAAAGACATCAATAACAAGACTTCGTCATTTCAAACCATCATGGAAGGAATAAGCACGTCACTACTTTTTAATGGGCATTGTTCTTACCATAATGTTTATATTGTTACTGATGAATTTATTTCGCAGGTTTGGTCTAGATTCTATCATTTATTACTCTAGGACAGAGACCTGGAACTTTTGATCAAGAACGGAGATTGAAGATGTTGTAGTATTTTGTGGAACCCCACTGATGTGGGATGTTTTTATAACCTTAAAGATGTTGTTATCAAGAATTTTAGTTGTGTTTCTACTTTCATCATGTGTAATGGTCTAGACTCTAGCTATATTGGCCCCATAAGCCACAACTTTTGCTAATCTATGAAATATTTTATCTATAACAAAAACTAATAAATGAAAAGTAATACACACTAATATCAATTAGGGCTGCTAATGGACAGGGTAATTCGTAACTGCTTGTTACCTGACTCAAAAAATCCTAGTCCGTTACCCACCCGTATTATTATCAAACGATACTCGAGTACATTATTTTACTCGATAACTTATATAGGGTAAAACCGGGTCCGCTCGATTATCCACTCATTTATTTTTTATGTGAGTATGTTTATACATAATATGTGTTATACTTTTAACCATAGTTAATTTCAACGACCAATATAAAATTAATATTAAAAAGAATTTCCACATTTGCATTTTAACAATTGAATATTGTAGGAGAGAACCCTGAAATAGAACTTTGAATATATATTCAGGGGTAATTCGGACCGCCTCGTCGTCCGGTTAGAAAAACCTTGTCGGTACCCGCTTGTGTCTATCGAGCGATAAGTGGGTAATATGTTTGCTACCAGGCTCAATAGTACCGAGTAACAACCCGGCTCGATAAAGTTCAAACCCTGCCGGGTAACTTGTTACACACTCGTACTGGCTCGTTTGCAGCACTGATATCAATACCATTCACGCAAATCTAGGTTAGTATACGACCTAAATAGTACTCTCTCCGTTTTTTTATTTATCGTTTTAACAAATCTTTTTTTACTTGTTGTTTTACATTTTGAAGACACTTTTTGATTTAGTTTTCTTATTATAACGTTGTCATTAAATGAGTATGAATTATATTTTTGTCTTAGAATTTGAGATAGTAATGCGTATTGCTATAACAAATGAAGCTGATCTGTTATATGCACACCCAAATAGTAATTTTTGGGTGTGAGATTACAATTATGTCCCCCCATTTGCAAGTGTAACAATTGAAGGTTTTACATAGGGGCAAAATAGTAAATTTGCCCTTTAAAAAACATTGTTTGGTGTGTGCATAGTGTTGCCTCTTCCATGTTGTGTTTTTCGAGACACAATTCCACTAAGGTCAATTTTTTTTATAAGTTCTGTCTCTTATACTTATGAAATATCGAAAACTAGGCTGTCGAAATTATGGCTTCAAACCCCAATTCCACTATTTACATTGGTAAATTTTTTATCCCTGTTTTTGCTTCAAATTTATTTACCCAGTTTTTATTTTAATTATTGAATTTATAGTTTAATCAGTTCAAGAATCTACAGTAAATTAGCGTCCCATGCTTTAGCTTTCTGCTTAGTACTTTGTTCCCCTGTTTTAATTTCTGATTTGATTTCTTATTTATTTATATAATTCATTTAATGGGTTGTTGGAATTTATGCTTTATATGGCGTCCATAAATATTTTTTTTGTATTTTTCAAACTACCCTTTTCCTTATTATTTATATTTTATGCTGAAATGCTGTGATTGTAAAGATCACATTTTTATAGTTGACAACCTTTGTTTGAGCTTTGTGTTTATAGTAATGTTTAATTGAGGTGAGGATTGAAAATTTGAGATACAATAAAGATTTACTCTTCTTGGTTGAACCCTGAGTCGTTATTCAAACTGTTGTTTGCCTTATGTGGTTTAGCTGACTCGGAAGTTATTCAACATTATCATGCTCATCCTCCCAAGAGGCTCCTGCCTAGGCGAGGTAATGGGGGTTGGATAGTATGTCCCTTACGGCCTTACCCGTGTGGCCGTGCAATATCAGGGAAGCTGTTTCTAAAATTGACTTAAGTTACAGAAGTTCTTAACTGAGCTATTTTAAAGATCTCTGGAACTTTTTACATATGTACTAAAATCATGCATTTTTAGGATGAGCTCATATATATTCAATGTAGGTTAGAAGTTTGTTCAGAGGATTTTATAAAGCTGTTAACAATAAATGGAGTATTAAACTTAATTTGTATAATAGTTAATGTGGTTTCGAGTTCTGCAGCCACTTTTTTTTAGTTAATTCTTCGTAATGTTGAAGTTTTGATTTATTTTCTATTTATATGGACTAATGTTACATGGTTATCTATGGTGTTTATTGGACGTTTATATGGACTAAAGATTTTGACACTTCAATTCTTGATAACGAGGCGTAGTTAATACTGAGTATTTTACATTATACAGAGTTATTATGGAGTGCAATCATGAAGAAGTGTTGTGCTAAAAGTATTCCCTAGTCTAAATTTTGATGGAATAAAGTGGTAAGCGGTTATCATATTTTTTTCAGGCAATCTGGATGAGAGAATAAGTGACAGGGTGTTGTATGATATACTCATCCAGGCAGGACGGCTCGTGAACCTACATATTCCTAAAGATAAAGAAACCGATAAAGTTAAAGGTTTCGCCTTTGCGGAATATGAAACAGAAGAGATAGCTGAATATGCAGTCAGGCTATTCTCTGGTTTGGTTACTCTCTATAAGAAAACTTTGAAATTTGCGGTATGCACCTGGCCTCGCCTTGTCCATTTTTCTGTTACTAAATTATTTTGAAACATACTTTCTCTGTTCAGTTTGTTGCGAATACATGCTTGTTATTTTATGTTAATTATATGCTGAGGCTTGCTTTGTGATCTGTTAATCAGAATGGAGAATCTTTGTGAGAGTTCGAGTGCTTGACGTTTGTAGGTATTTATTAGTAATTCTACTGAATGATGAACTTCCGAAACAGATTTCAGGAAAGGACAAGCCTTCCCCTAACTCATCTATTGCAACTCCCACTCGGTCATCTTACAGACCAAGGCCTCCTGCTGTACCATATAATGACTTAGACTCTTCCCTGCACTCAACAAGGTTACCAACATCATGCCACTTTCCGGAGAAATTAACATATTCCAAAGGTGATTTATTGCTTAAATCTTATTTTATATTCACTGATCTTGTGCTTTGTTTCCCTTACCATTCTTAATATTCTGTGTCATGTGGTGCAATATCTGAAAAATTATTTTTCCAATCCAGAGCCTGCCCCTCCTGGCGTAGCAGAAAATCAATATAATGGGTATAGCTTGCACAACGAGAGCAATGGTTATGACCATAACCAAAGGGTGTTAGGACCACACTAAATAACAGTAACCACGTTAGGTCAGACCATTATGATTCTCGTTAGTCGTCACTTAACAGATTATAACTAGCCTTTGTATTAAGATCGGATACCATTATGTTATGTAGTGTAACTATCTAGCTTCGAATTGTTATCTGTTGATGTTTTATGGTTGTAATGTAATCATGCTAATCTAGTAATCTCTATGCTATATAAAATTAGAGACCTGGTTTTCTATTATATGTTTTTCTCTCTTAATAAACCTTTTGCTGCACAAATGTCTACTGTTATGAAAATGGTTTTGGAACGAAGATTTTTTTTTAGATATATTTCTACTGCACCCATTTGTATTACTGTTATTTGATGGATATACGAATTGGGTTTCTTTTGACGTACCTGAAAACTTGTAATTGTGATAAGATTTGACGTTGGGCTTTCGTCCGTCTAACCTTGCCCCAACTGTCGCTATTTGGCTGCCCCCCCGTTTTTTTTTAATGTTATAGAAACTCCAAATTTGTGCATAGTATCCACTAGTGTGCATGTTACTAATCAAACAATACTTTGTTACTAATGGATGTTCATGCACCTTGAATTTGGGACTTATGCAAGACGAGCGAGAAACAAGGGGAAATAGAGCTCTCAATAATAACTTCAGGTAACATTCCAACATTGAGTGTGCTGTGGCACGTCTGATTCTCTAGTCAGGCATATATGCAATTTAGCCCATCTACTTAGCTCTTAAATTATTATGCCCCATAATCTCTTACTTCAATAGTTATACTTAGCACTTTAACTCTCGAATATCAATAGAGTTTGCTTGTGGCGAAGTAAGCCAAAGGTCCAACAATGGCAGCATTAATATAAGTAGTTGGTTCAGAATGAAAATAGTCAGTCCGATCGTCTAAGAATATGTCGTTTTGATTTGGCCCTCCCACTATCGCTCCAACCAAGATGTTAGGGTTCGGCTTTGACGTGCGGAAGTATGGCTGAAATCCACTTTTACAAGCAAATGCTTGAGCATGAACTCCTACCGAGGGCAATGAGGATCCTCTGTGGTGTATTCTTCTTGGATAATTTGTCCCGTACCCTACCATGTATGACATCTTATGTGGATTTTCACCTAAGATATAGTCCACCTGAAGAAAGTTGAACTGAAGTTGTGAGATTGAATAATATTCAACTTTATCACTTATGAATTATTTCATGTTTTATATTTCAGTCATAAGGTGTGTTATATCTTCTATTTTGTCAAGATTTGTCACCTCTACATAACTCATAACTGTTAGCTAACCTGTCTTTTAGCAAGTTTTCGCAAGGTGGTTGTGGTGACGTGGAGGTTCCCGCAGTTGAAGGTATGCTTCTTGGCTGCCATATACTTAGCATATGTTGTAACCAAGAAAGTTATGGATGTCACATATTGCAAATTGCTCTGCTCCAGCTTGTACATTAACCCTCCTGCAACAACATATAATAACCTAATGACCATCATAACATTCTTACGTCCAGACTACATCGCCTTTTGATTCGATGCACAACCAATATTGTTCTCTTGGTAAAAGTGTATATCGTCAATAATTGGGGACGTGAGATGGTGGTCGAGGAAAAGGCATTTGCTTCCGAGGGCTACCAACCTTTAATTTTAATAAACTTAATATGTATATATCATCGCTAATTGTAGTGGAACGTAACATTGGGGATTGCACCGAGTCAGTGACTGACCTTTGGTATATTTAGTTGTTGAGAATGGGGAATTAGGCAGTATTTTACACATGAACTTCTCTGCATCTTGTTGGAACGTCCCAAAATTGTTGTCATGTCCCACCACACTTCTCTACACATTGGAAAGATGGAATATATACAAGTTCAGAAATTGATTAAGAACCTAACCGGGACTCGATTTTACTATACTCGAACTGGAATACCTTTTCTTACCCTTGAGAGGAGTACGTAAGCTCCAGCATACTTGTCGTCCCAACTGAAAATATCTGGAGACTTGTTAGCTCCGAGAGACTTGATGAAGTCGAAGTAGTATTCATCTCTGGTTGCCCTATGAAGCCATGCTGCTCCCCACAACAACTCATCCTATGAAAAGAAAAGAATTGCTCAACTAGATTGTAATTCTAGTGTAAAGCCCTGTTTCGGGATATTGGGTAGGTATGTTATTAGATTTGATGGACTGATCTCAGAAACCATCACTAGTCTTTCCAACACGTTTTGTCCCCATCACTTGTTTATCGAGATATTCTCACAAACTATAATGAACAACACTTACCTTATAACCAGAATAGGAGCAATAAAATGGACAAACAGCCTTGCCAAGTGAATCACTATAGGACCCTCTATACTTCATAGCAAACTGGAACACTTTCTTGGCAGTTGACAACAACAACTTCGAATATTTCCTATCAACTTTTCTAAACACCAATGAGGCAGCGGCCAATGCTGCCGCAGTCTCTCCAGCCACATCAGACCCTGGGTGGCTAGCCGACACGGCAAAAACAGCCCTATTATTAGACATATCTTCGGGCCTTTGCCAACACTTGTCTTCAGTGTTAGGGTCACCAACACCAACATAAAGCTTGCCGGGGGTGGCCAGGGAGCATTTTAGAAGGTAGTCAGTGGACCACCGGATGGCGGTTCTGGCCGAGTCTAGCTGAGGACCCATCTTCTTGCCGTAGTCCAACGCACTCCACGATAGAAGTGTGGTTGAGTAGGCCATTGGTAAGTTGAATTTTACATTGTCTCCGGCATCATAATAACCTCCCACTAAGTCAACCTGCATATGATATGTTAGCTATCGTACATAATCTACATTTTAAATTATTTATCTTTAAGAGTATATGCATATTTTAAATTTAGAAGAAACTTAGAAGGAAACCGTAAAAGTGTAAAGAAAAGACAGTTCTTGTATATTTTTTATATTAGCGTTTTAAGAGTTCTAGTTTTCAAATAGTATCCATTTAATCATTATTGTAAAAAGTAATATATGTTATTTTTTTTAAAAAAAATTTAAAAATTTTTAACCGTAAAATAGGCTACTCCATCTATGGTTACTAGAGATGATTTTATGAGCTAGAGTGTTAAAATTGCTCAAAATGAGCCTCAAGAATTTTACATGTGAGTGTTTCACATTGAAAAATAAGAAGAGAGTTCACCACTTAATAAGCTACGGGGTACTCCACTTAATACCAATTGGTATTAGAGAAATTTTGAAGAATAATGCCTCCTTTCCCTTTATTTATTTTTTTAATTTTTACCCCCTGTCTTTTTTCTTTATTAGAGCATATTTGTCACTCATCACTCACATAGTCACATACCATTCTCATATAAGCATGCTATGTTTATTTCAATATTATATGCACAATTACTTTTATTCGAATTGTCTATTAAATAACACATACTCTAAGTCTCTAACTGTCTACTAGTTAATAATTTATGTATTTCTTTTTGTAATGTTATTGTATTCGTATTTTCATAAATAATTTACTACAAAAAAAACTATACCGATGAGAAAAATCTTGAAATTGTAAAAATAAAATGTTGCATTTGGTATATTAAAGTGTATAAGTACTAACGTGAGCCGTGAAACCATCGGAGAGGCCGGAATTTGATCTCCAAGTAAGTTGTTGGTCATGAGGAATTCTACCTGACCTTTGACCTTGAAAAAACACTATCGACTTTGCTAAAGCGTCCCTATAATTTTGTTTAGCTTGCACATTTGCCCCCAAAAAGGAGAAGAAAAAGAACATAAGGCAGAGAAGAGTAGCTTTCTTCCTCAATGCTGCCATTCTACTTGTTTGGGTGGTTTGAGTCCATGCAGTTGATACCTTCATTTATATAGGGCTTCCTCTCATCATTTAATAATTAGTGTTCTCTGTTTTATTGTTTAAGTTTTCTTTTACTATCTTTTAACTACAATCAAATTAAAGAACTTCATTTTATATATAATTCATTAAGATTAAATTCAGAATTCTGTCAATAAAATTGTAAATTCATTATATTAATAGTTTCAACGCATTCTTGTCCTGGAACATATGAAGTAGGTATGTCACGGTGAAAAGATTGGGTGCATCAATACTTCCATGCATCATGTTCATCAAGGGGGTCTAGGCATAATATCTCATAAATTAAGGGTCACGCTGCTATTATCTATATAATTAAGGGTCACGCTACAATTATCTATATATTTGTGGGTCAATTTGCAAATCACATATGTATTTACTACTTTTATTTTGGTTTCAAGTTATTGGATATAAACTTGTGGTACTGTACCATTGTTATAGTATAATTTGGATACAAGTTATGTTGATATTGTTTCTTGTACCAATGATGAAGTTTTAGGTGGGTATAGTACCCACGTGAAGCCTTTAAGTGGGTACATTGATGAACGTTCATCAAGAATATCTTGATGCACCGAAACCGGGCTGTGTATCACGAGATGTGCCTCACATGATCAAGAGGACTAGACTAGAGCTCCTTTTTAACCACTTCATCACCATAATGTTCGCTCTTTATGAGAGTTTAACTCAGGTTGCGTGAAGAAGCTAGTTATCATCGGAGCAACAAAGACTATAAATGTGTTATAATAAAAGCAGAAGTAATGTGGATTATTCAAGAATTGCAATCGATTTACTTCATAAAAAGAAGCTATAAATGAACTTTTGTCAAATGTTTTTACGGGATTCAACCAATTATCTTAGTATGGAATATCATTGATAAACAAGAATCCGTGTTATCAAAGACTTTCCTTCCGTTATTTCTATTATGGAGTTTTTGGGTTAGGTCACCCGTGAGTCCGTGACCCTTTTTCCGGCCATTGTAGCACGTGTGTCGCCCAGGGCGTAAGGGGCATGACGACTTGAAGTCATCCTCACCTTTCTCCGGCTTATTATCGACAGTTTGTTCAGGATTCCAAACTCAACGATGGCAACTAGACATGAGGGTTGCGCTTCTTGCAGCAGGACTTAACCAACACCTTACGCCACGAGCGAGACTATTTAACACTTTAGTTATTTATCAGTTGAGCTATATCCCGAAAGTCCAAAGTTCGGCTAATAATTTAAATAAGTGAACCAACTCAAGGTTCGTCTCAAACTTGACTTGACTCGGTAAAATAAAGGGTAACATCACAATGTAAGCATATTCTAAGGCTCTATAAATTAAACTCACTCATCACGACAAACCGGAGATCTCCAATGCAATAATTTGCCGAGATTCTCTATTCAAATTATTTTGCTAGTAATAATAGTTGTGTGTCTTATTCATAAAAGTTTATTAACCAACTTTTTATTATAATAATATAATCCATGATCCATCCATGCCTTCATATTATAGACACCATATAATAGTTCGATATTTTAATTTTCCATTATATATTATTTTATAATATATACATGAGTCAAAGAAAATAATATAAAAGTGGCCGGCTATAGCCCTTTTATTTCCCATAAAATTCAACTATTAACTAATGAAATTTTAATATGACAAGTAGTAAGCGTTACATGGTTCATTTTGGTCCTCATACTGGTTGAATTATGATTGGTAAATCTTGCCAAAATAGTACACTTTTTAGCTAAAAGTATCTGGTTACCAATTAATGACTACATTAATTAATACAGGGACCATTTTTTTTTCTTTATAAATTAGCGATGAGGTGGGTTTCGAACCTAGACCTTCCTTTCTTATTCGATTAGTTCTACAAGACCATTTTGATAACTCAATAATACTTCTCAATTTTTTTGTCACTATAACTATTTTAATTCCACTTAATTAATACTAAGTGACTTGTTACATATATAGCATTAATTAATCAACATGTCATTTTTATTATCAAAACTCAGATTAAAATAAAGATAAAATCCTTAAAAGACAAATATTTCAAAATATTTTTTTTTATTAGGATGACCAATAAAAAACTCGAAGGGAGTATCTAAAACCATTACATGATAACTACGAAGTAAAATGTCATGAGTAAGAAATGCATAAGCGAACTAGACTTATTCATAATTGGCTTATTTTCACTTTTGCCCCTAAACTAAACGTAGGTTTCAAAGTGCCCCCAAATACTATGTTAAGTCTCATTTTTGCCCCCTATACTACTTTTTGTCTCATTTTGCCCCCTGAAATGTCAAATTTAAATAAAATTTCGTTTAAAGAAGGGTAAACTCGAAATATCACATATACTCAACTTTTGGGACACTTTTGAAAAATAATTGAACTTTTAAAAAGGCCACCTTCATCCAACCCCCACACAAAACCCCTCTTCCCCCCCGTAATCCACAACTCCATTGCCAAACCTTCACAGCCCCCCCCCCCCCCCCCCCAACAAGTGCCACTGGTTGTGTGGTTTGTTAATAAAATGACAACAATGGCTTCTATTATGTTATACATCATGAACTATGTTGGGTACTACCAAAAGGTACCCATTCTCTATTTTTTCACACAAAGCAAGGGAGGGGGGGGGGGGGGAATCCTCTGTCTTTCTTTCATTTTGTATGTCGAAAGAACATGAAACATTCGATAAGATACAACTAGATTTAGTATGGTTTATGGGAAGGAGCATATGTGTGCCCTTCAAGCAGTTGTGTCCACCAGTGAGCCCTTCAGGCAGCTGCATCCGCCATAAAGAAGCTCCTCGACGACACTATCCTATTTCCTCCCCGACCAACCTCTAGCAAGTCCCTTCCATCATGCTCATCAAACGCCTATCTCAAAAGCGGGGCCTCAGGCCAACTACCACTCCTACTCAGATTCACCCATTTCCTATTGGCAATGGAGTTGTGGATTACGGGAGATAAGAGCGGTGTGGGGGTAGGCCGGTAGGGGTAAGGGTGGGGGTTGCGTGGGGGTTTGATGAAGGGTGAGGTTAATTTTTAATTTACATGTCTACTTATTTTTCAAAAGTGCCCCAAAGTTGAATATGTGATATTCCAAGTTTATCCTTCTTTTAAAACGTAATTCTATCTAAATTTCACATTTCAGGGGGCAAAATAAGACAAAACATAAATAGGGGGCAAATTGAGACTTACCATTGTATTAGGGGCACTTTGAAATTTTGATGATAGTTCAGTAGGCAAAGTGAAACTAAGCCTTCACAATTCGTAAATTTTCATTTGGACTATTACTGAGATGTATTGATCAATCATCACACAATTTATAAACATTTGTTTTCTTAATATAGTATTTTTGTGTTTTTGTTTTTCTGTTTGGCTTCTCAATATAATATTTCAAGTTGAAATTAAACATGTTTGAATTATTACCATTAAAAAAAAACCTTGCCAATTTTGAAGTTGGTAATCATAAAAAGCAACTACACTCACATAAAAACAAATATAGTACTGTGTGATAGTCTATCATATAGTAGCTCAATCTAGTTATTCGAACTGTATACCGACGGAAATCCAAATAATGCAATATTTTGTCTTAAAAGTAATGCAATATTACATATTAAATCTTGAATATAATTTGTCTTTATTAAAAAGCCCGTTGAAGATACATCACTCTTTCTTGTCGGGATTAATTAATCATTTAAATATTTTGTGTTTTTCTTCAATAGGCCAGCTTCAGATTCCACGCTTTAGGAATTTGAGGACACAAACTCTACCTATTTGATCAATCAACCGAAGATGATATCGGAACAAATAGTATTGTGTATGAGCCGAGTTAAAGGAGCTGCTGCTGGGTTCGGCTCGGGAGAGCTGAGGCTCGAAGCTCGAAGCTCGATTCATAATAAAATGAACCGAGATTCCCACTCGTGAGTTCGGGGAGCCAGCTTGGCGAGTCGGTTCGGTAGCTTTGTAGTATGTATATATTAGTGTTTTTTAAAAGAAAATATAAAATTAGTTATATTTATATTGTAGTATTAATGATATATATTTCGTATTTTCAACCAATCCTTCAGTTTTCAAGGCTCATTGGTTAAAGTAATAGACAATTGTATCTTTATTTTTCACATATGTTGTAAATATTTTATGATATTAATGTTAATTTTGATTGAAACTTAATGATTCTATTACCTTCTTACAATTAATTGTTTAAATAAATAATTTTTTGTTTATCCAAATGAACTTAAAATTTTGAAATGAGTTAAGTGAGCTAGCTTGGAGCGCGACTTGTTTAGTGATGACCCAAGCAAAAAATTCTTGAGTTCGGGCTCGACTAGGTTTGTATACAGAGCAAATCGAATTGATAAAAAATGTACAAATTTTTATATTGGTTCATCTTCATTTAGGACTCTAGATTCTTTGTTACATTTCTCGTGCAACACTCACTGTTACACACTTTACACTAATACAATTATACTATTTTTTATACTTTTTTTTAGTTTTGGAGCACGATATCTTATTCAATCATTGTATCTAGGTCAAAAGAAGTTCATTTATATTGTGGTGAATTCGACTATTAATAATTTTGACAATTAAAAATTTAAAAATATGAAGTTTTATCTTTAAAACAAAAATAACAAATTTTTTCAATTGAAGGTAGTAATACATAACCTGAGGAAGATGATTTCTTAAGTTAATGTGATTAAAAGATTGAAAAAGAAGCCAATAATAAAATGTAATAGAGTGCCACACAAAAATATAACAAGTGATCCTGATCCGTCAGACCTTATTACCTGAGTGAGGGAAAGTTACGTCAACTTGGTGTCATGTAGACAGTGGCGGATCTATGAGTATGAAAATGTCTGTTTGAAATTGTTATAATTTTTAAAGTGTCTGTTCGAAACATTTAAATATATGCAAATGTAATTTTAAATGCTAATTTTTACATTAATTTTTTCGTTAAATATATATACTAATATTTTATTTTCTTTAAAAAAGTGCATGTTCGAGTGAACGGGCGTGAACTCAAATGAGTCCGGCACTCCATGTAGATCGTTAATACTTGCCATATTCTCTTACACGACTAGAGATAACTCAATCACTCAAATTATTTTATCTCAATTAGGTTTTTATATAACAAAAAGACTAATAATCAAATTTTACAAAGCTTAGCAAAATTAGATGCAGATAATGCATTAGGTTTGTTAGCAGTCAATGGATATCAGGTACAGATTGTTGTACCTGGCCAGGCGTAAAATGCCTCGACACTAACCGGGTCAATGAGTTGGCTCTTTACGGCCAACTCGATAAGCCAAACGGTTACTTAGCCGAGCAAATTTCCCCCTCCCTCGCCAAACTCAAAGAGCTAAACGTGGTTTTTTTCCAGAATCTCAGATACATTTCCGGGCCTTTCCCAAGTTTTCTGCTTAGTCTACATAATATTCGTTATGTATATTATCGAAAACAACGATTTGTCTGGAAAACTGCACGAAAATCTTGGCAGCTGAGCAACCTCATCGTACTGAGCCTTGGTGGGAACCGATTTTCGGGGCCAATACCGAGCTCGATTGGGGGGGGTTAACTCAGCTTGGCCAACTCAAACTCCATAATAATCCACTAACAGGGACCATCCCAGCTTCCTTCAAGGCTCTCAAGAACATCACTGTTTTTAGTTTAGATCATAACCAACTCTTCGGCCCCACTCCAGATTTCTTCACCGCGTCCCACAACCTCATATCTTTGGAGTTGTCACACAACAAACTATCAAGGAACATCCCTGGAAGCATTGCAGCAATAGCACCAAATTTGCGCATTTTTCAGCTCGGTCACAATGCATTATCTGGGCAAATCCCCGACTTTCTTGGAAAGTTCCAAGCTCTGGATACACTGGATCTTTTTTGGAACAAATTTTCTGGAACTATTCCGAAAAGCTTCGGGAATTTGACTAAGATATTCAACCTGGATTTGTCTCATAACCGCCTGGTGGATCCACTTCCTCAGATGAGCGTCAAAGGTATTGAATCCACTAGATTTGTCCCAGAACAACTTCAACTTAGTGAATATCCCAAAATGAGTTGCTTCTTCGCCGACTATATACTCCTTGAAGCTAGCAAAATGTGGGTTGAAGTTCAAACTCGACGATTTCAAGCCTGCCGAGACTTATTTCTGTGACTACATTGATCTTTAAAGATTCATATAAGGACCATTACACTGATCTTTCCAAGAATGAGAGCATAGGAGAACAGTCGTGTCCCCTAAAATTTTGATAAATGAATGTTTAAACTTAACAACAATTTAATGATGCAGGGAGTACAACAGGAAGAAATATGTGATACAATAATCATCCATGGAATGGTCCTTACATGAATCTCTAAAGAGGTAAACTATATCATCATCAACATCAAAATCAAATAGTTACACTCAAGAGGGATTTATATCTAAGGGATTTTGAGCACACTGACATTACAAGCAAATAACATTACATATCGACTGCAAGTTACCATGAACTGCAACACTGATTTACGCCTTTTAACATACATAGTAATTATCTCAGGCTCACCAGGGGCCAGGGTGGCACATCACCTGCTGGTAGTGAGGGGCGAATGATGGGTAGTCTCTTAACCACTGAAAATGCTTCATTGAGACGAGCTGCACTACTCATAAACTGTGATATCTTCTGCAAGAAGAAGTTAGATATGAGCAGAGGAAAGATTACACATTTTTTAACCGTTAAAGTAGAACAGAAAATATCACAACTTCATAACGGATTACAAGAAGAAAGTAAAACGAAGAACTGATCATGTGGCTCCATATGAGACCAGAATATGGTATCTTCAGAAAATAAAAAATCAACACTGTAATGATACTTACGAAGGTAAACATGATATTATGAGCATAGTACTTATAAGTAAATTCAGCTGTTAATCACATTGGAGCATACTAGTTCTTTGAAATTCCATATTCTATCGATATATTGGTTTCATCACTTCCTGAGGTCCTTTTCTGTTTATTTGAATAATTTATTTCTTGTAATACATTTGTTATCTTTTCCTTCTTTCGGTGGGTGGAAGTTCACGAAGAAGCATGCTCTTTTTTTAATAGTACTATAAACACATATTGAAGGTGGACAACTACTTACGAATTGAACAAAATCCACTGCCGAAAAATCTCCCATCTGATTGAAGAACGAAAATGACCTCAATCAGGAAAAGAAGGGTACCATAGGTTGGTAACAAGTGCCATCAAGAAGCTGCTTTTCTAATACGATAAATGCAACTTAATTCAATGCAATAAATACCCTAGGCTAAATGATGAGTTGTCATCTCCAATTATTACGGAAAATAGTAGCTTTCTCCAACTAATACATTGCCCCAGCCTCATGTAGTTATAACAGGACCACAAAGTTCTTTCCACAGTCTTCCTTTCATTTACGCTTGGGCTAAGACTGAGATAACAATTCTAAAAATCGTTACATATCCCTTTTGTGTAAGTTACTACTATTTTCTCAACAAAGTTCTTCTCGCACATTTAAGTGCTATAAACGGAGACCTCTGTATAGTTTATCCTATTCTAAAGGTCAAAAATGCATTGCAACATATCATTTTGATTACAAATTCTCTCACCAGGAATTTGTCAATTAGAATTTGTGCAGATTTGAGGGATACATGTATGAGACAATAAAATTGATCTGTTGAAGAGGATGCTAATAATGATCAAAATTGAGTAAATAAATAATTAGAATGCTCACAGCAGTCAAGCCAAAGGCAAAACAAGAACAGAGATCAATATATAGAGCAGTGAAGCAAACTACGCCAATGATAACCACAAAGTTAGTTAATGAAACTTAAGCGGCTCATATTTCATGATGTAAATTCACAAACAATATGCTCCTATGATCTTTATCTAATAATCAAAGATTGATAAAGAAATCGAGTAAAGGAAATTTTAATTTATTTGTAAGAAAGCATCAAATTCTCTGATTCTGATAACTAATTCTCTCCCAATGTGATCTCAAATTGCCCCTTCCAAGTTCATCTTCAATTTAATACAGATATTGGAAAAACGTGACCTTACCGTCAACACTGAGCACATAAAGTGCAACAACTAAGTCCTATATGCTCACAGACTAAAATCAGTATGAGAAAAATATAATACTGGAGTAATTATTGCTAAGGACATAGAATCAAATAATCAATCACTAGAACAAAGAGCCGACGAGTAAACAAAGAGCCGACGAGTAAACAAAGAGAACTAAGAAAGCAGATTGTAAGTTCACTGACCTTATCATCCATAGTAATTGTAGGCGTTAAAGCCCTGTTCTTCTTCTTCATCTTATACATTCTTCTTCCCAGGACGACGAACCCAACAAATGCAGCAGCAACAGAGACAGTCCAGACAGGGCCTTTGAAAACACAGTATCTCAAGAACCCTACTGGAAGCTTCCACCATACAATACTACGCTTCTTCTTCTTCTCCTCCTCAACTTTACTCGCTTCTGTTTCCCCCTTCTCTTCAGTTGACTCTCTTTCACTATTTTCTCCTCTTGAAATCGCATCATCTTTCATACTTAATTCACCACTTCCTTGAACACCCTCAAATGTCCTCTCACCAGAACCAATTCCACTCAAATCGTCCGAAAATTCCTCCAAATTCTTATCATTTTCACTAACTATATGCTCAACGCCATTAACCCCGTCCTGAAAACCCCCATTTTGATCATTTTCAGTAACTAAATGCTCAACTTCATTAAACCCCTCAAGAAAAACCCCATTTTGATCTTTTTTAGTAACCATATGCTCAACTGCATCAAACCCCTCTTGAAACTTCCCATTTTGATCATTTCTTACAAAACCAACATCATATTTTTTGTCAAACTCGGCAACCCTTTTAACATCGGAGGGGTCAGTACTAGATTCATCACTCACAATATTCTTGTTCGGAGAATCTAAGGAGAAGTAGTTATTCTGAATCAAACCTTCAACAAACTCACAACTTTCTTGCGACTCTGCCACGTCACCCGTAAAGGGTTCTGACAAAACCTCCCAGTCATGAAATTCACTGCCTTCAGCTTCCATGGTCGTAACCAAAAGCCAAAAAGAGTAATAAAAAAATTAAAAGTCAAGATTTTACTACTCAAAAATACAATCCCGGATAAAGAAATCAAGAATTTTGAAGTTAAAATGATAACAATAAATAATAAAAGTCGATAGTGAAGGATATGGAAAGAGGGAAGAAAGGGGGTTAGGATATTAGAATCTGTGCGTTACCGACAACACAATCCAAAAGGAAGTTCATCTTATGCAATTTGTCAGCATGGACTTCCGTGGTCGGTCATGCTATGTGTTTTCGCATAAACACATAAAAGGAAAATAATTTAGGAGAAAATTAGACTTGAAAAATATAATATACTCCCTCCGTTTCTTTTTATTTGATTGTTTGGGGAAAAAGTACTTTATTAAGAGATTGTGAAAAATTACATTGAGATTGTAAAAAGGTGTATTGGAATTGTAAAAAGGTGCATTGAAATTGTAAAAAGTGCATTGAAATTGTAAACAATCAAATAAAAAGAAACATTGAAAAAAATGCTCAAACAATCAAATAAAAAGAAACGGAGGGAGTAATATATTAAATATGGATATTAAATGAAAGCTCTCTTTCATTTATATTTATATATGGCGAAAAATATTTAATTTTTTTAATATTATTTTTTGTATAATTAAAAGAAGAAAAATTAGAATAAAAAGTAGTTAATTTGAAAAATGAGAACATGGGGCTTCACAATGTAACTTGTAATTGTCCCCTTTCTACGTTATATATAGGATACATGTTATATTCTAGTGACGCATCTTATATAATGCGTTGGAATTGAGATAAATTTATGGGTCGATAAACTTTTAAAACTATTATAGGTGAATGTATTTTAATTTTGTTTAACGGGTTAATGACACAATCGATCACTCATATTTTATAATGGTCAATATTCGATCACCCATGTATCATTATATCCTTTTTGATCACTGATATTTTGATATCATATCTCATTTAATGTGTGAGTTAATTTTTTCATTAGACATAATTTTTTTTATCAAACAAAGCCTTAATTAAAAGGGTAAATTGGGCAATTAAGAATCTCCCAATGCTGCAACAATGTACAATGAGCGGCCATTCTTTAGGGTCATTGATTTAGTTGAAATGGTGTTTGTAAAAGAAGATCTTGGTATTGTTGCTTTGTACGACAAGCTTTTCGTTTCAAATAATTTGTGGTCATTTGGGGAGAGTCTGGATCTGATTACGAAGAAATGAAGAACTTTACTTCAAGTAATATGTTGTTCCAACAAAGTCTATGAAATGCACGCATGGTGCACTGAGCAGCTGCTTATTCCTGGCTCCCAACTTCCCACAGTTATAGACAAATTTGTGGCTAAGTTTCATGGCAGACTAAGACAATGGTGGATTACAGTTTAAATGAAAGAGTAGGTTGTTTGATTGAGTTTGAAAATGATTTTTAAGTTAGATGTCCAATTTATCCCTTCCAATTGAGTTAATTGAATAGCCTAGTGAAAGTAATTTGGGAGACAAAACGGCTAGATTAGTTCAAGTAATATCCCTACCAATTTACTTCAAGTAATATGTCGTTCCAAATAATCTGACTAAAAAATCTTGTTAAATTTAAGCAGGTAACAATTGGAAGTAATTTGGGAGACAAAACGGCTAGATTAGTTGATGTATAATGAGAGATATGCGGCTGCATTAACTGGAGCAATAAAGACGATAATTATTCCTTAGAAGTTGCACAATAATAATGTAATTGTAAATATAAAAATAAAGTGTTTGGACAAAATATACTCTCATTAAATACTGGCCATTAGATTAAAATCTCATATAAATTGATGACCCAACGGTAGAATAGATGTTTAAGCATCTAGCTTAAATAATTCCTTAAGCCCCTAAGTCCAAACTCGAATGTACGGGTTAGTAATGGTTGATTATGAAACGTAGACTTTTTTTTGTTTTTTTGAAAATAAGCGATGTGAAATGGTAGACTTCTTAAGCGGAGAAGAGTATGTTGCGTAGGAGTGACAACATTTTTCGAGAAATTGGAGGGATGTAAATCGCAGAGGTCACTTTCCTACCATGGGTGCTCGGGTTGTAATAAGCATCTCAGTGGGACTATTTGACGTTTTCATTTTTGGCTTAGTAAGATCATCACATAGGACCAATTAGAGGATTGATAATAAAAAGAGTTTGTAATTGACCCAATCGATAATTTTGTAATAATCAACCAGATAACGATGAATACCAACTACTTGACCATAGATTTATACGAATCGTCCGAAAATTTTTCATTTTTGAAATTATGAAAACGAAATCTTATTATAATTATAAAATAAATTCTTTATTTAGAAATAAGTTTAACTCATCAACTTTCCTTAAAAACATTAGTACTACAGAAAATTCATTAATTTTTTTGAAAATATATATCTAAATATAGAAAAAATGTAACTTTATATAGTGACTTAATATAATTACTTCATTTTTTAGAACTTACATATATATAACATATAGCTTAATTTCTATGTGTTAGATAACTACAATTTTTATTCATCGGCTTATTTTCATTGTGCACTCTGAACTATCACAAAAGTTTCAAATTACACCATAATACTATCCTAAGCCTCAAATTGCACCATAAACTACCGTTTGTCTCATTTTGCACCCTTAAAGGCCAAATTTAGATAGAATTTTGTTTTTAAAGAAGGGCAAACTTGGAATGTCGCATAGATCAAATTTTAGGGCACTTGTTACAAATAATTAAACTTATAAATTAAAGATTAACCCCACCCCCTTCATCTTCTTCATCAAACCCCCACCCCTCATCTTCTTCTCCCTCTCCCTTAATAAATTTTTCAGGCGAGATCTGGGGTCGGTGACGGCTAAGATCACTAAAGACAATGAGACTGCGCTCTATGTTGTAGTAGGCACAGGACATAAAACTGAACTGCTGAAGAATTTGATTGATTTGATGCTTGAGGATACATTAGGCTTAACGGATGGAAATGATGAAGCGGCACTCTCAGTTGCTGCTATTGTTGGAAATATGGAGGCAGTGAAATTGTTGGTCGGAAAGAACCAATACTTGGTTTACATTTGGAGTGGAAAGGAATCACATCTACATCGGGCCGCGCAATATTGCCACCGGGAGATCGTGGAGTTCTTGTTGGAGAAAACGAAACCGAATATTGGAAGAAGTCCTTATTTGCTTCTACATGGTGTTTTGCTTCTACAACGACTGATAATTTCAAGAAGTCCTTATTCAAAGTATTTGTTTTGGTATGTTGATGAGGAGGGGAGAGGGAGAAGAAGATGGGGGTGGGGCCGTGGGGGTTTGATGAAGAAGATGAAGATGAAGGGGAGTGGGGTTAATTTTTAATTTACAAGTTTAATTATTTGTAAAAAGTGCCCCAAAATTTAATCTATGCGATATTTCAAGTTTGCCCTTCTTTAAAAATAAAATTCTATCTAAATTTGGCATTTTAGGGTGCAAAGTGAGACAAACTGTAGTATTGGGTGCAATTTGAGGCTTAGAATAGTAGCAGAGTGCAATTTAAAACTTTCGTGATAGTTCAGGACACAAAATGAAAATAAGCCTTATTCATTTTGTAGATCTAACTTTTATATATCTTTACAAATAATATTGATGATGTATATATTCTATATAAAAGCTTAATTTTTTGTTAAATTCTTATTTAGAGTTTTATATAGCACTGTTTTCAAAATATTTTATTTTATCTTTTGTTTAGTTCATATTTATATATATTTATGTTTATGCAAAAAAGTTAACGCATATACCTTATCTTGATTTTTAATTTTTTTTTTATATCATTTCTTAAATATTTGTTTAATGTTTTCGAAATATTTCTTAATTTTTCATTTCGAAAACTATGCTAAAAAAAGAAACTTTTAATCATGAACTTGAGATAATGAAGCTTTTAAATGAAAATCAGGGATGACTAAGGTTGTTTGTGGAGGTTTTAGTCATGAATTAAATTCATGGTATGTTTGGATCGAAGTGAATTATAGGGAGGAAAATTTTTTAAAATTATTTTAGGGAAAGGGAGTTAAAGTGAATGAGGGATAATATATTTTATTGTTGTTTGTATAGCATAATTGTGGACTAGGATAATCCGAAGAAAGAAGGAAAAATATAATTAAATATATTATTCTACTTCATTCATCGTAGTGCTATAAGCAAGCCGAGTTTAAACGGGTACAAGATAACAAAGTAAATGCTTACTAAAACACTAACTATTCTTATGGTTAGATGATAAGACATTCATTATTTTTAAAGATAGGGTTAAAAACATCCATAGCTGGGAAGGCCGTCGTGTCAATTTTGGGTTGTGTTTGGTATGCGGGAATGGAATGAGATAGAAAGAAATGGAATTAAATTAATTTGTATTACTTAGTTTGGTAGTTAATAATGAATTTTGATTGCATTCCCCAGTTAACTGAATTACCTCATTTGAGGTAATAACCATTCCGCCCAAATTGGGGGTAATGAATGATTACCTCCTACTAGGTAATCAAATTAGAAAAATTAGGACATATTAACCCTCTCTCATCTACACGTTATACAGCAGGCATTCCATTATTACTCACATACCAAACAAAGTAATAAGATTCATTAATCATTCATTTCCTGTGTCTATTCCATTACTTTATCGATAACACCTTTTTTGTTGGGAATAGCATGGAGATTTCTATTCCATCTCTTTTATCTTTTTTCATCTTCAATCCTCTCCAGGAAAAATATATTGATTACATAAATATTACTTCCTTTATCCTTAAATAAGAGAAAATTTGGAGTTGACACATGATTTAAAAAAAATTTAAAATTTGTGTGTTAATATAAATTTTGTCTCCTTTTCTTTTGGTTAAAATAAGAATCAATTTAAAAATTTTTATTTCAACTAAAAAGTCTCTATCATCTAGAGATGGAGAAAATATTATCAATGGAGGGGATAACCTCTATTTAGTTTTATTCTTGATCTCACATAATATATTCGTGTTTTCCATTAATATGATTTCAATTAATAACCTAAAACATCACATTATGATAATTTTGCCTTTTTGATAACTCATATTACAATAATTTGCAATCCTCCTTTCTTATAATAATTAACTTTAAATTCTCAATCTCATAGATCAAGAACTATTAATTTAATCATTAGATCGTTCGAGTATTTTCCGATCATTTGCAGCAACTTAAGTCATAAGATACATTTTTTAAAAAGATAAAATAATGAAGCAATGAATGTGCATGTGGAATGATGTTGTTGTATATCCTTATATGGTCATGTGTCACAATCCACGATCATCTTATTTTCCTCCCAATAAAGGTAAGTATTCCTACCCAACTAACTAAATATGACATATAAATAACCATTTATATAATCGGATGGCTCAATAATCGGGTGATATTTTATCCAAGTTTTATGTAGGAGGTCTTGGATTCGAGTCTCGTTATTATTAGTAAAGACAATGGCCTCATACCATACTGTTTCATTCTAACTCTTTATTAGTTAGAAATCTCTGTATTCATTAACCATAACAGTACTATTATACTCATACTTTCCTCACTAATTTATAAAAAAATAAAAAACAACAACCACCTATTTATATACTTTCACAAGATATAAATAAATGTTTCCTAACAAGCATTAACTATGATATCAATAAATAAATAAATAAATAAATACTGGTGGCAGAGGGATTGTAATAAGCCACTAATAAATAATAATAGCATATGGGCCACTATATTAAAGAATAAAACAATTATTAAGTTACAAAGCTTTTAAGGTCGATTATCATAACAGTAATGTCATCATCGTTGCCTCTACTTAATGAAATATCTACAAGCTTCTTGCATGACTCTAATGGATCCTTCTCAAATGATACCAAGTCTACTGCTTCTTTTTCATCAACCTATTTTCATCCAAAAAATACCACATGTTATTAAATAACAAGGAGTAATAATATTTCTTTTTATGGTGATGAGTATTAAGTCCAGCCTTCACATTACACTCCTTATAATATGCTAATTTCTCGATAAAATTGTTAAAATGGTTTTAAATAAAATATATATATGTGTAAGTTGTATGTTAGCCTAGTGAATGTACAGTATGTGTAATCGGTCCCTGATATTGGTAGGTGTATTTTAGTCGTTTTTTTGACGAAGATGTTTAATTTTGACGACAATAGAGATTAGAATATATCTTTAATTGATCAGTATTAGAGATTAAGTGATCATTTTCGAGAAATAACTAAGTTCTGAAAAATTTATTTTAAACTTCTTGCCGTCAAAATTTTACATCTTCAACAAAAGAAGGCTAAAATGCACCTTTTCAGTTAATATTATTGTGAACATTTGTGCAGACCATACGTTTGTAATACTAAAGTAACCTTAGGTATGTGTACTATTTTGTTTCAAAATTATTAAACGTGATGTATAGTAGCAAAAAGTATATATGCATTATTGTGATTACGATATATATGAGACTCATATATGTCCTAATTAAATCACATAATTAAAGTGTACCTTATCCCATAGTCCATCAGAAGCCATAATTAGAAATTCACAATCTAAGGTTAATGGTAGCCTCGTAATCTCAGGATCCGAAATTATGAATTTCTTCATGTGTCGATCTCCAAAGGCTCTTGAAACTGCAAGTGTTCCATTAACTCTCCAAACTCCATTTCTACAATTTACATAGCCACCCTGCACCAACATTGCATTAATTTTGTGCCTCAGTCCTTACTCGTCGAGTGGTAATTGCGTTTTTAAACGACTTAGTTTGATAACGATTCTTAAATCATTTTATATATATTAGAAAATAATTGTTCGTAATTCATAATGCATGTTTTCTACTTACGGATTTGTCAATTCGGGAACGTTCATCGTGTCTACTCGGACGATGATCTTTAGTTAGTGAAAGAGCTTCGCCATTCCTACTCAAGACCACTCTGCAATCACCCACGTTCGCTATATGGAGGTGTCCACCCATCACTAGAACACTGGCTGCACAAGCCCCTCCACTTATGCCCTGCGACATTATCACAAATTAAATCCTAAGAATCAATATATATACTGTACTGATACGGCACTGACATGAATATTTTAAAGTGGGTGTTCGTAATCATTATACCATATATACATTTTGGCACAAGTGGTGATTGTTCGACTGAACATAAGTGTATTCGCTATATAGTTTTTGTGTATATACCGTAAATGTTTTATTATTACCTGGAAAATGATTTGTTCATCAGTGAGCAAATGAGCTTTACGGTAGGCTCTTTCAATAGCATTTCCAGTCATCATTCTTACATCTTTGACTTCTTTAACAATGTTCTTTAATAGATTTTTCTTAACAAAATCAGCTGCGCCACGTCCTCCATGCCCATCGATCACCACAAACAAAGCCTAGCAAAATAAATCAAATAAAGAAAAGATCCATAATCATCTCCTCATCAATTACCAATTTATTATTAGTGGGAAGCACCTTTAAGATATAATTATAATATTTTTTATTTTTGAATTATTTAGGCATATTTAAGGCATTTCCTAAAAAAAATTATCATTAACATATAGCAAGTATATAATCATCCTTTTACCTTTTAAGTAATTTTGTTCAATGACTTTAATTTCATGCACACACTAATTATTAGGTATGTATATAATTTTATTGCGACACAAAATTTTTATTTGTCTAATTTACACTATTTTAGAAGAGTCATTTAAGTCGTACGTGCGCTATTTTTTCAATTAAAATTGACACATTTCGATGAAGTGTGAATGAAAATTGTCCATTTGGTCTTACATAGTGTGTGAAGTTGAATTTTGGTCTCAGATAGTTATACTATTGCAGATTAGTCTCCGAAAGTGAGTCAAGTGTTGTGATATACTTCCCAAAAATGACAATTGTTACACATATTAGTGCCTGTTTTTTCGGAATCATACCGCAACATTTATCAATTTTGGGGACCATACCATAACACTTGTGCCATTTAATTTTTAGGAAAGAATCTGCACGCAACCTTGTAACTCTCTACGACTAGCTATAGTGCAATTACATCCAACTATTTGGGACAAATTTGCAATTAACTCAAGTATGAATCTAAATTAATGAACCCTAACTTTTATAGCTATAGGATGTATGAAGGTGAAGATAACGTACCTGTTTTTGGTTCCGAAAGAGATTAACCATTACACTATGTGCATCTTCCATCACCTTTCTTCTTCCTCTTTTGCTCACCACACTATAATTTTGACCTTCCATTTCAACATCCTCATCTCCCATCTTGTGTTCCCCGGCCGACCCTGCCGCGGAGCCTCCAGGAACTATTAGTTGGGGCGGCCTATTTCTAATCAAATTACTCTCCTTAGGAGCCACAAAACCCTCATCATGATCAACAACTTCGTCTTCTCTCTTCTGAATCATCGCTGAGGAAGAACTCATGACGAGATCAGACATGTTGACGTTGCTAATGTTCTTTGTAAGCATTCTAAGAAAGAATACTATTGCAAAAGAGAACATGGAAAAATTGATGAACAATTCAGCCAAATCAATCATCATCTTCACAAAATAGTATAATAAAAAAATTCATGCATGCAACAAATTCAAATTTGTGTAATAACTTGATGTATGATGAAGAGAAATAGGGAGTATATATATATATAAAAGAAGATGATAATATTAACAAGTCAAACAATGATGTTGATTTATTAGGGAGGTTTTGAGATTGATTAAGTAGAAGTTCGAATAGTTTGGTGAAGAAGTCAAATAAATGAGGTATTAGATTCTGACGGTTTCTTGATGAGTTCATTTGATTAGGGAGGCAACGGGCACGTAAGAAGGATTCCATGCATTTCTTGATATTAATTAATTGAATGGAAAACTTCAAAGGTGAGGAAATGGTCCAACCTCGCATGGCCGACGTGATTTTGGTTTCACCTGCACACAACAAGCAATAATAAGTCAATGTAGCTAGTTAATCTTTTTGTCGTATGATGACAGTGCGATTAAGTTGTAGTTTAGCGAGACGAATTGGTGACATAGTCTTCATTGGTGTTACCAAATTACAGCTTAGGCCCTAATAGTGGCACCACAGTTTAGTCCCCGAAAGTGACTAAATGGTTGTACTTTAATCCTAGGTCATGTTTTCCAATAAAGTTGGGGTCAAAACACGATTTTTAATAATTCGGTCCCACTATCGGGACTATTTCGGCAACTATTATATTATAGTTTGTCCATTAGCTAACATATAATTGTAGACTTTATTGGAAAACAACCATAAAAAATCGTGTTAAAAATCGTGTTTTGACCCCATAATTGTTAAAATTTGTGTTTTGACCCCAACTTTATTGAAAAACATGACCTGGGGACTAAAGTACAACCTTTTAGCCACTTTCGGGGACTAAAATGCAACCGTGTAACTATTGAAGATAAAAGTGCAATTCGACCCCACTATCGAGACTATTTCACAAATTTTCTCCACTATAGTCATGAAAGTGAAATGATGCACATAATTTGAATTTTTCAGGATCATACTAACTATGTTTGTCACATACAGAATTACACTGTAACATTTATATCACTTTTAAAGACTAATATGCAATGTAATTCTACAAAATTAAAATGTGACTTGACCCATATATATGACCAAATCGGCATGCAATTAGCTCTAGTAAGTAGTAATAAACTAACAATGATAGATTGTCAGTTCATTATAAATTTATGATAGATCGTGGTAACATTATAAATTTATAACAATTGATAATTTAATTTTTAATATATAAACTGTACTAACTAATTTCATTATCTATACATAATACCCTAATTATTAATACTAATTATAATATGCCTTATAGTCATTAGTAAGACTAAGATATTTAAAATTGTTTTTCAGAAATGAATCTAATTAAGTATGACATAATATAACATTAATGTACTTCTGGTCGTCCATTATAACATGTTCGAACACATACCGTATTGCATTCTCCTTTATTTGACTTCTTCATATAACGGTTTTGTATATATTAATTGAACATGTAAGAAGTAGGAAAAACACAAGAAATTATGTCCAGAATTGCAATAGTTTTGATCCACTAAGGGAAAATTCGAACATTATTACAAGTTTACAACACAACAATCATTTCATTAACTATTTTCTTTTCGTCTATAACTTGTTTCATTTGACTAATGGTGATATGTATTTTAATAAACAAACTAAAACAAAGGATTAAATTTATTTCTATTTAACTTTTCGATAAAGTCAAAACTATACGTCTATGGCAACACTATACACACACTAGAATATAGTGTTTTTCTCAGATATCAAATGACTATTTTGCCTTCAACTTAATTATCTATATTATTACACTTGCAAATGGAAGAGGGGCAAACAAGTCATTTCACACTAAAATTTAACTTATTCTCGTGTATACCCGATCAGAGAGAAAATTGTAGGATTGGCACCTTTTGAGATTTTTTATTAACTTATAGCACTACTTTTCATTCTTTACATTTAATAGCACTCGAGGGGGGGGCAAATGACTAAATTGCCCCCCGATATTTTGATATACTTTTTTTAAATTAAAAAGATCGATTTTTTTTCGATTTTTTTTTTTGAATTTTTTTTTACAAAAAAGGTTTTTAGTTAAAAGTTTGGTAGTTGTTTGCCAAAAAGTTTGGTAGTTTTGGTAGTTGGTTGGCAAAAAGTGTTAGATTTGTAGTTGTTTCACAAAAATGTTTGATTTTCGTAGTTTTTCTTTTCGTTTTTTCCCCGATTTTTAGCTACGAAACCAATTCCCAGGGTGTGACGGGCGGTGTGTACAGGGCCCGTGGTCATTCGTAGGTGCCTTTTGGTATTCATTATGGATAGACCGGGTTGAAGACGATAGTTAGCTTTCAAACTGGGACCTGTTCCACCTTCAGTTTGGGACGGGGGCACTGGATTTCACCTATGATCAGATCAGTGGGCAACTAGAGAAGACACCCCCACCCCTTAATGAAAAGCCCCCATTCGAGTAGTTCCCCTGGGGATTTATTTTCTATGCTTGCTGGCTAAAAAAAGTTGCCTTCCACATGCTTGCGCGCATAGCCGGACCTATAGCTAACAAGGTGGTGCAATTGCACCACCAGAATTTTTAAAAACATAAAACTAGTTAATATGGGAATTATTGAACAAGTGCAAGATTAGCTCAACTGGTCAGGATTCCCCTTTGACAGGTTAATGGCCAAGGTTCGAACCTTGCCATGAACCACATGTTTTTTCATTTCTCCCCTCGATAGATTTATTTTATTTCAGTTTTACCCCTTCTCTTAAGTTCTGTTTTCAAACTTAACCCACTCCTTCTATTTTAGTAGATGGATTTATTATATATATTCTTATCTTACCCCATCACTTAATTTGTATTTCAAACTTTTCCTCCTTCTTATTTAGTAGATGAAAACATAATACTTTGTTTAGGCTATATTACATACATCTATTTAAGTTATAGAATGAATTATTTTTATAGATCAATTGAATATAAATGATTTTGTTTCAAATTAAAATTTAAAGAGGGATGAAATTCTTATGCATTAGATTGATTCTATTTCTTATTTGTAATTTTCTCCTTATATTAATTGTTATTTTGCACACTTTATTTGCTTTGATATTAATTTAGAATATGAAGATATTTGTATATGTAGTTGGTTTTCTTTGGATTGAAATTTGAAGAGGACTGAAATTCATCTGTTTAATATTGATTCTATTTTTTCTTTTTAATTCCCCCCCTCCATGAATTTCTATTTTCAAACTTAGCTACCATATTAATCTAGAATATAAAGATATATTATATGTATGTTTATTTTGTTGGAAATTGATGTGTCAATTTCCTCAATTAGTGCCCGTGAACTATATCATCTATATATACGGTTCAACAACCGATAGTTATCTGAACTATCAGTAGTCTCACCCGAGATAATGCCGGGGGTCATCGAATGGCAGACTAGGCTCTCTCGATGATCTTCGGGATTCGTGTATACGGTCTTATACGTAGAATCCCGATGCCTTCGTTACTCGGGCTATGAGGTCACACACGTAACAATTACCGAAGATACTTTCGAGTAGTGACCCGAAAGTGAATAAGGGATTTGATCCATATTGAGGAATTTCGGTTCGATCGAGATCGTGTCCCGACCGAACCGATGGTGCGCCCGGAATTGGTTCCGGACACACCATTTGGGGTTTATGTATATATATATATATGTGAGATATATATATATATATTATCATTTATTGAAATGATTTAATTAATTAATGAATTAATTAAATAAGATATGATTTAATTAATTAATTAAGATTAATTAATTCCATCATCATGAATGGTTGACATCTTGGTGGCTACTTTATGCCTTGGGAAGGCTTTGTAAGTCTTGGGAAGAACTCTTGTAAGAGAATCTTCCATGGACCAAGAGGCATTAACCATATGGATGGTTAATGTGTTTGTTTAGTGTATAATGTGTTTCATCATCCATTCTATATCATAAGATGATATAGAATGGGTAGAGAATCTATCTAAGTCTTGCATATCTCTTGCTAGAGAACACAAGAACACAAACAAACACACTTCATCTTCAACCTCAACCCTCTAGCAAAACTCTAAGTGTAGAGTGTAGAACTAGTTCTACATTTTTGCTATAGTAGTAAAGACTACATACTCCTCAATAACACACACTAGTCCAAGTGTGTCTTATTGCTATCTAAGGTATTGGTGTGGACTATTTCATAGTAGTTTCATATCACCTTGGTGATAGACATTTCTTCAAGGAGAAAGCAAAGGAGCAAGGTGTGGGGATAAGCGCTTAAAGATTTACAAAGCTTCCGCTCACGCTTCAAAGGTATAACTTTGTAGCACTACTCTTTTATATGTTATTTGTAGCATATTCACACTACCTTTAAACATATACTTCTATGAGCTAGTTTCATTGTGTAAGTTCTAACGATCAACGAATTAGGGTTGTATGACATATGAACTATTGTATTTCATTGTGTCTTGCAACCCCGGGATATTCCAACATGGTATCATGAGCTATATTACACGTTTAACATGTTCTAGAAGTGTTTAAAGTAGTACCATATAGTATATATGTCGATATATGAACCGTAGCCGATTTTCGTATTCGGAAAACCCTCCCCGACAAAACCTAAGTTTCGCGTGAGTCCAGGCAAGCCAAGGACACGGCTCCACTGGAACGCGCACCCTCGGCTTTCCCTGGATACGGAACGCCTTGGCCCGAAGCCAGGTTCGGCCCCCCTGGACGCGTCTATGCACGTCCAAAGTCATTTGATGATTTCGAAACAAAAACAAATCGATTAAGTCCAAACTCATTTGATGTTTATGGACGTTTTCGGTTTGTTATGGGTGACTTAGAGATTGTTTTCATTCCGGAAATAATCTTATAAGTCCAAAACATTCTTTGAGAAGTTTAAAATAGTTTAAAATTAGCATGTATGTCAAAGTCTAGCTCTTCCAACATAAGATCGTCTTATGGCGAGTCTTGTGGAGGTAAGTGGGAGCACTTTGATTTTATCCTATCGGTACTAATTAAATTGATTAATTGAGTATCGAAAGGAAGTTTGAGGTTTGAGTTATTATGAATTTCAAACCTTAACAAATATAACTTATGCTAAGTCTCTTTGAATGTAATTGGGTTATTAGTTCAAAATGTTGAACTTATGGTAAAACTTCCGATAATTGGCTATGTTAGTTGTTGGACAACTAAAGGTTATGATATGCATATATGACTATGATTCACATTATTTGAATGTGAGTATGTGTGTGAGTTGTGTGTTGCTTGTGTGTTTTATTCCATTCCTAGTATGTTTATGTGTTTTATGTATAATGTGTTATACATATATAAACTGTAGTCTGAATGGAATGGGGATTTGATATGGCCTAGTATTTATTCGAAATACAGTCTGCGTACTATCCTTGATATTGAAATACGACGCATGTGTCGTTTTAAATTATTGTATTGTTATTTCTTTTTCGCGGCGCATGTGCCATTTAATGCGAAAGTTGATTATGTAACAAGACATGAAGAGACGGACTTGGAGCATGGCGATGTCCAAGAAGACGGAGACCAAGGACTTAGTTTAGAACTAGTTAGACTAGTTTTATTTAATGTCTTTTAGGCCATATCACGTCCCTTTAAAGTGTTTATTATTCATGCCATGTTTCATGCTTACATATGTTTTCTTGAAGTATATGTATACCTTATGTGATATGCATGAAATGTGGATTACATGTTTAATCTAAACCCCTCCACGTAATAATTAAGTGTTTGCCAAACCTAAGTTCAAAGTTGTCAAACTTTCCTACGTTTCGGGTGGATCATCCCTAGATGGGCACTTTGATTCATAGGAATAGGAGGCAATGGGATTACATGCGCTACAGGTTAGCCCATCGAACCGGCAAATGTAATCCATCCCTTTATGGTGAACTAGGGTTACTTAAAACGTGGCTACAGGTTAGCCCATCGAACCGGCCCGTTTGGCAAAGGAAGTCTATAGTGTCATAAAACGACTAATGATAGACGCCAAGAGTCATATATAATCATTGGATGATTAATATATGATAGTCTAGTAGGACTTACCCATGGATTGGACTATGAGGATGATTGCGTGTGCCGCTCATACCCAAGTCCGTGGGGTCTTGGTATACTTGTACACTTCGAGGGGTTGTTGGTACTCGTATTATTATTTCAAGCATGCTTTACTTGTATCGTATGTTTTACATATAAATTAAACTGAATGTCGTTTCATACTCGCATGTGTTTAGATGGCAACTGCTAAGAAATCAACTTTAAATTCACTCCGATCTACACTTGAGAAGTGTAAACTCAATGGCAATAACTTCAACGACTGGTCTCGTAACTTGAGAATCGTTCTCAAACACGAGAGAGTCGAGTATGTTCTTAAGGAAGAACTTCCTCCACCACCCGGAGATAATGCCGATGAGCTAGAACGTAGTGCATATGATGTACACGTGGATGATGCATTGGATGTCCAATGTCTTATGCTAGCCAACATGGAACCGAATCTTCAGATTCAGTTCGAAAATGTGGCAGCATATGACATGTACAGCAGACTGGAAGAGATGTTCCAGAAGCGGGCAAGAAATGAGCGGTACGAAGCTGTTTGTGCCCTCATGGATTGCAAACTATCCAATGGTCAACAGGCCAGTCCTCATGTTCTCAAGATGATTGGGATCATCGAGAGACTTGAGTCTTTGGGAACTCAGTTTTCCAAGGATTTGGCCGTTGACATAATCCTCCGTTCCCTTCCTGACAAGTTTGGTAACTTTGTCATGAACTTCAACATGCATGACTTCGATAAATCGTTATCGGAGTTACATAACATGATCAGCACGGCTGATACTGCGTTGAAGTGTGGGAAGAGCTCTACCCCTACTCCCTCTGTTCTGATGATTCAGAACAAGAAGGCCTTTAAGAAAGGCAAGGGGAAATGGAAGGGAAAGGCCAAGACTGGATCTATCAAAACAGTCAAGGCCCAGACTTCCAAAACTCCGGCTAAAGGTCCTAAGGGGACTGACCAGTGTCATTATTGTAATACACCTGGTCACTGGAAGAGGAACTGCAAGAAGTACCTCGAAGACAAGAAGAGTGGGACTCTTCCGGCAGGTATATTCGTTATTGAAGCTTTTATCACCTCTAATAACTCTACTTGGGTACTTGACTCAGGATGTGGTTCTCATATTTGTCGAAATATGCAGGTACTACAGGACAGTAGAGCTCTTCGGAAGGGAGAGGTGGACTTGCGGGTGGGCAATGGAGCAAAGGTTGCTGCAGTTGCCGTGGGCAAGATAGATTTAAAACTACCATCCGGGATGGTCTTAGTTTTAAATAATGTATATTGTATTCCCGCTATTTCTAGAAATATTATTTCCATATCTGTTTTGAACAATGATGGTTTTACCATCCTTATGGAAAGAAATATGTGTTCTATTAATCGTGATGGTTTACTTTATGCAAAAGCTTCAAACCAAAATGGCATTTTCATACTAGATGAGGATCATGAGGTATATAACGTAAATATTAAAAGGAACAAGCCTAACGACTTGAATCCTACCTACCTATGGCATTGCAGACTTGGTCATATAAATGAAAATCGCATCAAGAAACTCCACGAAAGTGGAATTATTGAGTCACTTGATTTTGAATCATATGACCAATGCGAATCATGCCTTTTAGGCAAGATGACCAAATCGCCTTTCACTGGAACGAGTGAAAGGGCAAGTGATTTATTGGGGATAATACATACCGATGTATGTGGTCCAATGAACACTCCTGCAAGAGGTGGTTTTCCCTACTTCATTACCTTCACGGATGACCTTAGCCGTTATGGCTATGTCTATCTAATGAAGCACAAGAGTGAAGCCTTTGAAAAGTTCAAAGAATTCCAAAATGAAGTAGAGAATCAACTCGGCAAGACTATTAAGACTCTTCGATCTGATCGAGGAGGCGAATATATGAGCCACGAGTTTGACGCTCATCTTAGAGATTGTGGAATTGTTTCACAACTCACACCGGCCGGAACACCACAACATAATGGTGTGTCCGAAAGGAGGAATCGCACTCTGTTAGACAGTTCGCGATCCATGATGAGTCGAACCGACCTACATGTCAGCTTCTGGGGTTACGCGTTGCAAACTGCCGCACTTACCTTAAATAATTGTCCAACCAAGTCAGCTGAGAAAGTACCATATGAGATGTGGTTTGGGAAACGTCCCAAGATTAGCTTTCTCAGGGTTTGGGGTTGCTTGGCCTACGTCAAGAAATTGAACGTAGACAAGCTAGGCCCAAAGGCTGACTTGTGCCATTTCATTGGTTATCCAAAGGAAACCAAAGGGTATTATTTCTACCTTAAGCCAGAAAATAAGATTTTCGTGGCTAGGACAGCGCATTTCCTTGAGAAAGAGTTTTTATCAGGAAATGTCAGAGATACGGTACAACTTGAAGAAGTTCAAGATGATGAGCCAAATGAGTTAATGAACTCATTCGACACGTTTAATGAGCAAGTTGAGTTATCGAACTCAAGAAACTCATTGAATAGGAGAGTTGGGTTATTGAACTCAAGGGTCTCATCAAATGAGCAAGTCGAGTTAACGAACTCGGCAGGCTCACTTCAGGAAGTAGATCCTCCATTCATGGTGGATCCTATCTTGGACCCTAGATCCACGGTAGATGAAACTCCTGAAGAAGTACCGACCCTTAGGAAATCCAATAGGACTCGTCATGTTCCCGATAGATGGTATGGGGAATCCTTCTTGATAGAAGACGACGAGCCTTATACTTATGGAGCCGCAATGAAAGGGCCAGATAGCGAGTCATGGCTTGAAGCCATGAAATCCGAGATAGACTCTATGTACCAGAATGATGTCTGGACATTGGTTCACTTACCCGAAGGTGCTAGACCTATCGAGTGTAAGTGGGTCTTTAAGAAAAAGCTTGATAAAGATGGAAATGTCCATGTTTACAAGGCTAGACTAGTGGCGAAGGGTTTCAAACAAATTCATGGTATTGACTATGATGAAACCTACTCACCGGTAGTCATGTTCAAGTCTATTCGGATCCTCTTAGCCATTGCCGCATATTATGACTATGAGATATGGCAAATGGATGTAAAGACCGCTTTCCTTAATGGAAACCTTGAGGAGGATGTGTACATGACACAACCTCCAGGCTTTAAATGTCCGAAAGGACCTAAGAAGGTATGTAAGCTTCAGAGATCCATTTATGGACTCAAGCAAGCTTCTCGCAGTTGGAACCTCCGATTCGATGAAGCAATTAAAGAATTTGGCTTCATTCAGAATGAGGAGGATGCTTGTGTATACAAGAAGGTAAGTGGGAGCCACATTGCATTTATAGTCCTGTATGTAGATGACATACTGATCATTGGAAACAACAAACCGCTCCTTGAGTCAGTCAAGAGATGGTTGTGTAAGTGTTTCTCAGTGAAGGACTTAGGAGAGGCGCAGTATATCCTTGGAATCAAGATATATCGAGATCGAGCCAATAAGTTGATTGGCCTGAGACAGGACACTTATATTGATAAGGTTCTGAGACGATTCGATATGATCGATTCCAAAAAGGGAATACTGCCTATCACAACTGGTACTATTCTCGGCAAAAGTCAGTGCCCCACCACTGACGTCAAGAAGGAGAACATGAGTAGAGTCCCGTATGCTTCAGCCATAGGATCTATCATGTATGCCATGTTGTGCACTAGACCAGACGTATCGTACGCTCTGAGTCTGACTAGCCGATATCAAGCGAATCCAGGCAACAGCCATTGGACCGCTGTGAAATCTATCCTTAAGTACTTGAGAAGGACTAAGGATATGTTTCTGGTATATGGCGGAGATGAGGAGTTGATTGCAAAAGGTTTCACCGATGCCAGTTTCCAAACCGATCGAGACGATTTTCGTTCTCAGACCGGGTTTGTATTCTGCCTGAACGGTGGAGCCATCTGTTGGAAGAGTTCCAAGCAGGACACAGTTGCAGATTCTACTACGGAGGCCGAGTACATTGCAGCTTCTGAAGCAGCCAAGGAGGCATGTTGGCTTAAGAAGTTTATGACTGAGCTTGGGGTAGTTCCTAGCGCTGATGGTCCAATTGAGTTGTTATGTGATAACACTGGAGCCATAGCACAGGCTAAGGAACCTAGGGCTCATCATAAGTCCAAGTATGTCCTTAGGAAGTATCACCTCGTCCGAGAAATGTTCCAGAGAGGTGACATCAAGGTATCCAAAGTGGATACAGACGACAACGCAGCTGATCCCTTGACTAAACCGTTACCTCAGACTAAACATGAGTTCCATACTTCAGCTATTGGACTTAGGCTTAGGTCCGAGTGGTCTTAGTCTTAGTGGGAGCTTTATTTCAGTTTATTTGTTTTATATGTATGAAGTATACTTTTGTAAAACTCTTGTTGTTGAATAAAAGTATTACTTCTTGTTTATTGATTGCCTATTCTTTTATAGCACTTGAATAAACAATTGAATATTTAATCATAGTTGTATGATAAATATTTTAATTCCCATGTAATCACGAGTTCTTGAAGAGGAGCCAATAAGTGTATTGGCTAAGGAACCCCTTTTTCAAGACAAGAACTATGGTGATTACATTGTCCCTAGTGGTGTGTCCCAGCGTTTTGGGAACGGACACAACCAAACTAGTGTGTAATGATTCGTTTGACTTTGTTTCTTAAGTCAAAAGGATGGTCCAAATCATTACATGGGTTCATTGTCAAGAGAGTCTTGACATGGTACTGGACAGTGACCGTTGTGAAATTATAGAAGAGATATTGTGTCCTATATTTCACACGAGCCATATGATAGAGGTTTTGAGACCTACATGCATATCATTCTCATGCTACTTGAGCATGAGGCTTTGACTACTTCCGGACCCATCCGTTACTGGTGGTAATGGGGTACGTTGGGTCTTATGTGAATGTAGTGGTGAGATGATCGGTGATGCATTGGTAGGGTCTTTGTCCACCCTGGTATACAGGGAAGGTTTTTCTGGCCACTCGGAGAGTTAGTCTTACTTATGAATTCACCCGTTATGAACGGGAGTGAGACTATCTCGTGTTCCGAGAAATTATGTCATAGGAGTTGGCGACACGCTTTCTTGCTTTAGCCTATGACGAAAACCGAGGACAAAGGGAATCATGTGACAAGGATGCAAGTGTACATCCAAGACATTGGTAATAGTCCAAGGGCAAGTGGGAGTGTTGGAAATTGATGTGTCAATTTCCTCAATTAGTGCCCGTGAACTATATCATCTATATATACGGTTCAACAACCGATAGTTATCTGAACTATCAGTAGTCTCACCCGAGATAATGCCGGGGGTCATCGAATGGCAGACTAGGCTCTCTCGATGATCTTCGGGATTCGTGTATACGGTCTTATACGTAGAATCCCGATGCCTTCGTTACTCGGGCTATGAGGTCACACACGTAACAATTACCGAAGATACTTTCGAGTAGTGACCCGAAAGTGAATAAGGGATTTGATCCATATTGAGGAATTTCGGTTCGATCGAGATCGTGTCCCGACCGAACCGATGGTGCGCCCGGAATTGGTTCCGGACACACCATTTGGGGTTTATGTATATATATATATATGTGAGATATATATATATATATTATCATTTATTGAAATGATTTAATTAATTAATGAATTAATTAAATAAGATATGATTTAATTAATTAATTAAGATTAATTAATTCCATCATCATGAATGGTTGACATCTTGGTGGCTACTTTATGCCTTGGGAAGGCTTTGTAAGTCTTGGGAAGAACTCTTGTAAGAGAATCTTCCATGGACCAAGAGGCATTAACCATATGGATGGTTAATGTGTTTGTTTAGTGTATAATGTGTTTCATCATCCATTCTATATCATAAGATGATATAGAATGGGTAGAGAATCTATCTAAGTCTTGCATATCTCTTGCTAGAGAACACAAGAACACAAACAAACACACTTCATCTTCAACCTCAACCCTCTAGCAAAACTCTAAGTGTAGAGTGTAGAACTAGTTCTACATTTTTGCTATAGTAGTAAAGACTACATACTCCTCAATAACACACACTAGTCCAAGTGTGTCTTATTGCTATCTAAGGTATTGGTGTGGACTATTTCATAGTAGTTTCATATCACCTTGGTGATAGACATTTCTTCAAGGAGAAAGCAAAGGAGCAAGGTGTGGGGATAAGCGCTTAAAGATTTACAAAGCTTCCGCTCACGCTTCAAAGGTATAACTTTGTAGCACTACTCTTTTATATGTTATTTGTAGCATATTCACACTACCTTTAAACATATACTTCTATGAGCTAGTTTCATTGTGTAAGTTCTAACGATCAACGAATTAGGGTTGTATGACATATGAACTATTGTATTTCATTGTGTCTTGCAACCCCGGGATATTCCAACATATTTAAGTTGCAAATGTATTGTTTGTATAGACTAATATAAAAAGAACGTAAATGAAATTAAAGGACTATCGAATAGTAAACAAATACGCGTACGTATGTCCTATAATTAGATCAAGAAACTTTCGAATATGCTCATTTAGGTCTCAAACCGCATTTTCGATTAGAATTTGAAAATTTATATAAATATTTTTTCGATATACATAACAATAAGTATATTCTATTCGAGCTAGAATATAAAATATTATGAATATCAAATCGAATTCGAATCTAATAGTGCTATTAGATTGAAATTTAATTCCATCTTAGTATTTGGACCAGTTACGAATATAGATTCGAGTAGTATTGTCATGAAAATTTAATTTCGATGATATTCGATTTGAATGCGAATTGAATACGATGAAAATGCCAGGTTTAAAAATGAGCCATTTTGGCCTTGATTTAAAACAATCTGATAAAATGACACCAGCCATTTTCGATTTTTTTTTATGTAAAAACTTGTTTTGTTTAGAAAAATTTTGCACCACCGGAATTGGGTTCCTGGGTCCGGCTATGCTTGCGCGTGAGCCGAATGACGTAGGTGCACATTCTCTTTTTTCTTTTTAAAGTTGGGCTGGACCCAAGCTTTCTGAGATTAGCTGATCGTGGCAGTGCACCCAGGTAAATAAGGAACAAGATGAATACAGAGGTGAAACGAGCATCCCAAACCCAAAAAGTCCAGCCTTTCTTAGTGTTTTAAATTTTACTTTCCTTCCTGATAATTAATTGTTACTTCTTGATACGAGAATCCGGAGAGAAGGAGGAACTTTTTAAGGGAAATGGCTAAAAGCTGTGGACGGATCCTGCACGGCCCAGGCTAGTATGGATGCACGGATTTTAATAAACGAGGATGAATCGAAATATAGCTGCTACGCCAAAACTAGGCTCGGGGGATTTTTCCCATATTATTCCAGTAAATAGCAGAATCGTGAATGTGGGAAAACACAGGTGGAAGTACTCTATAAAAAATTGTGATGTGTACTTATGTCTTTGAAAGGCTAGTTTAGGAGTCTAATTCATTCAAAGAAAAACAATTACAAAAATCGAACTTTTTTTACGAAAATCAAAACTTTTAGTTAAAACAACGACTAAAATCGAACCTCTTTCACTAGGAAAAAGAGAAGAAAAAAATAAACAAAAATCAAAAAAAAAAATCAAAAATCTTGAAAAAATAAAAAACAAAATCGAAAAAAAAAATCGTAAACAAAGTGTATCCAAATATTAGGGGCAATTTAGTCATTTTACCTCTCTCTAATGCTATTATTTAATATAAAAAATGGAAACTAATGCTATAAATTGATAAAAAGTGTCAAAAAGTGATATTACTACAATTTTGTTCACGAAAATTATACATGTAAAAATACGTTTGAGTGGTCAATTCAAAAAGTCTACCATAAAGTCAAAACTAAACTAATCAATAATCTTTATTTAGATGCAGGGAAAGTAGTATTTTTCTTCTTATTTGTTGGTGAATTTGTAATATCTTGTATTATTAAAATTATCTTCAATAAGTAGGAATTTGAGGTAGTATACTTGTAGAAATTGTACTTACTAATCACTGAGAAGATTCCATGCAATTACTAAAATTTGGAAAGATTTTTATTCTATAAATATATTTCCTCCTCCGTTATCTTTCACTTGTCATTGTAGTATCAAATTTTTTGTTCTAAATACTTGTATTTATAGTATAATTAATTACAAATTTACATTTTTAATACATTTTGAATACTCTTTACTATGAATTTATCAATCAAACAATTATATAATTTTAATCGATTGTCATTTTATATTTTCAATGTATTTTTTGATTATCTTTTATTTTTTTCTTAATATATGTACAAATGGCTAAAAAGACGAGTAAAATAGAACGGAATGAGTATTTGATTTTCAAGATTTGGGTATGTTGATGGAGCTGATGAACTGGATTAATTACTTTTATTATTGGTGTTTGCTTGGTTATCTAAACTCTTATTACTGGATTCAAACAAAGGCTTCATTTAGTGATTAATATAGTTTTTGCAGATTTTGATGAATGGAAAGACCCATCAGATGAGGCCTTGTTTGCTTGCTGAGTAGCATTCTCCAGCTCAACATCATGATAAGATGAGCATCTCTTTCAGAATCTAGCATATATTATGAAGCGTTACAAACTTACAAATGAATGATAACCACTACTTTTTATATAGTCGGCCAAGTGAACATAGATACCCCTCTTACTTCGTTTAGTCGGGAGCCTCTATAAAGACGTTGGGACATGTTGATGTCGAAAAGCATATTGTCTGCTGGTGTGTTTTGATGTACTTCACTATAATATGATAGTTTTGTATCCATTAAGTCCACAAAGTTTGCCAATTTTGACTATAAAAAGAAGTTCTTGAAGGACAATATTTGTCTTGTCTGGAAATCTCCTTGGATGCTTCAATGGCTAGGGCTGCATTAACTTCATTTATGGAAACCATCCAAGTATTTACCAGCTTAACGAACACCCGGCTTCAAGATACAGACAACGAGTCTGGTCAGTATTTGTCAGCTAGAATTAAACTCTCGCGTAACAGTCTCAGATATATGACCAAAAGATCCGAATTCGGTGATCAGCTTATGCTTGTTGAAGAGAACATCAGAATTCTAGCTTCAGAAGCAGAATACTCCTTGGTGGCATGGATATATGATGACAGTTTCTCGACAAAGCGAAATCATTTAGATATCAATGAGGCAATGATATCAGCAGCTGAGGAGATTGATTCTGTGATCATTGATATGTTGATGAGTCTCAGGCCTCAATTCTTAAACTATGAAAAGGAGATGTCTGATTACCATCCCTGTATGACTGTTGATTTCAGGTCGGTTGTAAAAAGTTATATATTTACGCTAGAGAGGTCATCGTCTAATTTGGAGACTTTTACTCTCAGCGGGTCGAACTGCATGGAAAATAGAGCACTTGCTAGACAAATATATGCTGAGTTGAGTAATAAGAAATCTTACGCGCTTCGAGTGTGGGTGACTGCGTTTCCAGGTGATCGTGTCAATGACTTGCTGCAACGCCTGCTGCACTCTCTCAATGAGAACTTTCCTGATGATGTCCAGTTGGCGTTCCGTTATCAGAGGATAAGGCTTGATCAGATGAGCAACCAGCAACTCTGTCAATATTTGTCCAAATCGTTAGAGGGTTTGAGGTATTTTATTGTCATAGACAATTTGATGTGTTCAATAACATGGAATGGGATAAAAAGTTCATTTCCTGAAAATAAAAACGGAAGTAGACTACTGTTCACAACATCTTCTTTCATAGAGAATACCATTTTGAACTGCTGGTTCTTATGGCCTACCAACCATGGTGTAGATCACATAAAGTTTGATCATATCATATTTGGTGAAGGAAGTTGCCCTCAGGAACTGGAAGTCATCAAACTAGACATTCTTTACTACTGTGGAGGTTCGCCACCAGCTGTTATTATGGTTGCCAAGTATCTCTCCATAATCGAACGGACAATGGACAATTGGCTAAAAGTCCATAGTTGTCTGAAAGATAATGTTGATACTGCCCTGAAAGATCGGACTCCCAGCATCATTGGCATTACTAGCAGCGTCCGAGGATATATATACTATTGTAACAGAGGAGAAACGTTTATGTATAGAGAATATTGATCCAACCATATCAAGTCACCTTGAGACTGGAGGAGAAAAGGAGTATATATCATCAGTGGGGCTTGAGGAATGCTCTGAGAGGCTTCTGTCTGAGCTCGTTCAATCGTCACCTCAAATTGAGATCTTAGCGATAGTTGGGATGGCGGGCATTGGAAAAACCACTCTGGCAAAAAGGATATTTTATAGCCCATGCGTTTCCAATCATTTTCATCCTCGAGCATGGGTGAAAATTTCTCAAGTTTATCGCAGAAGAGATTTGTTGTCTCAACTTCTGCAGTGTGTCATCCAGTCGACACTTGTTGACATTCTGGAAAAGGATGATTCTGAGTTAGAGGAGATGTTATATAAAAGTTTAAAAGGTCGGAGATATTTGGTTGTGATGGACGATTTGTGGAGCATTAAGGCTTGGAGCGACATTAAGAGGATCTTGCCAGAGGACAAAGCAGGAAGTCGCATATTATTGATCAGTCGGCAGAGCAAGGAAATTGAGGATCTGAACTGCCACACAATACATAGAATGAATCTCTTGAGTGAAACTAATTGTTGGGATCTATTACAAAAGAAGGTCTTTGGACACAACATCTGCCCTGCTGACTTGGTAGACATCGGAAAACAAATCGTTGCCAAGTGTAAAGGACTCCCATTAGCTATCATTGTGGTTGCTGGGGTTTTATTGAAGATCAATAAGACATCAGAAAGCTGGGAGAGTGTTGCAGAATCTGTAAGTTCACTTCTACTTAGTAGTCAAAACCCTTGCCAGGCGATATTTGCTTTAAGTTACCAACACTTGCCTCATCACCTGAAACCATGTTTCCTTTATATGGGAGCTTTCTCCGGAGGGTTTGAGGTTGCAGTAAGGAAGCTGATTAAGTTATGGATTGCTGAAGGATTCGTCGACCAATTAAGTTCCAAGAGCTTGGAGGATGTTGCCGAGGATTACCTGAATGATCTAATTAGTCGGAGTCTTCTTTTGGTTGGTAGGAGGAGGTCTAATAAACGCGTCAAGACCTGTCACATGCATGATCTTCTGCTAGAATTTTGCATACAAGAAGCTAGAGAGGAAAAGTTTATGCATGTGATTAAAGATTTCAGACAAATTCATTCAGACGGAAGAATAGATACACGATGTCGGTTGAGTTTCCACTGTCACACTTTTGACGATATTTACTTGACAGCTTCAAAATCTCTTGCTACTTCTGCTTTATTCTTCAAGGAATGTTCCTCGGTGGTTCCTGATATCTTACTATATTATCTTGACTTCAAATTTCTTACTGTCCTAGATATGATCCCCTTACGTTTCGATACTTTCCCTGTAGAACAAGTTGCCAAACTTCATCTTCTGAGATACCTTGCGCTTACAGCCTCATTTGAACTTCCTAGTTTAGTATTCAAACTTCGAAAATTACAGACCTTGATAGTCAATGGTCCTTGGTTTAAAAGTACTAAAATCTCAGCATTACCCCCCGAACTCTGGAATTGTGCAAACTTAAGGCATTTGCAGCTTCGGGTGGCCAATCATTTGTTCCCCCCAGAGGTTGTTATTCAGTCACAGCATCTGGTATCTCTCCGTACCCTCTCCAGAGTAACACTATCTAGTTGTACTCGGGCAAGTTTCACTTATTTTCCTAACTTAGTTGAACTTGGAGTTTGTGAAACCCATGAAGATTTTGTTATTGTTGGCTTATGGGATATTTTCTTCCAAGATTTGCTTCTATTGAGACATATTCAAACTTTGAAACTGTCATGCTTTGGGAGGAACACAAGGCCAATGCCTATGCCAAGTCTCGATGCCTTCCCGCCCAGTCTCAAGAAATTGACACTCTGGCGGAGCCACCTGCCTTGGGAAGCAATGACTTCTCTTGGTGAGTTGCCTTATCTTGAGGTGCTGAAGCTGAAAAATTATGCATTCCAAGGGCCAGAGTGGAACTCAGCAGAAGGGGGCTTTCAGCGTCTGACATTTTTATCGATCGAGGAGACAGATTTGGAGGTCTGGAGCATGGAAGCTTGCCACTTTCCTCGTCTGCAACGCCTTGTTCTTAAATTCTGCAATAAGCTACAGGAGCTGCCAAATGAAGTTGGAGATATGCCTGCACTTAACCAAATAGAATTGCACTTTTGTAGTGGTTCTGCAGAACAGTCGGCCAAAGAAGTCCAAGAAGAGCAGCTTCATGAATACTGTAATGATATCGAAGTACTTATCCGATCTCATAGGTTAGTAAGCTTGCCTGTTTGCGTGAAGACTAAAAGATACTTTCAATTTACAGACGTACAGTGTACATATTATCTGATCATGTTTTTTCACTTTGAGATGGTAGAGACAAACATTTTTAAACCAGCTACACATTTTGTTTAATTTTGACATCTTTCATTATACTATTGCCATTGCAGAAGGGCTGAGCCAACCTCTTCAGTTCAAGAATTGGACGACTGAACAAAGGTAAAAACTTACTAGCATATTTCAGATTCATGCATATTTCATATATCAGTTTGGAAGCAGTCTTTCTGTTTTGGAAGGGGTAAGGTTAAGCACCATCTGCCCCCCCCCCAACCCCCTCTCCCGCTTAGGCGAGAACCTCTTTAGAAGCATCGGGACATGTTGAGGTTAATGTATGAATGTCAATTTCACTTAATTAGGAGTATATGATCTCTGTTATAGTTGTGTAGTAAAAGTGTACTACTAATGAATTTCCAGGGGGATTCCAAGTGGAAGTCATCATTTTTAGCCTCAACACTGAGCCAGTTCTTATCAATACTTAAATATAATTTCTACGAACACAGCAGCGGTGGTGGAGGACCGGTGGTTTAAATGTAAAAACTAACTAGCATATTTCATCCACTCAACTTTGTATTTGTATTGATGTGTTCATACTGTCACAATCTACACATGAAATTTAAATGTCAAAATTGAAGAAAATAGGAGGAACCATGAAATGTTTAACTGAAGATTAAATTATACTCAAGTCTGAAAATAGTACACATCTAATACGTTTCAACAAACACGGCAACTCTTAGCACAGGTACTTCAAAATTTAGATGGTAAAAAAGTTTAGGGACAGATATAAATCAATCTTGTTACAAGCCACTTAGAAAAGAGAGGTTCCCTTCCCCTTCTTATCTCCACCAATCTCGAAGTGCTTGCACCTCTGCAATGAAAAACATCAAACATCGCATCAAAATGGGAACAATGAAAAAGAAACGACTGCATATGATAACACGAAACTGAACCTTGATGGCGTGTTGAGACATGTGCTTGCAGCTTTGACATTGCAGCCTCAGCACAATCTTCTTGGTGGTCTTTGCCTGGTGGAAGAATATCATTCAGAATAGAAAGGAAATGCAATAAAAAAACCAACGCAAATATTGCAAAAGTTCTGGTTGATAAAACAGCCAGGATCTGACCTTTTTGTGGAAAACAGGCTTTGTCTGTCCACCATAACCAGACTGCTTACGGTCATACCTACGCTTTCCCTGAGCAGCTATGCTATCCTTGCCCTTCTTGTATTGAGTGACCTTGTGCAGGGTATGCTTTTTGCACTCCTTGGACTTGCAGTAAGTCTTCTTAGTCTTTGGAACGTTAACCTACATAAACCAGTCAAATAAGAAACTAAACCACTATAACCTCTACATAATGTTTAAATATTAGTTAACAATTTATGCGAATATCCAAATGTAACTTGAAAAGCGCATGCAATCATTTGCAATCAGAACATTTAACCTTTTGAAATTGAGTACACAACAAAACTAATCAACAATCTTAGCTCTTTAACAATCAATACTAACCATTAGGACGAAGTTGTTTCTTCTAGACATACGTTTTGAAATACAACTAGCCTTCGAACGTATAGAATATTCTGTCCTACTAAAAAAGGAAAGAGAACTCCCATGTATGAATGATAAAGGCACCTTAAGTTGGTAAATCATCAATCACGATTTGAGAACTCGATTCAAAATCACTTAATCATCTTAGAAACTGCTTAAAAACTCATTTCAACGAGCATTAGTGTTAAATAACAAACGCATTAGTAGAAACATTTTACGATAATACTCCCTCATTTCAATTTAATGGGCCATGTCTTTTTCAAACAAATCAAACCATATCAAAACATAATTCATAATTACAACATTGAGGTCTTACAAGAAGATCCGTAGAACTATTCATGCCATTAGGCACTACACTCAGATTAATTATATGCCAAAATATTAACATCGAATTTATATATATACGATTAAATTAGTCAAAATTGGAAATTATTAAAACCTCCCAACTACATCAATTAAATTGAGATAGGGGTAGTATGTAAATGATTATATCACATCAAAAAAGTATGCCAACCCTATATTCACATCCACATAATTTACATTTTGCGTTTAACTTCTAAGAAAACACAAAAAAGCTATCAACTTTCAATATTATACACAATAACAAATTAAATCATTAATTATCACATTAAATTCTGAAAAGTTAACAAATTCATGAAAAAAAACTGAAGTTCACTAAAAATTAAATTGAGAGATAAAATAAATATAGCTTACCATTGTTAATCGATCAAATGAACCAAAAAGAGAGTGATTTAGAGGGATTGCTCTGTTACGGAACCCTAATTTAGGAATCTAAGCAATATATACAATCTGAAGCCCCCAATTTGGGGTTTTGGGCTTTATTAAAGCCTATTTGATTTTGTTATCTTATTTTTGGGTATTTGGGTTAGGGTTGCAACTAGGCTTGAGTTCGGTCATCTATAAACTTTATCAAATTGGTTAATTACTCGGTTAAATTTGGGTATATAGTGAGAAATTGTAGTCAAGGCCGACTCGCTAAAGTTTTTGGCCAGTTTTGTGTGGATTACTTTTTATCGAATACCTAGATGTTATCGGATCACTTATTATGTTATGTTCATAAACATTATTGATAAATTAATTATAAAATGACAAAAATACTCTCGTCAAAATTCTGAAAAACTCAATCTAACGCCTAATTATATGGGTGACCAAATTTATCTTTATAAGAAACACCATCATAAACGACATAAGTTAAGCTAGGGTGATTGAACTAAGATTTTTAATAAAGATTAGTGATATGTGGCATCATTTGTCCTTTTAAGAATCCATACTTGTAGTGTCAGTGACTTAATAGCCTGTTGACATCCGGCCCAACCTTTCATCATCGCTAATTTATAAAAATACGAATGCATATTTCTACCATGTATTTTTTTTAAATCGGATATTCACGCGAACAGGATCGGGGTAGAGTTCGAAGTAGTAGTTCGAATTTAATCCGTTAAGCTTTTAAGCGAGATATCGGTCGAGTACTGTGGTAGCAACCCTGTGA
>CM016563.1:25424787-25529412 GCA_003412495.2 Echium plantagineum | reverse complement strand
ATTACAGGGGGGAGGTTGGCATAGTATTCGAACCCTTCCCCCCTTACCCTTCTTAGGAAGGAGCCTCTTCAAAGGTATTAGGGCATGTTGGTGTTGTTAAACCTAGACTAATCTGACACAAATAACTTCTACAATATTGACTTGTTTCTTATAAATTGAATATATTAAGAATTTGATATGGACAAATTAGTTCATTAGTTCGGCAATAGTGCATGGAGGAAATTAGTTAACATAAACTTGGACTTATCTTACTAGTTGTTACTCATTATTTGTCTTAGGTAATCAAATATACCAGTATTACAGTTTTATAAGAATGGATATGATTTGGAAATGCACTTTTTTATTCAGAGTAGTTCCATAAGAATAAGCATATGCAACAATCAGAATTGCATGAACATTTTCACATATACCTACCAGGCAACCACTAACATCAAACAAAAATCACAAATTCGAGCAGCGCAATCTTGAACAAATATCAGCACCCACATAATAGCACATTACGCCTTACTTAATAGCATCACCCAAAAAACAATTTGGGAAGCAAAAATTAAAGAACAGCTCATGGGCATTTCTGTCAACAATTAAGTAGGTGTCGAGTACCTCTATAGGGGTCAGCATTTTCTTTTCACTAACATGCTATCGTTATTACTTCAAACTTTTACTGAACATCAATCTGTGTGTAGCCAATCGATTGCTCATATGAAGTTCTTGTTGCCCAAGTACAATCCCTTGATCATCGAACTTCAAGTCATAGGGACACCCTTCATCAAATAATGCAACTCCCGCTTCCTCCTTCTTAACATTAGATGCAGAACTTCGGTATGTTGAGGTCACAGGTGCACTCTTTTCTGGATTAAGACTACTATTCGAGTAATTTACTCCGGACATGTTAGCTTGAACAGGAGTTTTGAAATGAAACGGAGAAACTTTTGTTTCTGGAAACTCCTCAGTAAGATTGTCTGTAACATCTCCGAGGTTAACAGCATAGCCACCTAAAACATCACCAGAAGAATCTACTGCTTCATTGTCATCATCCAAAAATAGCCTTTTCATCTTAGCAAGCTTAAGGAACTTATGCTTTTTGGGCAATCCATATTTAGTCTCACCAATATCATATATATGGCTATCTTCCACATCAAAAATAGATTCTTTATGAGCCTTTTCAGAAATATGTTCTAATTCCCATTCTGCGCAATATCTTTGCACTTCCAGCTTGCCGGTTGACATTAACCTAATAAGATGAAATCCACCAAATTTGTTCGATCCACCCAACTGTGATGAGATCTTTTGTTCTACGACACTAAAACCTATAACCAGATCCTTCTTCTGTCTCCAGTCTATCCACCTGTGCAGAGCATCCTTAGAGTACTCTTCCCTTAATAGACAACTACCACAATGGCAGCCACGTCCAGATAATGAAATGTCTGAAGGGAGCCCCCACGCACAAAAGTTGTTGCGGACTTTAGATAGCTTCGGTAAACAATTGGCCTCCCCAAAATCAGGGCCATAGCAGAAGATACTAAACTCACCATCCCAAAGTGATCCAAGCAGAATACAATATCCAGATTCAGATGCACAATCATACATTTCCTCAGAGGGGTTTGACCTCAACTCGGACAATTTCAAAACATTGATATTATTCGGACTATCCAGACGGTGCACCCATCTTAACAATGGAGCCTTAGGTTTACGCACATCACAAAGAAGCAACATCGCCTTCGATGCAATAGCAAAACAAAACCTATCTGTCCCTGCCATACATAAAGCAACAAATTCATCGTCCTTCATAGTAGAAACTTCGTCAATATTCAATAGACTCCTCACTTTGAAATCTCTAGATTTCATATCAACCAAAAATAGCCTACTGGAATGTGCAATAACCAAAATCCTAGGATGCCAACTAAACTCACATCCAAACCACCCATTTCCACTCCCCAACTTCGCACCCTCGTCACCAACAGTGTCCCATTGAATGCTCAACTTCTTCCCAACCAATTTCTTTTTCTTCGAGCACAAACTTAGATCAAACAAGAATACCTCACCATTCTCTAACAACACTGCACTCTCTTCCACCAAATGCGGACTCCAACAAGCATGTACAACACCCGAACTTCTAAACCACTTGGAACCAATACACTCCACCACTGGACAACTACTACTACTCGAATCCAAATCCAAATTTCTCCTCACTTTTATACTAAACCAAGAAACAGAATAATCACAACAAGCCAACATATACGCAATCCGTACAAACCCCTCACTATCTTCACAATAATCACTCACAGGGTTAACCAACAACTTCGTAATCCGATGTTGGTACTCATTATTTTTAATGATAAACGGCTTCCCTTTATTATGTTTAACATCAAAGCTCGAATCTTTACCAACCAAAACAACCAAGATCCCAATTTTCTCCAAATTTTCACCAGCAGGAACAAAAACATACACTTTTTCACTAAAAGGACATGTAAGCAACTGCAAACAATTCACCAATTTCCGATCATTAATACCAAAATCTGCATTGCTAATAGTCTTATCTTGAACAAGAGTTGCAGCAGTAGAATACAGCAAAGGGGACGCGGAGGTAGTCGATAAAAAGCGTTGAAGAGTCAGCGAAGGAAAAGGGGGAGCAAGATGAGGTGAAAAATATGAAGGTGAAGAAAATAGTTGAAAAAGTGATTGATTTTGGGGGTTGAAAAATAATGGTCCAATTGATGTTTGATTAATTTTTGGGTGGTTGGGTTTGAGGAGAGGGGGAGAGAACACTGATGAGATTGGCCATAGCTTCTTCCATTCATCTGAGAATTGCATGATTTTTGAATTGTGAAATCTTAATTTTGTATGACTTGAATTTAGTTTCTATTGGACTGAAGATATGGTAGTGAGAGAACAGGGGAGACTTACGGCGGAGGAGCGGCGGCCGGAGATAGAGGCGAACGGCTTCCGGAGGGGTTCCGTTGATAGTGGGCGATGTATATGTTTACAACCAGAAGAGAGAAGAGAAAAAATAGAGCTTATGGTATAGTCAGTTGAAAATGTTTTTTGAGCGATGGTTCTAGTTCGATCTAATCGTTAATTTTCAAGAAAAAAAATATCGAAAAGAAATCACTTATGGTATTTACTTATGTGCCCTGGTAGTATTAAGTTTAAATTCGTATTAATCAAAATACAATTTCATAAAATAAATATTTGTATTATCGAGTCTGATTGGCATGGATGTCGGATAATTCAATCAAATATATACAATATCGTGTTAGGTAATTACGATATTCTTCTCGTATTTAGCAATTTCGTAATTCGATTCACCCAAATGTAATGTCCACATGTTTCAAGTCTGGTTTCCTGTAAATCATTGTTAATGAAAATATAAAAATGTTCTAACGAGTAAAATTTTAACACATATCGGATGCATGTACTTTCACGAGTCGGGTAATTACGGACAATCGAGCAGTATGGGCCGATCGGCCCAGCAGCAACTCAATTACCATAGCCACCAGCCCACCACAAAAAGTATCACTCATTCACTCCTAGTTTCACCACCTTAACCCCCCCCCCCCCTCCCTCCCTCCCTCCGTCTTTCATTTTCTGAAAAAGGTACCTTTTTTCTTCCATTATTATCATTAACAGATGTTTATATATTCAAGATTATTTTTTGTTTTTTAAAATATGGCTTTTTTTTTGTTATTATAACTATGTTATTCTAAATATTGACGTGGGTATATGTTTTTAGGGAAAATTTGTTTGCAGAGATGTTGGATTTGCATTTTGATGATATAATTGAGGTTTCAAATGAAGATGTGCTCGAAAAGAAATACGACAAAGGTTTGTAGAGATGACCTATTTTGACTTTTTAACTTTTGAACTCAAATTTTTTGCTATTTGTTATATACTTTTAAATTAATCTACTAGTAACATGATAATGTTAATTGAAATCTAAGTTGTGGGTCAATTAGTTAGAAATTTTGTTGTAGGAAGCAATTTTTTGTCCATATTTTGGTTTTGAACTTTGTCGGACATCTATATTACCACTTAATGAACATGGAATGCATATTGTGCATATGCGTTGAAACAAATGGTGTTAATTCTAAGAGTTGTATACTTCCCTCTGTTCTTGAGTATTTATGTTTTGGTAATTGGTAAATGTGCCCGTTTATTTTCTTTTTCGCGGTTTATGATTTTGGGAGGTGAAAATGGAAGGGCATTCGGGTTTTATGATGGTCTTTAAGCTTGTTGTAACTTGTCATCTCTTTTGATGTAAGACCTAGAACATTTTGTTTGAGTTTGTGAAAACTCTGCATAAGATGGAAAATCAAGTAGGAACCTTTTTCGCAAGATACATAATGGTGTTTAACCTTGTTTTTTTTTTTTTTTGGATGCCCCACTGATTCTTTGATAAAATTATCATGGATTTCTTTCTTTAGTATCTCGGATTGCTGCACATAATCAAGATGGTGATGTTGAGGTTCTTTTAGAGGTAAACACAGAATTATATCCCATTAAGAAGGAAGAGAAGTTGAGAATGGTATTATCTCATACTTTATACCCAGATGGATCAGCTGTTACTAGCCATTTCCCGCAGGTACTTCTTGGCATCTATGCTCGGTAGTTTAACTGTTTTGCTGTCATTATTGATACTTCAAGTAACAAAGAAATGTAACATGTTGTTCTTTCTTGAATCTGAATATTGTCCTTCCTCCAATTTGAATGTCGTCCCCTCTCCATTTGAAATGTGGAAAGTGGTAATCCATGTTGATAGCTACCATGAGAAGATTGTACATCCAAGGAATATGCTTTATTAACCATTGAATTTACCCACTTTCCTTCGTACTGCAAACAAAGTAAAGTAATTAAACACTGCTGTTTGTGGACTATATACTTGATGGGTTAATTCACTATCTCACAAATGATTTGCAATAGAAAAACTACGTACTCTTGTTCATTAATGCATAAATGGTAATGCTTATGCATATGGTATCCCTTAAGAAGCAGTTTATTGTGTTCTTTATAGAGGCAAGGCAATGTAAGGCAATCTGATCAACCATGATATAGTCACAACCTTTGTTACTGCAATGCCATTTTATTTCTGATTGCTTTGCTAATTATACCATGCTAGCTTGATGTATGAATTGCAGTTGAAACTAGGGTGGGATGGTACCCCGCTTAGGAATAAGACTAACAAGAATAGCGGTTAATCGCCCTAACCTAGCCATTTAGTTAATTTTTCATGAGTATTCCTATTTAAAGCACCGAAAAATGAACTTGTATAATCAACTCATGTAATTGAAGATATTTGGTTGATCTTTTTCTACCAGTAACTAAAATTTGTTGTTTCTGGTTTATTAATGAACGTATTGATTCTCAACGAATTTCATATCTTCTTAACTAAACTGGTCACATTTGTTCTGGACCTTTTTCTCCTTTCAGGAAAAGCAGAAATCGCTAGCAGACAAATTTGAGTATGTTATGCATGGGCTGACATATAAGATGACACTGGATCCCAAAGACACTGGAAGCGGACTGAAAGTGTAGGTTCTTTTTTCATACTTTACTACTGGTACTGCTCTAAACGAGCTGACCTTGTGTGAACTTTTGTGGTGTTCTATTGTAACGGTTTGGTAGTCCGGTTTGGCTCGAGGTTGAAGCTAACTGGGAAACTCTAATTTAATTATGTTTGAACGATTCAAATAACGAAGCTGCTATAACGTACTATTACCTTACTTAATCCAACAATTTTTTTTCTTCTTGTTGTCAGTGAGGTATATATTTCATTTGGAGGACTCCAGTTGATGATGAAAGGTCCAGTCAAGAAGATGGCCAAATTTAAAGTTGACCAGAAGTTGTTTGTTCTTCTTAGGAAGATGTAAATCATGTTTTATCTTCATGTAGTGCATAGCTTAGACATATGTGAGTTCAACATGCATGTCTTGCTAGATGCATTATTTCGGAGAATTATCCAAATGTACGTGGTTCGATAGGAATTTGCCTTGATGTATTGACAATTGTCTTGTGGTCGTATCTCGGTCTTTTAACTTATGCTAAACTTTAAGAATCGCATGACCTTGGCAAATCTTGTTTAGGGTGTAAGATGCTCAGAAGATCCATCACGTAGTAGTTTACTTGACATACCCCTGTTTTCACTCACCAGTATTACGACGATTATCTAAATGTTATTCATAATTATTACAAATGTCAACAACGAAATATATTAGTATTTACGGAGAATGTAAACCTTATCCACATTCTTACTAATCTTGTTTATTTGAGTTTATCCATATTCATAGTTTGTTCCTCCATGAATTTGTAGATTTAATATCATTAATAGTTGTGATCCAACGGAATATGCATGATATACTTCATAATAGTGCTTTAATACTTCATATAATCAATGTACAAACAGCATTAAGAACAGAGATGCTTCAACCCATTGTGTTCGCGCTAGCAAAAGTTTAGTATCGTCATACATCATGGAGAGGAACTTCTAGGGGTAGTAGAGGTGCCCTTGGACTGGAAGGAACATCACTAAATTTTCGGACTAGGATTGTGAAACATGGCAAAAGAAGAACATATAGTAACGCCATGATAACAGGTGCCGCAACAAGCCAGCCTATCAACTGCAGAAGTTAATAATCATGAAAAGAATTAGATCAAACGATGAACTTTCATGATATTACCAGTATACTCACTATGAAGCCAAGACAGATTCAGATTTTAATTCATTCGAAATTAGCCATGATGGCTGAAGCATATGTTAGGCTATGGGGATACTTGGCATGCTAGTCTAATAATTTATGCAAAATTTTGTAGTTTAAATGAGTTCGAAAAACGGGAGGAGAACTGAGAACTCGTTAAATATAGAGAGTTCTCAAGCTTTGGGATTGCATGCACTCATGGTATCCTGTAATCCTGTTCAAGAAGTGTGGGTGCTTGTTCTTGAATGGGATCAAGGGTAGATGTAGCAGATGACAAAAACCATCAAATAGAGGTAAGTGAAATGAATAAAGGGGGAGTCACAAGTCCACGTACCGCATGAAATATGCTATACACCACCTCCCGTGAAGCCTGTCCTGTCAATACCTTCTTGAATGCGTTAGAGGTCAAAGGAAAATGGGCTCCGCCAGAAAGGAGTTCACCAAAGCGCAAAAGTGGAATGATCAAACTGCAGAGCACATAGCAGGTGACAAGTTTGTAACATTACAATAATATGAAAAGGTAAATAGTGTTGTTATATGTAACAATATGTCTATCATCATTCTTGAACCACTGTTTTCAACAACTAGGTCGTTTTATAAAATGGAGAAGGTACTATATGTGTAACAAAATTTCATAGTCTATAGTTAATGAGTAAATGCAGATCTTTAATGAAAGTAGATTTTGGTAATATAGATGAGGCTTTTCAACAAGAGCACTATACAGGTATCTAATCATTACAGGAAAACATAGCTTCTCCAATTGTCCTTGCATAGGGAGAGACTCGATATTGATTATTTTCAAAGATGCAAACTGACGACATGCACTTATATATTGACGCCTATCTTGAATTGGAGCCAAGAGTAATCCTAATGGGGAGCATTATTAGCACCATTGTCAATACTCAATATGCATAAAATGCAATCACTATGTAGACAGTAGCGTTCCTCTTTCTTCACAGTAAAAAATAAAAAGTAAAAGGCAAATATGTAAAATTTAAGAATTCAAAAAAATGACTTCTTCAACTTTTATTTGATCCAAGGATTTTACTTTGTACAATTAAACAAACAAAATTGGATTTGAGTAGGTAATGGTAGAACAACATATGGTTGTATCTTATTTCTTATTCATGTACACTTGCGAAGTGATAAAGCTTTGTTAACAAGCATACTCAGTGGTGAGTCCATATCTTACCTCAACTCAAGTGGAGTAGCAGCGAAGTTCGCTAACATCACAGTTGGAGCATGGCAATGAGATCCAAGCACGGCAATGGCGAAACCGCAGAGGAAAACCGTTACACCTGTTGAAATAGTGGGGTCACTATACATTTTACACATTCACCAACATGAATATAGTGTGTTCATTTCAGCATTTATATTTAACCAGTGAGGTGAAATAGGATTATAAGTTCACAACCAAGCATTCCAGAATGCATGAATCCAGAAGGATAAACTCTTCAGCAATAAATTAAAAAAACTACGCTTGATCATAGAATCTGACACTCTAGTGAAAGATGAATATTTCAATGGTCCAGGAAAGAAAACGAAAATAGAAGCATGAAAGTATCTTTAATTTCCTGCAAAAACTGAAAGCATTTTCATCACTACAGAGTGTGAACTGAGCTAAATATTCACAAAGGAGTGACATATGAAATTTCTATTCTCCTAACTATAGACCGATAAACTATTCCTGAGGAACACCTTAGTCCAGAAGTATAAGTGTGGGAATTAACTGTCAGAGTACTGAGTACCTTAACAATCAAACACATGCAGAATGGTGAATTCACGACAATGGATGAGACTAACATGCAAGCAACAGCATTGGCACAATATGTCAGATTAAGAAAAACATTCCCAATCCAGCAAGAAAAATTAAGCTAGGCAACTTAACTCATGAATAGAATAAACAAACGCTGGACAAAAGAAGTACCGACAATAGGAAACAATCCAAGTGTGATGCCGAGAGCCCCAGAAAATGCTAATTGCTTAGGCTCCGTTCCCCTTCAACAATTAAACAATGAAATTACAACTTGACAACATTATTGCTCCAACAACAAATAAGGTAAAATTATCAACAACATTAATACTACCTCCTCTCGAAAAGATTGGCTAGTTTTTTTCGACGAACAAAAATTAACAAAGTCTGTAGCCTTAACTGACACAAATAACCTTGATTTGAATCAAAATAATCATGTTAACAGTAAAGTATATAGAGAATACCATTTGGAATATTTTTTCACCAAATATTATTTAACATATATAAACTTGACCTCAAAACTTCAATAGTCAACATAAATCGAATATTGCAAACTGGACAATCTTTTCCCGACAGAGGGACTAACTATCCGTTCAACACTAGGACATTTTATTTCATTTAGGTATTAAAATAACATGAAACCAATCCAATCCAATCCAAACCAACCCTTATCCGATAAACTGGCGTCGGCTACATGAATAGGAAGTATTCAATCAAAATTCGAACAGCCCTGCACTAAAGCAACATAAGTGGCTAATAATAACTAAAACTGATATTGAGCTAACATAAAGTTCAGATTTTTACTATATGTGGATGACATTAACAAAATTGTCATGTTAACCTTAAATCATTAGATATAAAATAGCATTTTATATATGTTTTCAGCAAATGAAAGATACAAATAATGCAAATTTTAATATTTAAGTATCAAATAAGTAATATTCAATATATTTTTCACCAAATACTATACACTACACTTGAGCTCACATCATAAACATTCAAACATCAATCAAAATTTAAAACTGGACAATCTTTTTGGGAAATACAAAGCATCTGAATGTCTTACTTAGCAATCCAGGTACTAAAAGCACATAAATAGCAAAAAATAACTAAAACTAATATTGGGTTCCCATAAAGATTAGATTTTTACTACCTCTGGATGATTTGAAGAAGAGGGTCAGTGACCTTGAGCTTAAACCAAGGCACCACAACCAAGTTGAACCTCTTTAACACTTCAGTCATTTATTTTCCAAATTTTTTTAAATTCAAGAATATGGTATTATCCAGTTTCTCAAATTAATTGTCACATGCGATTGTTTAGTAAGATTTTTGAAGAAATTGGTATAGATTATGATTGATTATGAACATTTTGGTAACCAAATTATATGGAGATGCTAACAGAAAGTAGGTGGTGTGTATAAGTGTATAACTACTTTGGTCAACTGAGTCTTTTGAAGATAACATAAGTTGACTGTGGATTTTTGTTGATTTTAGGCTAAATTTCTTACAACTCTAGGAACTATTGCGACGTTTTTGATTTGCCGCCTAAATTATTCATCTTTTTAGATCAGAGACTGAACTATACATCCTTTTAATTTGCCCCCGAAACGTCAAATTCAGATTAAATTTCATTTCAAAAGAAGAGCGAACTTGGAATAACACGTTTATTAATTGTTTGAACACTTTTTAATAATAATAGAACTATAAATTACAAATTAACCCATTCTTTAAGGGGGCAATCGAAAGCGTCTTAATAGTTCAGGGGTTGTAAGAAATTTAACCTTGAGTTTGTGTTATACTTGAGAGTAGTCTATGCGAATTCATTTATTATTTTTACTGTAATATGATTTTTGGTTAATTTTGAGAGACAATTGCCGAAATTGTCCTTGTAATTGTGTGCAAGTTGCACTTTGGTCCCACCAAATGTTCGGTCTACGGGAATAGTTCCTATAATTGTACTGATGGTACAACTTTAGTCCCCAATTTAACACAACTATTAAAAACAGGCGAAAAATTGTAACTTTTGACCAAAATCAAAGTTTTAGCATCTACTTAAGCGGAAAATGTGATTTTGATTGAATTTTGGGACTAAAGCAAATTTTTGACATTTATTATATACAACCCAATTTACTTCCCTTCAACTTTCCCCCTTTCTTTTATAGTACCTCAATTTTAATGAAATGAAACGTCAATTATTTTGGATTGAAAAGAGTATTAAATATTTTTACTATCACTGATGCTTTTGTTTCACAGCTTTGGTCCAGACACTTCCATACATTCAACCAAAGAAGACATATGGACGTGTTGCTAAAAGATGAAGTCAGGAAAAGCTACAATTTTGTGTGGACTCCAACTAATATGTGATGCTTTCAAAATCTTAATGATGTAGTCATTCATGATTTCAATAGCGTGAACAATTGTAACAACACGTATGCGTCTTGTAATTGTCAACATGGCCCGAACAAATCTATCTTTATTTAAATATCATGGTTATTTATTAAAAAAGAAAGAAAAGAGTGTACTCCATCTAGTGTTTTTAACTTGAAATGAGTTAATTATGCACATCAAAAATATATTTATTTTCTTGAAAAACATGAAACCGAACGTACTAAAGTATATATTTTCGAGTCTTTATATTAAACTATTAAAACTTATAAAGTAGTAATAAAATACAAACAAAAAGTATTAATTTTCTTTTTCTTTTCTCCAATTGGCCAAGTGAGTAATGTTATTATGTGAAGGAGACTCATCCACATATCCTCTAAAGTAAAAGACTATCTTACCCCTACTTTTAACTTCCTCAATTGCTAGCCTATACTTGAAAATAAGTGGCATAATTGTATTTTCACACCAAAATATCACTATATGGGTGTGTGTATAACAGATCAGAGAGTAAAAGGAGCAACAGTACTCCTTCACTTGATAGCCTCAACTCATCAATCCATTTGAAGCTAAGCTGAATTAAGTGGAAGTTGAAGAAGATGTTTGAACACATAACAGCAAATGAAATAGCAGGATATACTGTTGGAGTTTTGTTACTCTCTGCTACCATTTCTGCCCCTAAGATTGACTCTTTCATCTCTGTTTCTCAGCGTAGGTAATCGCTTGCTTCCATCGTTCCATGTCCTATCGAGTCAAAACATTTATATAATTTCTGTTTTGAATATAATGTAATATATCGAGATGGTTCATGAGTCACGACACTACCTATGCTTATTATCTCAATAGTAGATAATGTTTAATTTCACCTTTATAATAATTCGGAAACTATCTCCCTATTAGTATAGTGTAAGACTCCATACTATCTAATACCCTTACCCCACTTAGACGAGAGCCGTATCAACTATCAACCATGTTAATGTATATCATGTTTATCACTTAATGGAGTATAACATATACTAAGTATTTTAATTTGTTTAATTGGCAGATCTTTAAATATGTGTGCAAAATGTGGAAACCTGAAGGTAATAGCATGTACAAAATGCAAGGGTTCAGGAGCAATTAAAGAAGGATCATTTGCTTTCAATCTTTTAGATGAAAGTTATCAGTCATCTTCAAGACCTAAATCTCAATCCATCTGCATGAAATGCAAAGGCACTGGACGTTTTCGCTGCCAAGAGTGTTGTTAATCACCTTAGTACTGCTTTTTCTGTGTTCTTATATGAATCAATGAAGTTGTCGTTAACAACGATCTTGAACAAATATTAAGGGAATGATCGTATAGATATTTCTTCTCAGCTCCGTCGTTGATTGCCACCCATGGTCTTTGACAAGGAGAATTGCAGGAATCATATTAAAATTTTCATTTAAACATTCATTTTACACCCAAATGAAGGAAGTGGAAAATGTAGCCAGAAACTAAAAGTAAGAGGAGTGGAGTTTCATATATTGTTTTAACATTCTTGGTCTCAGTAATCAAGAAGGATATTAGTTGACAATCATAATTTTCCATGGCCATCATCAGGTTTTGCCGAGCTAGGAACCATGTCGAGTGCCTTCATTATGAATGCATATGTAAAAGCATCTTCCTGCAACTTTTCAAACCTACAAGAAATACATACGCACCAAAAAATGAGAGTTGCTCAGAAAATCTTAAGTAAATGAAGATGAAAACAACAAGAGGGACTCGAATAGTACACAGTCAAGACACGTGATACTGGTTATCTTTGGAACTCGAGAATCATGATACAGCTCGTCTTTATTGGAAGAAATATCGAATATCATGTCACTTGCAATAAGATCGTGCTAGCACTATTCTAGAGACGTGCGGACATTTTGATGATTACTTAGAGTCTACTTGTAGTTAGGCGTTAACTGTATATTTTTCTGTGACCTTACAAGAAATAAATCTTATGCATTTCTTTTTTCCTTAATCAGACCTCGGCATGTATGTAATTATGCTATCTCATTGTTATGCTGTCAAACTTCGGCGTGTACTTAATCTAGAGGAAACAATGTGAATTACCTTCCTGACTTGGAGAAGTGTCCTGCACCAAGCTCACATTTGAATAGAAGTAGATTATTATCGGTCTTCATTTCCCTCAACTTTGCTATATATTTTGCTGGTTCAGAGTATAGAACACGTGGATCTGTTGCAATGAGGGAAAAGAGTTCATGTCAATATGGCATTAGTTTTGTATGTGACGCATTAAAAGGATCATTTTCAGAAACATTTAAGTTAATACCACAAAAAATACATTGGAATTTTCCAAAGAGAACATAGAAGACCTCACGATTTTTACTCATGTCCAGGTGTACAAGGGAATAAATATATGAACACGGAACAAATACAATACAAAGAGTGCAAAGCCAGTTATTCTTTGTGGAATAATCTCAATTGTCTGGCTCATAGATAATCAACAATTTCACACCCTGGTGACTCCTCAAATGACCCAGTGCCATTTGCAAGGCTTTCCTAAGAATCTATAGGTAAGTTACACCGTTACACCTCAGCTTAGATGAGGCACTATGCTCAGTACCATTATTTGGATCCATCATACTTCCTAAAATTAATTGATAAAAAGGAAACCTAGGTATATATTTCAATTCTCACAATGGTGAGAAGTGCAAGCACAAAAATATGATCATCGAGGAAGTACAAATGATAACCATTATACGGCAATAAATTATTAACATTCAACTTTAAGAACAGATTATTGTATCTTGCTCAACCATGTAAGTAGGATCAGGTTAAATGAAGCAAATGTGAACGCCTGAACGGTAATATTAGAAGCTAATGTTTTCATTTTCCCAATTTCTCCCCACTACCAGGTTCTCGTTGCAGTATAATCATGATAGAGTATACATCAGATCTCATATATGCATCAGCACATGGTTGCATTATTATAGCACTTAAGGTATTTGTCCAACAGTCCAAGAAATCTAACACTATGTTTATGAAAACCAAATTAACGAAGACATTTGAGCTACAATCTACTAGTCAGCTCTTACCATTCAAACCAGCTGTAACAAGGATGGATGGATAGTTCTGTGGCCGAATCTGTAGAAGGATGACACGAGTCACTTTTAAATATCATTAAAAATATTCTAGTAAGAAAGAGTGCAACAACATGAAAAGGATTAGGAATTAGGATAGATCTTATGAATCAGAGCATGGTCTCACGATTAGATTATTTTATTATCATATTTTCATGTGGCATATGATATTTTCATTTCTGTTTATCATATTGTTTTTGTATGCATGGTAGGTGGAATCTCATCTCAACAGATACGCACATTGTCAATGGGGGAGTACGATTTCATATAGAAGTAAAACTCTTCCTTACGAGGATCACCCCATTCCTGCACCAAACAAGAAGAATTATAAGCAATTCATCACAAAAGTTTAAACAAATAGAAATTGAAGTCTTGAGAAGCCCCGCAGTTTAAGTTGTCAGTAAAGAAACTGAACTGCCAATCTTGAAAACCAACGAATGAGGCCTAACTATTGATGTTGACCAAAGAACGAGGCCTAACTATCATTGTTGGTAACTGAAGACTACAACTCCAGACACAAGGAATCAAAAAAGAAGTAAGAGAAACAGTGTCATGTATAACTGCATATTAGTGTGCAGTCATCAGGAGATTGAAATAGATTTAGTGACTTTCTCAAAATACCATAAGCACACTAAAATTGCAGACTGAATAAGAGGTTAAGATGTACAAATGAAATGAATAGCTCTATATTTTGCACTGAACATTCTCTCTACTGTAACAAAAAGTAAACAGATCTTTTGAAGGCACATACCTCCCACTCAGAAGTTGTCAGAGGAATAGAAGGATCAAGCATTGTCGTAACGACATCTACGAAAGGCACACCGGCGACAGCAGCTCTGAATAAGTCAGGACGCATGTTAAGGACTGCACCAATGAGCAGCCCTCCTGCACTTCTACCATTGATGGCAAGTCTTTCTTTGGAACAATATTTTCTCTCTATCAAGAACTCAGCACAAGCAATAAAATCAGTGAATGTATTTCTCTTCGTCAAGTACTTCCCATTTTCATACCACTGCCTGCCCATTTCACCCCCTCCACGAATATGTGCAATTACAAATATAAAGCCCCGGTCCAATAAAGATAATCTCGAAGCCTTGAAACCAGGATCGATACATATCTGAAAGAACATCAGTGAGTCCAGACAAACAAGTCAATCAACTCTATATATTGAGATAAATCAATCAATCATGTGATTTCTGAGAGAAAAAAAAATCAATGCTTAGGCCAAGGGCATGTCACAAATTAATCAATCTAAAAAAGCAATTCATCAGCTATATCTATTGGTTGACCACTTTATATCCAGATGGGGTATCCTTTCAATCCATTGTCACCACTGAAATTGTATATATTGTTTAGGACGGGTTTTTTTTTATATATATAAAATCATTACATTCTAGCCCCACTAAATTCCAATCTCTTTTAGGTCGAGGAGCATTTACCTAATGAATGTTTTCAAACTGAACTGTTACAAAAGAGAGCAAATCGATCACTAGAGTTCATAAACCGTCCCACTCGACTACTTCTGTTAATTTTCACCGAGCTATGAGATTATATGTCAGATAACCAGAAAGATCAAATTTAGTACTAAGAACCGAGTGAGAAAAATGATTAGATATCATGATTCATAAACTATTTGCTAATCCTGCAATTGATCAATGTGACCATTACCTAGGAAGTGAATTTCTCTTTCGAAATGAACCATGATGGATATATAAAGTGTTTCTAATACAAATATTTGGAGCCGTCAAATTCCTTTTACCTCATATGAACCATAGCCATAAAGAAGCAATGGATCAGAGCCATCAAGACGCACAAGATTCTTTTTGTAAACAAGTGACATAGGTATCTGAGTCCCATCAGAAGCAGTAGCCCACTGTCTTTCAGTCACATAATTTGAAGAATCAAAGCCTCCCAATACCTAAGTTAACCAAATAGAATAACTCGTTATAAGGAATTAATTGCATGACCTTAGAAATTTACAGAGAACAAAGCAAATAAAGGAATTATACAGAGAGAAAGTAGACATTTTCTGCACTCATCTCACTTTCTAGCTAACATAAAAACCAGTTACTTCTGACTTGAATGAAACTCTAACAATATCAATCAGCAGCCGCTGAAATTCTACGTAGTGTCAGTTTTATAATTCAAAAGTTCATTATCAAGTTACAGGAGCCTTCCATTAGTTACTCCTAATTTACAGGTATTCAGTCAAGCTACCACAAATAATTTATTAAATACCCATATAACTCACAGTGTCAATCTTCTTCAGAACTGAAACGCCTGTATCCATATCATAGTCATAGACTGAAGGGGGCGTCCTCATTGAACTAAAGTGAAACCGCAAAACGTTAGAGAAAAAATGTGATTCCATCGGGTCCACCGAGTATATAGGGTCGACAAACTCAACAGCGCGGCCTCGTTGAAGTCCTTGAAGTGGTTCTCCAATTGGTGGAAGGCGATATACAATTATGCTGATAAGACCATTTTCACGCTCATAAACAGTTATATGATCAGTAAAAAGTTGAACGTCCTGAATCTTAACACTGGACAAAACAAAATCTGTCATTAGTCTCAATAAATATATATGGGAAAGATCACGATTTACAGGTTAAACTGGTTACTGGATGATAAGAAATCAACTTAACTATATCAATCAACGTATAATTATCCTCAACAAATATATTTCAGAAGAAGGAGAGGTAGAGAGAAAATAATGTCAATATACACATATGCAAGGAAGACAAGTATGTAAAACTGGTTCCTAGATTTACCTTTAAACAAAGAATAAGCATCATTTTCCGAGATTAAAAAACAGCATACAAATAGGTGTATATTGGATTATTCAAAAGTTTCTCAAACAAAAAAGTTAAAGAAAAGGGAAAGAGCGACTGAGGGAGTACATGATTCAGTGATATGCATCAGGGTCTAACATCTACAAATATAATTCTCCTGGGGTGCTTTATAATAATCTAATACTATGTTTTCGTAGGGTTTTCCATTCAACAGGAGTCCTTAATGTAAAATATAGTTTTTTGACCAAGCTAACACAAAGAAGTAAAACTGCCTGAATGAATTTTTTCTGGATAGAGGCAATAATATCAACAACTATATCATGCCAGACGATTTTTTTTTAGATATACGAATACAAAATAATCAAAACCTTGGCCGGTGCGGAAGAAGAACTGTGGTCATAGATGGATCATCCATTGGGCACGCTAGCAATTCTGAGTTAAAACACTCTTCACTTCTCCTCTTAATGAAGAAATGATTTCCGCGATGGCTGACAGATGTGTCAATGCCATCCACACGAGGAGTCAAAACCTGTAGTCCATTGTCTGGCTTTGAAATGTCAAGGTAAAAAACAAATCTCGTAGTTTTACTCTCGGAAGCTACAAATAGGAACTTCTTGCTTTCGGAGGCCTCGAGATCCACAGAGAACATGTCATCCTTTTCATGATATAGGCAAGTGTCCTTTGACTGGTCTGTCCCTAGCTTATGCAGCCAAACCTACCAAAGGTTTAGAAGGCAGAAACATATAAGATGAAAATGCAGTAAATAAAAATATACAAGTAGATTAATAATATATGTTAGGGATAGAGTAAAAAGAGCAGATTCACATAGCAGACTGTAGCGGCAAATGTACTTCGAAATTTAAATAAAAGGTTCAAAAAAATTCATGTACCTTGTCTGGCCGGTGTATTTCATCCATTGTGATATAAACTAAAGCATCATCGCCTGCCCATTCAAGATAAGATGTGACACCAACTAATGGTTTTCCAATTGGTTGCCGAGTCTCAGCATCAATAACATGGACAGAGTAGATCTCATCTCCTTTAGTATCTTCTGCGTAGGCTACCAAATTATTGTTCTGACTGACCTAAAAAAATTACAAGAAACAAGAGGGTAAGCAAATGTGGGAAAAAAAACCTACAGATGGTAAGAAACCAGTAGAGATAAGGCTTCTCGTACTTTAAAAGAACCTATGCTGTAATAGGCATGTTCTTGAGCTTTGACATTCTCATCGAGAATGATATGTTCCGGAGGAGCATCAGGACCCGTTGGCATAGTATCATAAACAGAGAGAGGAGCTTTATCATCAGTTATGAGACGCCTACATCGCTGAACATATTCCTTCCCTTCCAAAGTCCTTGTGTAGTAGTAGTAAGGTCCTCGTCTTTTTGGAGCAGATATGTCATCCTCCTTTATGCGTCCCCGAATTTCAGCATAGATCTGATCTTCCAACTCTTTGGTGCCTGAAATAGTATCAATGTTAGACAAGTGATTGACAAGTGTTGCTTAATCTCAGCAGGTCCAGATGCTTATCTTCATTATACATATGATATTGAAAATCCAATTGTTGGATTCAACTTAACTGCACAATATAACGTGTCCTCTAAATATGATGTATTATTTACATATGTTACACCAACAAAGTATCACAGCTGCTCAGTCTCAACAAGTCCAGATGCATATCGAGGTATCTAATTTAATTAAAAATTCATCTTTTTAAAAAAGAGAGTAAAACTAACCCTAAAGGTTGCATGTCTTACAAGATCAACCTCAAAATACTTCGAAGTTAATTTTAGTAAACTCAATGTAAAATATCAAAATAAGGGTATCATCAACAATAAGCAAATTAGGCCGAGTGCTTCTGGACAAAAGTCGAAGTCATATTCCAATGCCTAAATGATTAAACCCAGCTTAGTTGTATCCATAATACTAACTCCATCTCTTCAAAGATTGTCCAGTTTGATTATTCAATGCTCAAAATTAACGAACTTCATAGATTTAATCAAAACACATACTTAATTTCGATCAAATTATCACGTTAATTTCAAAATACATTAAAACACTATCCTCTTAACCAAATACTATATGCATATTACATACACTAGAATATGGAGTTCAACCATCAAGATTCAACACTGGGCAATCTTAGTGAGATAGCGAGAGTATCAATCAAGAACCCCATATCTAAGGAGATTCAGCAAAGCATAAATATCAAACATAGAAACCCACATAAGATAATCAGTGTATTCATTTTCTTGCTGGAAATAAGATTGTCCAGTTTGACTTACAATAGTCAAAATTAACAAATTTCACAACTTTAATCCACACATATAACAGCTTAAAGAACCATCTTTTGATATTTTTTCATCAAATATAGTATTTTACAGCATATACACAACACTTGATTATCAAGATTCCAAAACTGATCAATCTTTCCCTCAAAAACCCCGTGTACCACTTCTAATTGTTCAGTCGCTAAAACTCTCATTTATTCGAAAAAATTAATCGCGACAACCATTTGAATAAAATCTTATTTATGATGCTCGAATTAGATTTCCAGAACATATACATAAAGATGTAAGGGACACTAACCAGCCATAACAAAATCAGTGTACTCATTTTCTTGATGCAGATGAGCAAGAACATCTGGGTTAGTACGAGAATCATCACGCATCCAATAATATTCATCAATTCTGACATCTCCAAAGAGCTCCATTTTGTGGGGCACCTTCTTAGCAATTGGAGGAGTCTTGGTTGTTGCAGACATTGTTGTTGAATACGAGGTTTTGGTGTGCAAACGTTGTTGTCTGAAGTGAGATAATTCAAGGGTACATGTATTTATAGAACAAAAGGGGATAATGAATCTGTTGATGGCTTTGCATTGGTGAACTCTAGTGAACATTTTATTGGGACACAGCTTGAAAGACAATTGATCAAACTCGAAATTCGAGGTTTTGTGTTTAGTTAAAGGATGATTGATGATACGCTCGTCTGTTTGGCTAGTCCATCGTAACCACCCACAAACAGATCCTTCCGTGAATCAAACAGATCCTTCCGTGAATGAATACAGAATTACTTGTGTACTTGCCGTGGATCGAACCCACACACTTGTAGAGAAGCATACTCTTATAATTAATGGATGATTGATGATATATGTTGGTCAAAATTTATTGGTGCATGAGTATTTCGTGGTTTGTTTGAGTTTCGATTATATGATTCTACTTGAAATTGGTTATTTGCAAGTCGTGAAGACTTTGTTCTTGTTGTGTTGTCTAAGAGCATTCACATCAATAGACCTTTTAAAATCCCTAAAATCTTCTCCCTATATCAATTTATCATTTTATAGGTGATATTTTAACTTTCGAAACAAAACCAGATTTCTTATTGATCACCCTATATATCATTAAAATATATAAAAGATACACACAACAAGTTATGAAAACATCAATAAAAAAAAATTAAATATATTAAAAATCTTCACATAAATAAGACATCATTGATCGAATGAATCTTATAAAAATTCTTACAAGAAAAATCAACAATCGAATTAGTCCTTGATTGTATTATCAAATATACTTCCTCTGTTTCACTATACTTGATCTTTTAGACAAAAAACGCTTTATTAAGAAAATGGAAGAGTTTACTAATATGTCCTCAACAAGTAAAAAGTATTTTGAAGAACTATTACTTTAAAAATAACCTTAAAGTTGCATTAGAACTATACACAATCAAGTATTTTGAAAAAGTAAAAAAAAAATCTAAACAATCAAGTATGGTGAAACAGAGGGTATCATAAATATAAGTTTTAGACAACCATCAAATTAATAAAATAATGGAGTAATATAAATTAATTTAAGAAAAAATTAAATTGAAAACAATACTCCTATAAAAATGTGAGGTAATTGCATGCATATTCAAATAAGGAGAAAGAGAGAGGGAGCGTGGGAGGAAAGAGAAAGGGTAGGTGATATAGAAAATAAATTTGGGACGAGTGATTCATAGTGAATAAATTCACCCGGCGAGACTTTTACCAAAAAGAAATGAGTGGGCTATGTAGGGAAGAGGAAGCTGAAAATGAAGCCTTTGTTTGAATGTTTAATACTCCTTTGGTCCTTCCCAATATAAGTGCTAAGAAGGAATATTGAAAAACTAATACTAATGCTCTAATTGAGCTTCTACACGAGCCTACTTGAAATTGGTGTTTTTTTTGATAATTAGCGATGAATTGTGACTACAATGATATTACAAACATGAATACAGAAATTGCTAACTAATAGAAAGTTAGAGTATAATATGAGACAAATATGTCTCCAACAAGGTTCGAACCCATGACCTCTTACGTGAAAGGTTGGGCCGGATGCCACTAGGCTATTGAGCCATCGGCACTTGAAATTGGTGTTTTAAGTCGTAGAGACTCTACTAATGTTTCTGTCTAAGTGAGCTTCAATTACACGAGTTTACTTGAAATTGGTGTTTCCAAGTCATGGAGACTTTACTTGTGTTTTGTCTACTTGAGCTTCATCTACTTTTATAACTAATTATTTCTAAGTCATGAAGATTAGAATTTATTGGTCTCTTAAGTCATGGTGTAACTAGACCATGTTAGTATATAATTAATGATAAAAACATAATATGAAACATGCCTAAGAGGTTGAGGACAAAACCAGTATTGAAATTTATATCGATAGCCATTAATAACAGTTGCGCTTTCATTTGAATGAACTAAACCATTTCTTATTATAACTGATAATTTAATAGTCTGATGATCGACGATTTAATAATTTGGTAAAATCAGATCTTACCTTCTACTATTAAATGAGACATGGACATTGATAATAGTGAGCCATTTGTATATACTATTGCACAAAAAAGGTGAGATTCAAAACCAACTAAAAGTTACAAAGAAAGGATTAACATTGAAATAATACAGCTCGCTAACAAGAAAAACCAGGAAGGTTGGGTGGAACAAAATTTCCTGGAATCATCTTTTTTGTTGAACACATCTATGAACATCCTCAAAAGGGCAATAAATCCAAAAGTTGTGCATATAAGAAATATAACAACCCCCTTGTTCTCCATATGTACTTGATGCCCCCTAACATATTCCACCTGCAGCCTACAATTCACAAGTCAAAAGTTAGCACTGCGAGCGGCTAACCACATATATCGGTACAAAAGAGGCTCCCTCCTAAGAGGCGAAAGGGGAGTCGGGGTTGCACCTTAGTCATGTGATAAGGAAGAGGCTGTTTCCGGATTGTCAAAAATGAAGTGCAACAACTACCTATTATTTTGGACTAGATAAGAAGCATAGTGTAACGAGTCATTTTGATTTAAAGTTTTTGGCTCCATATTGGAATAATTCGACAAATAAATAGCCAGTCTGAAGATCAGAGCTCTTGCCTCTGGCTTTTTTTAGAGGGTTAGAAGGAAGTCGGGCCAGTTATTATACCTGTAGATACTGAACTTTGCCTTGAATAACAGTAAAAGCGAGGATGGAAGACATTCAGTTGGACTGGAATTACTGACGATAACGCTGACTTACTTTAACTTAAAGGGATAACCCGAGCAGTGAAACAGAAGTAGGGTTCACTGGTTCAGGTCAATCAATCCAATTTCGATTATACGGCTGGGTTCTACTAAACCCAAAAAACGAAATTCTGTGCATGTCCCTTATAAGCAAAGGCAGCTCAATTCGCATGTTGGGCAAATGATTATATAATATAGACCATAAATCGCCATAAGATGGGTAATATATGTGCATAAAGACCATCTGGTTCGTGCGATGTCATCCATCTAATATAAGAAGATGGGGGACAAAGGGTTGTCGACGAATGGCCATTGGTTAGACATGTTCATGCTACATTCAGTGTTGAGGATATACAACAAAAATGGAATGGAATTACGGACTCGATAAAAAATCTTAAACATCTTAAGAACTGGAAACAAAAGGCACCTGAGATCAGCATTGTTTCTCATTATAACATCCAGTTGCACAGAAACAAGAGATCTCCAAGACATAAGGTCGGCAATTTCTTTACTCTGCAACACATGAAAGTGAACTGTCAAGAGATATCACTGCTAACATATCTACAGGAAACTCAGAAATCACAAGATTAGCATACCATTGCCTCATTGCTGTCGGATAAACTCCTGATGTCGGATCTGACATTTTCCAATAATACATCTTTGTCTTTGTTCTCTTTATCGATTTCTTTGAATATATTTCCATATTTGGAGTTCAACTCCTCCAAGTATCTCTCAAGAACCGATAAATTTATATCAAGAGACCGCACTTTCTTCATCAAAATCTTCAGAACACTATCTCCCGGCATTCTATTTACTTGTTGCTGGTGAATTTCTTCAACTGGGTCAAGCACATCAACTACTGCTGCTCCACGTTTTATACCAGTGCTTCCAACTGCAGTGTCAGGTTCCAGTTCATCAATGATGTTTTGATGATTATCACTCTCACGGTGAACAGGCTGTTCTGGTGCAGGTCTCTTTTCTCCATCAGATTCAGCAGGCACATAAACTTTGTCTTGAACAAGATCTTCAAGCATCCTCTCTACAGCATCCACTCCATAAACTTCAAGAACACTTAATGTACAGTAAAACTCGGATCCATAATGACTTACGAGATTCAACTTCATGTATCTGACCCATTTTGGTTCTGGAAGAACAAAGGGCTGAGCATGCTTCACATTGTCAGCGGTGAAATTCCCAAGTTTGGTCCAGGTATCAGTTGGAAAAATAGGACTACCAAACAGCTCGAATTCTTTCAACTTAGATGAATAATGTTCAAAATTTGCTATTTGAACGGTATCAACCAATGTTTCTTCTGAGAGTTCTAGTATGACATACTTGTCCTCAGCAGAACAAGGATTTATTAGATACTTGTCCTTATCTCTGCTTAATATATTTTGAGCACCTTTGGCTCCCTTGTTGTATTCCAACACCTTCGCCCCTTTTGAAGCAGATGCGTAATTGTATACTACCCCTCCAGGCTCCATCCTGTGTATAGTACCTCCAGCTTGTCCAGTGAAATATTTGCTCCTAGAATTAAATGCTTGTTTTTTAAATTCATCGAGACCTGAAGGCACTGAACGAGAAAACTGATCCCCGTTGGAAGAGTCCTTACCATTCTCACCAGAATCATTCTTTTCTGTTTCTGCCTGTCCAGTAATAGAGGAAATAGCAACGTTGCTCCCATAGCTATCTCGTCTGATATCATTACCGAATTGAGTACGGGACACACTAGGGGACAACTTGTTTGAGGGATCCTCAGAGTTTACTCCTACTACCAAATCCTCAGTAATCATCGAAGTAGAGTCCGAGCCTTTATCTAGTCCCACTTCATCTGCATCCGTTGTGCTAGCACCAACAGGATGTTCTCGAGTTCCATCTGTATCTATATAAGAAAATGATAAGTTGCATCCATAAAAGTTTATTGATTGAAAAATAACAATGTCGCGCAGCATAATTATAGAAAAAAGGATATCAAGCTAACTAAATATTTCAATTTAGTACTTCACGGTTGTTCGTGCGTCCTGGTAACATAATTTATAAGGTGAATCATAGCCATATCACCAGTATATAAACACACGCATATAAGAGTTTAAATGAGCAGAAAATTACGGTTATGATGGGAGACTTGGCGTGAGGCTCACTCAGTAACCCGAGACCACAATATTAGAAGAAAAATGCATCAAAATAACCAAACTAGTTTAGCACATTATCATATTATAAAACTAATTAGAAAATTCCGAGTCCAATGCAGAACCTCAATCACTGTACAGTTGCTCAACTACAATGAGGACGCACAACTATATAAACTTCGACTTGCAACAGATAACTGTACAAATCGATGTAATTTATTGGAACCAACCTTTGTTTCCATCACTATGGCCAATCCGAGGGATCATAAGAAACGCAAGAGCCCAAACAAACAAAACCAGAGGAAGAGATACATGGTACAAGCGATTCCCCCAAATCTCCTTCTCTGAAGCTCTTCTTTGTCGAAGAGCTTTACGTGATCTTTGCATTGCTCATCAACTCTATCTGCCCCACATCACCATGAACTGCTCAGCTACTGGACAGTGATAAGAACACCAACAACCTACTGACCAAAAGCCAAATTCAGATCCACCTTAACTACAACATCAGAAATTCTGCACACTAACAAGTAGTAATGCTTACGAAGAGGCACACGCCTAAGCGAGGTGGGGTTGGATAATATGCAGCCTTACCCCTGTGATAACAGGGAGGCTGTTTCAGAATTGATCCAAGAGTGAAGGTTCCCCTGTTAGGCAGTACTATCATTTAATAAAATGAGCATGAAACTCCAATCAAAACTAATTTCACAACATATAACAAATATGAAATCAAGTTAAAAACAAAATTCGCAACTTTTCTATGAACTCCAATACAGCTGAACTGTATTTAGGTACAAGAAACATTATTCCAACTGAACAGAGATGCCAAATTCCACAATCAAATCACAGTTTTCTTACTAACATCAATGAAGCAAAACAACATCCAAAGTTATTCACTAAAAAGATCACATAACAACTGAATTAACATAAGCCAACAGACAAAATAACAAAAAGATTAATACTTATACTCATAAAACTGCATAAACTTATGAATAAATCTAGAAAACAGAGTTAATGACTAAAAAGATCAAAATTTTATAACCAATCAACTGAATTCCCAAAACCCAACAAACAAAATAACAAAAAGCTTGAATCTTGAATCTTTACTTATAAAACTGCATAAGAGCATGAATAAATCAAGACAAAAACACATAATCTCAATTGGGTTCCTTTCTTTATGAGTATAAAACACAACTAAGATTACAAAATTACCTGAAGGGGACTTTGACAAACCCAATGAATCCAAAGCCTAACTGTATCAATTTTGATGAAAAATTCAAATTAAAAAAAAACAATTCAAACCAAAGAAAGTGACTAATTCTTGTCCAACGTTTATGTACTATATATATAGATGATTATGCTTTAGTTTTTTTATGCATTTAACTTTTATTGAGCCATGTAACGGCTTCTATGAGCTGCTCTCTACTGAATGATCCTTTGTTTTTATAGGCAACAAGGTGTATGAGTTTTCTTGTTCAAATTTTGTGTACAAATACAAAAATTGAGATACACGTATTTTGGAATAAAATATTTTGTAAAATATGATATAAACTGTGTCCAATATGGCTTCAACTAAGACCTATTGCATGAAAGTTGGGGGTCAAATGTCTATTGAGTAATCGACAAATATCGTTGAAAATTTGAGAATAATCTGTAACAATATATATCAAGTGATGATATTTTTAATATAGTTAATACTTTGAATTATACATGTTAGTTTCGAATTATAGTTAATTTATCAATTTATGTTATATAGTTTTTTTGACGTTTTATTATTAAAAATAAAACTAACCTTCATATTAATTATGCTTCACCAATGGGCAATGGTGTTCTTAGTTTAAGAAAATTATTTTCCCAATGATCCAAAAAATTAAAATATAAAATTGGTGAATACGAGTGGATTCGAATAAATTAGACCAAATACAACTCAATAGTATAGTTTTGTTACTTTCACAATTATTATTAGTATATTGTATAAAACGTAAATAGTTTTTATTTATAACTAAAAAAAAATTATAAGAGGTGGATATATATATTGAAATGAATCTAATAATATAATATGTGTCTATATTATTTTTTATCGATTCATGAAAATTTATGATTAAAATTTTTAATGTTCGAATGCGAAAATAAAAATTATGATCAGAATTTGGGAAGGAGAGAACAGTATTTCTTTTTTGCCAACAAATGATTGGTTGTGTCATGTGTGACATGGTTTTTTACTTAATTTAGAAGGAAAGTGAATTTAGTTACTCCCTCCGTTTCTTTTTATTTGATTGTTTGGAGCTTTTTTCTTGTTTCAAAATATTTGATTGTTTACAATTTTAATGCAACTTTTTACAATTTCAATGAACCTTTTTATAATTCTAATACACCTTTTTACAATTCCAATGTAATTATTCACAATCTCTTAATAAAGTACTTTTTCTCCAAACAATCAAATAAAAAGAAACGGAAGAAGTAGCATTATTTGTGAGTGAATGTCTAGATTTAGTGAAAAACGGTGCAATCTTTATGAGGCACATGATTGGTGAAAATACATAAAGATTGTGAGCTGGAAAGCCTGGACGATTTTTTTAAATGGCCAGCTAACATATCATTTAATTGGATCATTTAGTTTTTCCTTTATTTTTATGGTAAATATGATGATTTTATTATTTTTGTAAATTAACGATGAAGATAAGAGTATAATAATATTATAAATAACGAATACATAAATTACTACTAATAAATAAAGAATTAAAAATATAATACAAAAAAATTGTCTTTAACGAAATTTGAACTCAAACACTCCTCCACCCAAATTGAAATATTGGACGTCATGCTCATGCATTTCACTATTTGACGACTACACGTCCCCTAATTATACACCAATGGTCTTGGAAGTTGGTCCCTACTCTTGACCATTGAGGCCTCTTCAGTCTTGACAATTGTTATCTCTGACAATTGAATGATTAATATGTTTAATTTGTCGTCGATGGCTAGATAGTCTAGTGAGATATGATTCAATTTTTTATGTAAGAGGTCATTAGTAGAACTTTGTTGAAGACAAATTTGTCTCATTTTATATTCTAATAACTCTTTATTAATTAGCAATCATATTCATTCTTTATACTCCCTCCGTCCCTAAAAGATTATCACATTTTGACTTTTGTTAGTCAAACATTACAAAATTTGATCATGAATTCCCCTTAAACGATAAAAAATAATATAGTCTTGTGGTACCTTGTTAGATTCGTCTTAATATATATTTTTGAAATATAAACTTTTTATAACTTTTTCACATGTAGAACAATAGATATTTATGTTTTAAATTGTGTTTTGTTGACCACTAAAAGTAAAAATGTGACAATCTTTTAGGGACGGGGGAGTAATATTTTTCGATTTATCGCTAATTTACTAAAAAAATGTTTGTTTGTCATTTATTTGCCTATACACCAAACGCGAACTTAGGCGTCGGCATCTCTCAAGTCGGCAACATCTGATCCAATGTTAATACGGAGTATTTCGACAATGTTTCAGTTTTGTGCTAAGACTTCATTTTTGCCGAAGTCCAAAAAGATACTATCTCCCTTCTTTTTTAGTTTTAATCTTTGTTTCTAAAAATTATCTTTCTTGCATCATTAATTTTAATTTTAAATTTTTGACTATTTTTTATGTTTCGTAATCTATATACAAATGACTAAAAGTACAATTGAAAAAAAAATGGAGTATTAAACAAAAGGAAAAAAAAAACTTGTTCATATGGAATTGTCACATGACCTACCCAAGATTTAATATGGAGTATTCATTTATCATTTTAAATTTTTTAGCTAACGACCATATATAAATTGTTTGAAGATTTTTTAAAACTATGCATAATACATTAATAAGAAAGTAATGACAATTGCTTGAAACCGGTTGATAATATCTCGATCATCAACAATGCTAAAGACTTCTTTTTCCATATATATAAGTCGCCAAAGTAGCAAACAACCATTAAGTAATAAAATTAGTCATTTTGGTTCTTAAATCGTACGTCCATCACATAATTCATCTCGAAAAAAACTCTCTCAAATTACAGTTGATACGAATAAAGTCAAAGCAAACTTCACAAATTTGTATAAAATCTTTAGGTCTTGTATTTCTTTATTCATACAAGAGTCTTTCAAAGATTCAAGAGACATTTTAAATTAGAAAAATGAATACACTTTAAGTTGAGTAGACAATTGATAACCATGGCAATACAATCTCCCAAAATGACACAATTAAAAGTCACTGCAAAGAATACTTCGAAAATCTTTACCAATCAAATAATAACCTCAATCATAACCTAGACAACAAAACATATCCCTCACTTGACAATTTCAATAAAACCCTTACTGATACCCAAATTGAGGATCTTAACATCCCATTCTCTCCTGAAGAAGTGAAATCTGCTCTTTTTCAAATGGGTCATTATAAATCACCTGGACCTGATGGCTTCCCTGCTGAATTCTATCAAAAAAATTGGGACTTGGTGGGAAATGATGTTACTCTGGCAACCCTTGAATTCCTCAATAATGGCTTCCTTCTTAAGGAAATCAACAACACTTTCATCACTCTCATCCCTAAAATTCCTAGCCCTTCATCTATTGGAGACTTTCGACCAATCAGCCTCTGCAATGTTATTTATAAAATTGCAGCCAAGGTTTTGGTCAACAGACTCAAACCACACCTGAATGACATTATCTCCCCCTACCAAAATGGTTTCATTCACGGGAGAAATGCTCAGGATAGCATCATTATGGCACAGGAACTCACCCACTCCATTCGTACTTCTCAATTGAAAAAGCATGGGATTGCTGCAATCAAAATTGATATGAGCAAAGCTTTCGATAGAGTGAAATGGGATTTCATTCTTTTTGTCCTCCAGAAACTCAACTTTCCTCAGCATTGGATCCAGCTTATTAAGCAATGTATTACAACTGTTAGATACTCCCTCCTAGTTAACGGGCAACCTTCCGACCTATTCTCACCCAATTGTGGGCTACGTCAAGGAGACCCGCTCTCTCCCATCCTCTTTGCTATTTGTACTGAAGCACTCTCATCATCACTTCTTCACCTCCAAGAGACCAAACTTCTTAAAGGTGTTTCCATTGCCAAGAATGGTCCTGAAATTTCACATCTCCTCTTTGCTGATGATTGCTTTTTCTTTCTTCACCTCTCTCCTAATTCCATCTCGGCATTCTCAAAAGCCATTACCCAATTCTGCACTGACTCGGGACAAGTAATAAATTTTAACAAATCCATCATCACCTTTAGCCGAAAAACCCCTCAGTCTGTCAAAAACTGTTCCCTCTCCCTCCTAGGTATTAGTGAATCTATCACTTTCGGCAAATATCTAGGAATTCCCTTAGATATTACTACTGACCGGAAGCAGATCTTCCTGGACATCACCGACAAAATCAAAAGGAAAATCTCGTCCTGGAACGGTAAATTCCTAAACTTCGCTGGAAGAGTTACCCTGATCAAATCCGTCCTCCAGGCTATCCTTGTCTATCCGATGGGAGTCTACAAATTCCCCCTTAACACTCTTCACGAAATTGACAAAATTTTAGCTAATTTTCTTTGGGGGAGTTTGCAAGTTCGAAAAATTCACTGGATCAACTGGGAATTCCTCCATCTTGACAAAGATAAGGGAGGATTGGGATTTAAACACCTCCACCATTTCAACCTTGCACTCCTGGCAAGAAATAGTTGGAGAGTGATCAACCAACCTAACCTCCCCATGACCCAACTTCTTAAATCCAAATATTTCCCCAACTCTGAGCCCACCTCTCACAATCCTAAACACAACTCCTCATGGACCTGGAAAAGTATCACTGCGGGTATCTCATGCATTGATAAATTCTCCACTTGGAAAGTTGGGAATGGCTCTTCAATAAACATCTGGATTGACACCTGGATCCCTATGAAAAACAAAAATAACAACTTTCACCCTCCACTCACCTCCATCAACATCCACCCCCCAGCTAACCATCACCCCACTCTTGTCTCCGATTTGATCACTAGTACCAATCAATGGAACTTCTCTTTAATCAAAACTCTTTTTCCTCCCTCTATTGCTCATGATATACTTAACATCAACATCACTCAAAATGAAGATGTCAAAACCTGGCCAGAACACAACTTCTCTTCCAAAAGTCTATACACTAAACTTAGATCCTCCTCCCACGAGGAGATCCCCTTGCCCTCAAATCACCATCGCATCCCTTCGGAAGTATGGAAAAAACTCTATAAGACCCCTTTTCCTGAAAAAATTCATACTTTCCTCTGGAAATTGCTTTTAAATAGACTTCCCACTATGGACAACATCTCTACTAAAACCAAAGCAACAGTTAACCTTGATTGCCCCCTTTGTAACCAGGGAACTGATTGCACCCAACACCTCTTTGCTGAATGCACTTTTTCAAAAAATATTTTTTCTTCTCTAAGTCTTTATATCTCTCCTTCTGACCCCATTGACCTATCGGTGACCCGATGGTTAGTGAGAAAATGGACCAATGTTAACATTAAAGATCTCAATAAATTTGGAAGTATACTTTGGGCTATCTGGCTTGCCAGGAATGATTGCCTCTTCAATGGGGCTAAACCGGACATCCAGAAGACGACACATCTCGCCAACAATCTGTGCAATGAATGGCACAAAGTGTTTGCTACCAAAAATAGATCCCGCCACGCCTTCAACACACATAGATTGGAGGAGAATGCCTTGATAGGAAGAGCTGACCTCTCATTAACTGAGGGACAAGCTCTCTACCGAAATGCCTGCCAAAGAAGCTGCAACAGGAGAGACAATAAAATTCTCTTCGGAATTACTATGGACTCCAACCCAAAATGGACCATCTCAACGTCCATTTATGGTAATCACTCGACCATTGAAGGAACAAGTCTTCTTGAAGATGTCCATAGCAACAAAGTGAACCTGAAGAACTTCTGTACTGGAATTCTTACTGCTTTGCTCATTGCAGGAAGCATTAACAATCATAGTGTCTTTATTGTTACTGACTGCTTCATTTCTCAGATTTGGTTTAGGTACTTTCACTTTTTGCACCAGAAGGACGAAGTACAGCTTTTGCTCGACAAAGGGTCAAGAAAATGTTGTAACATTTTTTGGAAATCTACTAGTGCAGGATGTCTACAGAATCTTAGAGATATTGTCATTAGAGATTTCAACGAGACTAATTATGATGTATTGTTAGATTCAGATTGTAATGGCAGTTTTAGCCAAAACATTATTTAGTATTAATATGAATCAACTATCAAAAAAAAAAAGTTGAGTAGACAATCATATTTAACCGAATGCAAATGGATAATGGAAGGAGCATCACGTCGAATTTATTAAACATATTGTGACTCTATGTTAGGCACACTAATCACGAGGTTGTGACAAAATAATGATACTCTTACAAAAATTTCTTTCCATCCATCATTTATGATCCATTGAAATATTTTCTTACTGACTTCAACAAGTTATAAAGCTTTTAAAATATATTAATCACATTGATTGTGCTTGGGATAATTTATTAATCACCCCAAAAATGTCCATAATCAAGTGCAATACGAACAAATATAATATTTTCATTAACAATATGACTCCACTATTATATTAGGATTTTATATCCTTGTAATTATTACTCAAATAAAATACATTTCATTACCTTAAAAAAGTGTTACCACAAAATTACACATTTAAGCTATGTATTACACTCTTGTGCACTTAGTGAGAGAATGTGCGATTTGTTATTAATAGACAACGATGATTTTATTAATAAGATGATATGTCTTGGGCATTATCTCAATTGTTAACAAGCTATAGTGATAAGTAAATATAATGTCGTTTTTCAAGCAATTTATGTTCGACTATCCTTAAGGAGCGAATTTTGTGTCGCAATTACTAAAATACAAGTTCTAATCCTCTGATCAGCTAAGAAATACCTTATTTATGTACTCTAAAGTAAAGGTGTGTAAGAGTCGTTAGGATGACTGTTTAATCCTATTTTATTTTATGAGGTGTATTTTAATTTTAATCCGTTAGGCTCCCCACTATTGACCTTCTCTCTTCTTTTCTTTTGGAGGTTTATCCTAAGTAGGCTCCCCACTATTGACCTCATCTCTTCCAAAACCAAGAACACCATATGTCGAACTGTTGCTTCTCTAATCTCGCCAATGAAACCTCCCATCATCTCTTCATTGATTGCTCTTTCTCTTTTAATCTATTTAAACCTTTTAACATTTTTATCTCCTCTTTAACCACATTAGCCTTTTGGTTGCCCGATGGCTAATGAGAAATTGGACCAACAATAACATTAATGATATTCTTAATCTTAAAAGTAGGTCATTTGAATTACAAGGAATGATCGTCATTTCAATGGGATCACACCAAATCTTAACTCGAGCATTGGGTTAGTCAAGCTTCTTCATGGATCAAAGGATACAAGAAAGTAAAAAATGCCACTATTTTTAACACTACCAGGGTAGCGGATACGACCCTGAACAGGAGACCCCCTCTCCTCTCCTTCAACAACAACTACAACCTTATTATTTGCAACTCTTGCTCAAGAGACTGCAAAAGAAGGGACATGAAAATTTTCCTTGGAACCAATAACATAGAAGAAGCAAGATGGATCATCAAATTCAATAATTTTGGTATCAACTCCACCATGGAAGGATCAAGCATCTACAAAGACATCAATAACAAGACTTCGTCATTTCAAACCATCATGGAAGGAATAAGCACGTCACTACTTTTTAATGGGCATTGTTCTTACCATAATGTTTATATTGTTACTGATGAATTTATTTCGCAGGTTTGGTCTAGATTCTATCATTTATTACTCTAGGACAGAGACCTGGAACTTTTGATCAAGAACGGAGATTGAAGATGTTGTAGTATTTTGTGGAACCCCACTGATGTGGGATGTTTTTATAACCTTAAAGATGTTGTTATCAAGAATTTTAGTTGTGTTTCTACTTTCATCATGTGTAATGGTCTAGACTCTAGCTATATTGGCCCCATAAGCCACAACTTTTGCTAATCTATGAAATATTTTATCTATAACAAAAACTAATAAATGAAAAGTAATACACACTAATATCAATTAGGGCTGCTAATGGACAGGGTAATTCGTAACTGCTTGTTACCCGACTCAAAAAATCCTAGTCCGTTACCCACCCGTATTCTTATCAAACGATACTCGAGTACATTATTTTACTCGATAACTTATATAGGGTAAAACCGGGTCCGCTCGATTACCCACTCATTTATTTTTTATGTGAGTATGTTTATACATAATATGTGTTATACTTTTAACCATAGTTAATTTCAACGACCAATATAAAATTAATATTAAAAACAATTTCCACATTTGCATTTTAACAATTGAATATTGTAGGAGAGAACCCTGAAATAGAACTTTGAATAGATATTCAGGGGTAATTCGGACCGCCTCGTCGTCCGGTTAGAAAAACCTTGTCGGTACCCGCTTGTGTCTATCGAGCGATAAGTGGGTAATATGTTTGCTACCAGGCTCAATAGTACCGAGTAACAACCCGGCTCGATAAAGTTCAAACCCTGCCGGGTAACTTGTTACACACTCGTACTGGCTCGTTTGCAGCACTGATATCAATACCATTCACGCAAATCTAGGTTAGTATACGACCTAAATAGTACTCTCTCCGTTTTTTTATTTATCATTTTAACAAATCTTTTTTTACTTGTTGTTTTACATTTTGAAGGCACTTTTTGATTTAGTTTTCTTATTATAACGTTGTCATTAAATGAGTATGAATTATATTTTTGTCTTAGAATTTGAGATAGTAATGCGTATCTACACTATATTTAATTGGGGAAGGGGGGAATTAGTTATTTTTCCTTGAAGCCCCATGATCTCTAATATCCAATCATTAATCAACACTTGTTTTATTTAAAAATAACCACTATTTTTATAATTAACTTCCCATCGTTTATATCTAACTAAATTTGATTATTTCATTTATTTTATTTCCTATCATCTAATTCTTTTCTAGAATAATTAGAATCAAGGTCTCTAATAAATTTGTACTAAATTTAGTCAAAATGAACTATTTAAAAAATATACTACTAAGAAGTTTTTTTGGATTAACATACTATATAAAAAATTAACTTAGCCCCATATTTTTTCGCACAGGTAATACTGTGCAATGACGGCTAGTCATATATAATATGGGAAGGGAGAATTAGTTGTTTCATTTGAAGCCTCATCATCTTTTCTAACCAATCAGAAAATAGTATTTGTTGATATTAAAAATAACCTCCATTTATATTTTAATTACTCATCATGTAATTTTAACTAATTGTATATTTTTGTATATAATATTGATGAATTAATGTTTTTTCAAATTATTTTTCAATTGTATTCAATTTTTTTGATATTTTATCATATATGAAACGAAAATTTAATGATAACAAATAAATTATACAAAAATGTAATTATGAATAAGAATGAATTTCCACAGGCTGGACTGTGCACAAACGGCTAGTTGCTATAACAAATGAAGCTGATCTGTTATATGCACACCCAAATAGTGATTTTTGGGTGTGAGATTACAATTATGTCCCCCCATTTGCAAGTGTAACAATTGAAGGTTTTACATAGGGGCAAAATAGTAAATTTGCCCTTTTAAAAAACACTGTTTGGTGTGTGCATAGTGTTGCCTCTTCCATGTTGTGTTTTTCGAGACACAATTCCACTAAGGTCAATTTTTTTTATAAGTTCTGTCTGGGCAACACTATACACACACCAGAATAGTGATTTACTATTGCTGGAAATGACCATTTTGCCCTCTCATTTATCTTCCTCATCTACTACACTTCAAAATAGGGGGGCAAAATAATAATTTCCAGCTACAGGAAATCACTATTGTGGTGTGTGTATAACAGATCAGGTTCGGTCTCTTATACTTATGAAATATCGAAAACTAGGCTGTCGAAATTATGGCTTCAAACCCCAATTCCACTATTTACATTGGTAAATTTTTTATCCCTGTTTTTGCTTCAAATTTATTTACCCAGTTTTTATTTTAATTATTGAATTTATAGTTTAATCAGTTCAAGAATCTACAGTAAATTAGCGTCCCATGCTTTAGCTTTCTGCTTAGTACTTTGTTCCCCTGTTTTATTTTCCGATTTGAGTTCTTATTGATTTATATAATTCATTTAATGGGTTGTTGGAATTTATGCTTTATATGGCGTCCATAAATATTTTTTTTGTATTTTTCAAACTACCCTTTTCCTTATTATTTATATTTTATGCTGAAATGCTGTGATTGTAAAGATTACATTTTTATAGTTAACAACCTTTGTTTGAGCTTTGTGTTTATAGTAATGTTTAATTGAGGTGAGGATTGAAAATTTGAGATACAATAAAGATTTACTCTTCTTGGTTGAACCCTGAGTCGTTATTCAAAGTGTTGTTTGCCTTATGTGGTTTAGCTGACTCGGAACTTATTCAACATTATCATGCTCATCCTCCCAAGAGGCTCCTGCCTAGGCGGGGTAATGGGGGTTGGATAGTATGTCCCCTACGGCTTTACCCGTGTGGCCATCTGATAACATGGAAGCTGTTTCTAAAATTGACTTAAGTTACAGAAGTTCTTAACTGAGCTATTTTAAAGATCTATGGAACTTCTTACCTATGTACTAAAATCATGCATTTTTAAAAGTATTCCCTAGTCTAAATTTTGATGGAATAAAGTGGTAAGCGGTTTTCATATTTTTTTCAGGCAATGTAGATGAGAGAGTAAGTGATAGGGTGTTGTATGATATACTCATACAAGCCGGACGGCTCGTGAACCTACATATTCCTAAAGATAAAGAAACCGATAAAGTTAAAGGTTTCGCCTTTGCGGAATATGAAACAGAAGAGATAGCTGCCTATGCAGTCAGGCTATTCTCTGGTTTGGTTACTCTCTATAAGAAAACTTTGAAATTTGCGGTATGTACTCGGCCTCGCCTTGTCCATTTTTCTGTTACTAAATTATTTTGAAACATACTTTCTCTGTTCAGTTTGTTGCGAAGACATGCTTGTTATTTTATGTTAATTATATGCTGAGGCTTGCTTTGTGATCTGTTAATCAGAATGGAGAATCTCTGTGAGAGCTTGAGTGCTTGATGTTTGTAGGTATTTATTAGTAATTCTAATGAATGATGAACTTCCGAAACAGATTTCAGGAAAGGACAGGCCTTCCCCTAACTCATCTATTGCAACTCCCACTCGGCCATCTTACAGACCAAGGCCTCCTGCTGTACCATATAATGACTTAGACTCTTCCCTGCACTCGACAAGGTTACCAACATCATGCCGCTTTTCGGAGCAGTTAACATATTCCAAAGGTGATTTATTGCTCAATTCTTATTTTATATTTACTGATTTTGTGCTTTATTTCCCTTACAATTCTTAGTATTCTGTGTCATATGGTGCAATATCTGAAAAATTATTTTTCCAATCCAGAGCCTGCCCCTCCTGGCGTAGCAGAAAATCAATATAATGGGTATAGCTCGCACAACGAGAGCAATGGTTATGACCATAACCAAAGGGTGTTAGGACCACACTAAATAACAGTAACCGCGTTAGGTCAGACCGTTATGATTCTCGTTAGTTGTCATTTAACAGATTATAACTAGCTTTTGTACTAAGATCGGATACCATTATGCCATTATGTTATGTAGTGTAACTATCTAGCTTCGAATTGTTATCTGTTGATGTTTTGTGGTTGTAATGTAATCATGCTAATCTAGTAATCTCTATGCTATATAAAATTAGAGACCTGGTTTTCTGTTATATGTATTTCTCTCTTAAGAAACCTTTTGCTGCATAAATGTCTACTGTTATGGTGCCAGTCATACTTCCTTAAAATGGTTTTGGAACGAAGATTTTTTTATAGATATATTTCTACTACACCCATTTGTATTACTGTTATTTGATGGATATACGAATTGGGTTTCTTTTGACGTACCTGAAAACTTGTAATTGTGATAAGATTTGACGTTGGGCTTTCGTCCGTCTAACCTTGCCCCAACTGTCGCTATTTGGCTGCCCCCCGTTTTTTTAATGTTATAGAAACTCCAAATTTGTGCATAGTATCCACTAGTGTGCATGTTACTAATCAAACAATACTTTGTTACTAATGGATGTTCATGCACCTTGAATTTGGGACTTATGCAAGACGAGCGAGAAACAAGGAGAAATAGAGCTCTCAATAATAACTTCAGGTAACATTCCAACATTGAGTGTGCTGTGGCACGTCTGATTCTCTAGTCATGCATATATGCAATTTAGCCCATCTACTTAGCTCTTAAATTATTATGCCCCATAATCTCTTACTTCAATAGTTATACTTAGCACTTTAACTCTCGAATATCAATAGAGTTTGCTTGTGGCAAAGTAAGCCAAAGGTCCAACAATGGCAGCATTAATATAAGTAGTTGGTTCAGAATGAAAATAGTCAGTCCGATCGTCTAAGAATATGTCGTTTTGATTTGGCCCTCCCACTATCGCTCCAACCAAAATGTTAGGGTTCGGCTTTGACGTGCGGAAGTATGGCTGAAATCCACTTTTACAAGCAAATGCTTGAGCATGAACTCCTACCGAGGGCAATGAGGATCCTCTGTGGTGTATTCTTCTTGGATAATTTGTCCCGTACCCTACCATGTATGACATCTTATGTGGATTTTCACCTAAGATATAGTCCACCTGAAGAAAGTTGAACTGAAGTTGTGAGATTGAATAATATTCAACTTTATCACTTACGAATTATTTCATGTTTTATATTTCAGTCATAAGGTGTGTTATATCTTCTATTTTGTCAAGATTTGTCACCTCTACATAACTCATAACTGTTAGCTAACCTGTCTTTTAGCAAGTTTTCGCAAGGTGGTTGTGGTGACGTGGAGGTTCCCGCAGTTGAAGGTATGCTTCTTGGCTGCCATATACTTAGCATATGTTGTAACCAAGAAAGTTATAGATGTCACATATTGCAAATTGCTCTGCTCCAGCTTGTACATTAACCCTCCTGCAACAACATTTAATAAACTAATGACCATTATAACACATTTAATAAACTAATGACCATTATAACATTCTTATGTCCAGATTACATCGCCTTTTGATTCCAAGCACAACCAATATCTTTCTCTTGATGAAAATGTATATCGTCAATAATTGGGGACGTGAGATGGTGGTCGAGGAAAAGGCATTTGCTTCCGAGGGCTACCAACATTTAATGTTGATAAACTTAATATATGTGTATATATATATATCATTGCTAATCGTAGTGGAACATAAAATTGGGGATTGCACTGAGTCATTGACTGACCTTTGGTATATTTAGTTGTCGAGAATGGGGAATTAGGCAGTATTTTACACATGAACTTCTCTGCATCTTGTTGGAACGTCCCAAAATTGTTGTCATGTCCCACCACACTTCTCTACACATTGGAAAGATGGAATATATACAAGTTCAGAAATTGATTAAGAACCTAACCGAGACTCGATTTTACTATACTCGAATTGGAATACCTTTTCTTACCCTTGAGAGGAGTACGTAAGCTCCAGCATACTTGTCGTCCCAGCTGAAAATATCTGGAGACTTGTTAGCTCCCAGAGACTTGATGAAGTCGAAGTAGTATTCATCTCTGGTTGCCCTATGAAGCCATGCTGCTCCCCACAACAACTCATCCTATAAAAAGAAAAGAATTGCTCAACTACATTACAATTAGATTACAATTCTAGTGTAAAGCCCGGCTTCGGGATACTGGGTAGGTATGTTAGATTTGATAGACTGGTCTCACAAACCACCACGGGTCTTTTCAACATGTTTTGTCCCCACTCACTTATTTACCGGGACATTTCTCACTCGATCACCATACCGTAACTACTCTAGGTAAAGCACACTTACCTTATAACCAGAATAGGAGCAATAAAATGGACAAACAGCCTTGCCAAGTGAATCACTATAGGACCCTCTATACTTCATAGCAAATTGGAACACTTTCTTGGCAGTTGACAACAACAGCTTCGAATATTTCCTATCAACTTTTCTAAACACCAATGAGGCAGCGGCCAACGCTGCCGCAGTCTCTCCAGCCACATCAGACCCCGGGTGGCTAGCCGACACTGCAAAAACAGCCCTATTATTAGACATATCTTCGGGTCTTTGCCAACACTTGTCTTCAGTGTTAGGGTCACCAACACCAACATAAAGCTTGCCGGGGGTGGCCTGGGCGCATTTTAGAAGGTAGTCAGTGGACCACCGGATGGCGGCTCTGGCCGAGTCTAGCTGAGGACCAATCTTCTTGCCGTAGTCCAACGCACTCCACGATAGAAGTGTGGTTGAGTAGGCCATTGGTAAGTTGAATTTTACATTGTCTCCGGCATCATAATAGCCTCCCACTAAGTCAACCTGCATATGATATGTTAGCTATCGTACATAATCTACATTTTAAATTATTTATCTTTAAGAGTATATACATATTTTAAATTTAGAAGAAATTTAGAAGGAAACCGTAAAAGTGTAAAGAAAAGACAGTTCTTGTATATTTTTGGTATTAGCGTTTTAAGATTTCTAGTTTTCAAATAGTACCCATTTAATCATTATTGTAAAAAGTAATATATGTTATTTTTTTTATTAAAAAAAATTTAAAAAGTTTTAACCGTAAAATATGCTACTCCGTCTATGGTTAATGATAACGTCAAATTATGTTTTTGGAGATGATTTTATGAGCTAGAGTGTTAAAATTGCTCAAAATGAGCCTCAAGAATTTTACATGTTAGAGTTTCACATTGAAAAATAAGAAGAGAGTTCATCACTTAATAAGCTACGGGTACTCCACTTAATACCAATTGATATTAGAGAAATTTTGAAGAATAATGCCTCCTTTCCCTTCATTTATTTTTTTAAATTTTTACCCCCTTGTCTTCTTTCTTTATTAAAGCATATTTGTCACTCATCACTCACGTAGTCACATACCATTCTCATATAAGCATGCTATGTTTATTTCAATATTATTTGCACAATTACTTTTATTCGAATTGTCTATTAAATAACACATACTCTAAGTCTCTAACGGTCTACTAATTAGTAATTTCTGTATTTCTTTTTGTAATGTTATTATATTCGTACTTTCATAGATAATCTACTACAAAAAACTATACCCGTGAGAAAAATCTTGAAATTGTAAAAATAAAATGTTGCATTTGGTATATTAAAGTGTATAAGAAGTACTAACGTGAGCCGTGAAACCATCGGAGAGGCCGGAATTTGATCTCCAAGTAAGTTGTTGGTCATGAGGAATTCTACCTGACCTTTGACCTTGAAAAAACACTATCGACTTTGCTAAAGCGTCCCTATAATTTTGTTTAGCTTGCACATTTGCCCACAAAAAGGAGAAGAAAAAGAACATAAGGCAGAGAAGAATAGCTTTCTTCCTCAATGCTGCCATTCTACTTGTTTGGATGGTTTGAGTCCATGCAGTTGATACCTTCATTTATATAGGAATTCCTCTCATCAATTAATAATTAGTGTTCTCTGTTTTATTGTTTAAGTTTTCTTTTTCTATCTTTTAACTACCATCAAATTAAAGAACTTCATCTTATATATAATTCATTAAAATTAAACTCAGAATTCTGTCAATAAAACTGTAAATTCATTATATTAATAGTTTCAACGCATTCTTGTCCTGGAACATATGAAGTAGGTATGTCACGGCGAAAAGATTGGGGTGCATCAATACTTTCATGCATTTGGTTCATCAAGGGGGTCTGGGCATAATATCTCATAAATTAAGGGTCACGCTGTTATTATCTATATAATTAAGGGCCATACTACAATTATCTATATATTTGTGTGTCAATTTGCAAATCACATATATATTTACTACTTTTATTTTGGGTTCAAGTTATTGGATATAAACTTGTGATACTGTACGATTGTTATATAGTATAATTTGGATACAAGTTATGTTGATATTGTTTCTTGTACCAATGATGAAGTTTCAGGTGGGTACAGTATCCACGTGAAGCCTTTAAGTGGGTACATTGATGAACGTTCATCAAGGATACCTTGATGCACTGAAACCGGGCTGGAGAATAGATTGGGTGCATCAATACTTCCATGATCAAGAGATGTGCCTCACATGATCAAGAGGACTAGACTAGAGCTCCTTTTTAACCACTTCATCACCATAATGTTCGCTCTTTATGAGAGTTTAACTCAGGTTGCGTGAAGAAGCTAGTTATCATCGGAGCAACAAAGACAATAAATATGTTATAATAAAAGCGGAAGTAATGTGGATTGTTCAAGAATTGCAATCGATTTACTTCATAAAAAGAAGTTCTAAATGAACTTTTGTCAAATGTTTTTACGGGATTCAACCAATTATCTTAGTGTGGAATATCATTGATAAATAAGAATCCGTGTTATCAAAGACTTTCCTGCCGTTATTTCTATTATAGAGTTTTTGCGTTAGGTCACCCGCAACCCTTTTTCCGGCCATTGTAGCACGTGTGTCGCCCAGGGCGTAAGGGGCACGACGACTTGAAGTCATCCTCACCTTTCTCCGGCTTATTATCGACAGTCTGTTCAGGATTCCAAACTCAACGATGACAATTAGACATGAGGCCGGGTTGCGCTTCTTGCAGGACTTAACCAACACCTTAGGCCACGAGCGAGACTATTTAATACTTTAGTTATTTATCAGTTGAGCTATACCCCGAAAGTCCAAAGTTCGGCTAATAATTTAAATAAGTGAACCAACTCAAGGTTCGTCTCAAACTTGACTCGGTAGAATAAAGGGTAACATCACAATGTAAGCATATTCTAAGGCTCTATAAATTAAATTTACTCATTACGACAAACCGGAGATCTCCAACGCAATAATTTGGCGAGATTCTCTATCCAAATTATTTTGCTAGTAATAATAGTTGTGTGTCTTATTCATAAAAGTTTATTAACCAACTTTTCATTATAATAATATAATCCATGATCCATCCATGCCTTCATATTATAGACACCATATAATAGTTCGATATTTTAATTTTCCATTATATAAAATTCATAATATATACATGAGTCAAAGAAAATAATATAAAAGTGGCCGGCTATAGCCCTTTTATTGCCCATACAATTCAACTATATTAACTAATGAAAATTTAATATGACAAGTAGTAAGCGTTACATGGTTCATTTTGGTCCTCATACTTGTTGAATTATGAATTTATGATTGGTAAATCTTGCCAAAATAGTACACTTTTTAGCTAAAAGTATCTAGTTACCAATTAATGACTACATTAATTAATACAGAGACCATTTTTTTTTGTAAATTAGCGATGAGGTAATTTTTGAACCTAGACCTTTTTTTCTACTAGATTATTCAAATAATTCTACAGGACCATTTTGATAACCTAATCATACTTCTCAGATTTTTTTTGTTACTATAACTATTTTAATTCCACTTAATTAATACTAAGTGACTTGTTACATATATAGCATTACTTAATCAACATGTCATTTTTATTATCAAAACTCAGATTAAAATAAAGATAAAATCCTAAAATGACAAATATTTCAAAATAATTTTTTTTATAAGGATGACCAATAAAAAAACTCGAAGGGAGTATCTAAAACCATTACATGATAACTACGAAGTCAAATGTCATGAGTAAGAAATGCATCTAGACTTATTCATAATTGGCTTATTTTCACTTTTGCCCCTAAACTAAACGTAAGTTTCAAAGTGCCCCCAAATACTATGTTAAGTCTCATTTTTGCCCCTTATACTACTTTTGTCTCATTTTGGCCCCTGAAATGTCAAATTTAATTCGTTTAAAGGGGTAAACTCAGAATATCACATATACTCAACTTTTGGGACACTTTTGAAAAATAATTGAACTTTTAAAAAGCCCACCTTCATCTTCTTCATCCAACCCTCACACAAAATCCCTCTTCCCCCCCCCCCGTAATCCACAACTCCATTGCCAAACCTTCACCCCCCCCCCCCCCCCAACAAGTGCCACTGGTTGTGTGGTTTGTTAATAAAATGACAACAATGGCTTCTATTGTCATTATGTTATACATCATGAACTATGTTGGGTACTACCAAAAGGTACACATTCTCTATTTTTCCGCACAAATTAAAGCAAAGGAGGGGGGGGGGGGGAAGCCTCTTTGTCTTTCTTTCATTTTGTATGTTGAAAGATCATGAAACACTCGATAAGATAGAAATCGATTTAGTATGGTTTATGGGAAGGAGCATATGTGTGCCCTTCAAGCAGTTGTGTCCACCAGTGAGCCCTTCAGGCAGCTGCATCCGCCATAAAGAAGCTCATCAACGACACTGCCCTATTTCCTCCCCGACCAACCTCTAGCAAGCCCTTTCCATCATGCTCATCAAACGCCTATCTCAAAAGCGGGGCCTCAGGCCAACTACCACTCCTCCTCCCTCTCCCACCACTATTTCCAAATTTCCTCAATCACACACCACCGCCCTCTTTCTTAATTAATCATTACTCAGATTCACCCATTTCCCATTGAGTGCATACACCCACTAATGGACGTGGGGGGGGGGGGGGGGGACTTGTGGATTACGGGAAATAAGAGCGGTGTGGGGGTAGGCCGGTAGGGGTAAGGGCGGGGGTTGCGTGGGGGTTTAACGAAGAAGATGAAGGGTGAGGTTAATTTTTAATTTACATGTCTACTTATTTTTCAAAAGTGCCCCAAAAGTTGAATATGTGATATTCCAAGTTTATCCTTCTTTTAAAACTTAATTCTATCTAAATTTCACATTTCAGGGGGCAAAATGAGACAAAACATAAATAGGGAGCAAATTGAGACTAGGGACATTTTGAAATTTTGATGATAGTTCAGTAGGCAAAGCGAAAATAAGCCTTCACAATTCGTCCATTTTCATTTGGACTATTACTGAGATTGATCAATCATCTTAGATTTATTTGACACAATTTGTAAACATTTGTTTTCTTAATATAGTATTTTTGTGTTTTTGTTTTTCTGTTTGGCTTCTTAATATAATATTTCAAGTTGAAATTAAACATACATGTTTGAATTATTACCATTAAAAAAAAACCTTGCCAATTTTGAAGTTGGTAATCATAAAAAGCAACTACACTCACATAAAAACAAATATAGTACTGTATGATAGTCTATCATATAGTAGCTCAATCTAGTTATTCGAACTGTATACCGACGGAAATCCAAATAATGCAATATTTTGTCTTAAAAGTAATGCAATATTACATATTAAATCTTGAATATAATTTGTCTTTATTAAAAAGCCCGTTGAAGATACATCACTCTTTCTTGTCGGGATTAATTAATCATTTAAATCCTTTTGTGTTTTTCTTCAATAGGCCACCTTCAGATTCCACGCTTTAGGAATTTGAGGACCCAAACTCAACTTATTTGATCAATCAACGGAAGATGATATCGGAGCAAATAGTATTGCGCATGAGCCGAGTTAAACGAGCTGCTGCTCGGTTCGGCTCGGGAGAGCTGAGGCTCGAAGCTCGATTCATAATAAAATGAGCCGAGATTCCCAGCCCGTGAGTTCGGAGAGCGAGCTTGGCGAGTCGGTTTAGTAGATTTGTAGTATGTATATATTAGTGTTTTTTAAAAGAAAGATATAAAATTAGTTATATTTATATTGTAGTATTAATGATATATATTTCATATTTCCAATGAATCCTTCATTTTCAAGACTCATTGGTTAAGGTAATAAACAATTGTCTCTTCATTTTTGACATATGTTATAATCAGATTTGACATATGATTCTATTACCTTCTTACAATTAATTGTTTAAATAAATAATTTTTTGTTTATCCAAACGAACTTAAAATTTTGAAATGAGTTAAGTTAGCTAGCTCGGAGCTCGACTCGTTTAGTTATGATTCAAGCAAAAAATTCTTGAGCTTGGGCTCGACTAGGTTTGTATAGAGAGCAAATTGAATTAATAAAAAATGTACAAAGTTTTATATTGGTTCATCTTCATTTAGGACTCTAGTTTCTTTGTTACATTTTTTGTGCAACACTCACTGTTACACTTATACAACAATACTATTTTTTATACTTTTTTTAGTTTTCGAGCACGATAACTTATTCAATCATGTTTCTACTGATATATACTATCGTATCTAGCTCAAAAGAAGTTCATTTATATTTTGGTGAATTCGACTATTAATAATTTTGACATTTAAAAATATAAAGTTTTATCCTAAAAACAAAAATAACAAGTTTTTTTCATTGAAGGTAGTAATACATAACCTGAGGAAGATGATTGCTTAAGTTAAGGTGCTTAGAAGATTGAAAAATAAGCCAATAATAAAAATGTAATAGAGTGTCACACGAAAATATAACAAGTGATTCTGACCCGTCAGACTTTACTACCTGAGTGAGGGAGAGTAACTTGGTGTCATGCAGATAGTGGCGGATCTAGGACTATGAAAGTGTATGTTTCAAATTGTCATAATTTTTAAAGTGCATGTTCAAAACACTTAAATATATGCAAATATAATTGTAAATGCTAGTTTTCTTACATCAATTTTTTCTTTAAATATATATACTAGTAAATTTTTTTAACCTTCAAAAGAGTGCATGTCCGAGTGAACGGGCGTAAACTCAAATGAATCCGCCACTGCATGTAGATCTTTAATACTTGAGATATTCTCTTACACGAGTAGAGATGACTCAATCACTCAAATTATTTTATCTGAATTAGGTTTTTATATAACAAAAAGACTAATAATCAAATTTTACAAAGCTTATCAAAATTCGATGCAGATAATGCATTAGGTTTGTTAGCAGTCAAGAAAGGGATCTCAGTATATGGATATCAGGTACAGATTGTTGTACCTGGCCAGGCGTAAAATGCCTGGACACTAACCGGGTCAATGAGTTGGCTCTTTACGGCCAACTCGATAAGCCAAACGGTTACTTATCCGAGCCAATTTCCCCCTCCCTCGCCAAACTCAAAGAGCTAAACGTGGTTTTTTTCCAGGATCTCAGATACATTTCCGGGCCTTTCCTAAGTTTTCTGCTTAGTCTACATAATATTCGTTATGGACATTATCAAAAACAACGATTTGTCTGGAAAACTGCACGAAAATCTTGGCAGCTGAGCAACCTCATCGTACTGAGCCTTGGTGGGAACCGATTTTCGGGGCCAATACCGAGCTCGATTGGGGGGGTTAACTCAGCTTGGCCAACTCAAACTCCATAATAATCTACTAACAGGGACCATCCCAGCTTCCTTCAAGGCTCTCAAGAACATCACTGTTTTTAGTTTAGATCATAACCAACTCTTCGGCCCCACTCCAGATTTCTTCACCGCGTCCCACAACCTCATATCTTTGGAGTTGTCACACAACAAACTATCAAGGAACATCCCTGGAAGCATTGCAGCAATAGCACCAAATTTGCGCATTTTTCAGCTCGGTCACAATGCATTATCTGGGCAAATCCCCGACTTTCTTGGAAAGTTCCAAGCTCTGGATACACTGGATCTTTTTTGGAACAAATTTTCTGGAACTATTCCGAAAAGCTTCGGGAATTTGACTAAGATATTCAACCTGGATTTGTCTCATAACCGCCTGGTGGATCCACTTCCTCAGATGAGCGTCAAAGGTGAAAGGTATTGAATCCACTAGATTTGTCCCAGAACAACTTCAACTTAGTGAATATCCCAAAATGAGTTGCTTCTTCGCCGACTATATACTCCTTGAAGCTAGCAAAATGCGGGTTGAAGTTCAAACTCGACGATTTCAAGCCTGCCGAGACTTATTTCTGTGACTACATTGATCTTTGAAGATTCATATAAGGACCATTACATTGATCTTTCCAAGAATGAGAGCATAGGAGAACAGTCGTGTCCCCTAAAATTTTGATAAATGAATGTTTAAACTTAACAACAATTTAATGATGCAGGGAGTACAACAGGAAGAAATATGTGATACAATAATCATCCATGGAATGGTCCTTACATGAATCTCTAAAGAGGTAAACTATATCATCATCAACATCAAAATCAAATAGTTACACTCAAGAGGGATTTATATCTAAGGGATTTTGAGCACACTGACATTACAAGCAAATAACATTACATATCGACTGCAAGTTACCATGAACTGCAACACTGATTTACGCCTTTTAACATACATAGTAATTATCTCAGGCTCACCAGGGGCCAGGGTGGCACATCACCTGCTGGTAGTGAGGGGCGAATGATGGGTATTCTCTTAACCATTGAAAATGCTTCATTGAGACGAGCTGCACGACTCATGAACTGTGATATCTTCTGCAAGAAGAAGTTAGATATGAGCAGAGGAAAGATTACACATTTTTTAACCGTTGAAGTAGAACAGAAAATATCATAACTTCATAACGGATTACAAGAAGAAAGTAAAACGAAGAACTGATCATGTGGCTCCATATGAGACCAGAATATGGTATCTTCAGAAAATAAAAATTCAACACTGTAATGATACTTACGAAGGTAAACATGATATTATGAGCATAGTATTTATAAGTAAATTCAGCTGTTAATCACATTGGAGCATACTAGTTCTTTGAAATTCCATATTCTATCGATATATTGGTTTCATCACTTCCTGAGTTTCATCACTTCCTGAGTTCCTTTTCTGTTTATTTGAATAATTTATTTCTTGTAATACATTTGTTATCTTTTCCTTCTTTCGGTGGGTGGAAGTTCACGAAGAAGCATGCTCTTTTTGTAATAGTACTATAAACACATATTGAAGGTGGACAACTACTTGCGAATTGAACAAAATCCACTGCCGAAAACTCTCCCATCTGATTGAAGAAGAAAATGACCTCAATCAGGAAAAGAAGGGTACCATAGGTTGGTAACAAGTGCCATCAAGAAGCTGCTTTTCTAATACGATAAATGCAACTTAATTTAATGCAATAAATACCCTAGGCTAGATGATGAGTTGTCATCTCCAATTATTAAGGAAAATAGTAGCTTTCTCCAACTAATACATTGCCCCAGCCTCATGTAGTTATAACAGGACCACAAAGTTCTTTCCACCGTCTTCCTTTCATTTACGCTTGGACTAAGACTGAGATAACAATTCTAAAAATCGTTACATATCCCTTTTGTGTAAGTAACTACTATTTTCTCAACAAAGTTCTTCTCGCACATTTAAGTGCTATAAACAGAGACCTCTGTATAGTTTATCCTATTCTAAAGGTCACAAATGCATTGCAACATATCATTTTGATTACAAATTCTCTCACCAGGAATTTGTCAATTAGACTTTGTGCAGATTTGAGGGATACATGTATGAGACAATAAAACTGATGTGTTGAAGAAGAAGCTAATAATGATCAAAATCGAGTAAATAAATAATCAGAATGCTCACAGCAGTCAAGCCAAAGGCAGAACAAGAACAGCGATCAATATATAGAGCAGTTAAGCAAACTACGCCAATGACAACCACAAAGTTAGTTAATGAAACTTAAGCGGCTCATATTTCATGATGTATATTCACAAACTATATGCTCCTATGATCTTTATCTAATAATCAAAGATTGATAAAGAAATCGAGTAAAGGAAATCTTAATTTATTTGTAAGAAAGCATCAAATTCTTTGATTCTGATAACTAATTCTCTCCCAATGTGAGCTCGAGTTGCCCCTTCCAAGTTCATCTTCAATTTAATACAGATATTGGAAAAACGTAACCTTACCGTCAACACTAAGCACATAAAGTGCAACAACTAAGTCCTATATGCTCACAGAGTAAAATCAGTATAAGAAAAATAAAATACTGGAGTAATTATTGCTAAGGACATAGAATCAAATAATCAATCACTAGAACAAAGAGTCAAAGAGCCTACGAGTAAACAAAGAGAACTAAGAAAGCACATTGTAAGTTCACTGACCTTATCATCCATAGTAATTGTAGGCGTTAAAGCCCTGTTCTTCTTCTTCATCTTATACATTCTTCTTCCCAGGACGACGAACCCAACAAATGCAGCAGCAACAGAGACAGTCCAGACAGGGCCTTTGAAAACACAGTATCTCAAGAACCCTACTGGAAGCTTCCACCATACAATACTACGCTTCTTCTTCTTCTCCTCCTCAACTTTACTCGCTTCTGTTTCCCCCTTCTCTTCAGTTGCCTCTCTTTCACTATTTTCTCCTCCTGAAATCGCATCATCTTTCATACTCAATTCACCACATCCTTGAACACCCTCAAATGTCCTCTCACCAGAATCAATTCCACTCAAATCATCCGAAAATTCCTCCAAATTCTTATCATTTTCACTAACTATATGCTCAACGCCATTAACCCCGTCCTGAAAACCCCGATTTTGATCATTTTCAGTAACTAAATGCTCAACTTCATTAAACCCCTCAAGAAAAACCCCATTTTGATCATTTTCAGTAACCATATGCTCAACTGCATCAAACCCCTCTTGAAACTTCCCATTTTGATCATTTCTTACAAAACCAACATCATATTTTTTGTCAAACTCGGCAACCCTTTTAACATCGGAGGGGTCAGTACTAGATTCATCACTCACAATATTCTTGTTCGGAGAATCTAAGGAGAAGTAGTTATTCTGAATCAAACCTTCAACAAACTCACAACTTTCTTGCGACTCTGCCACGTCACCCGTAAAGGGTTCTGACAAAACCTCCCAGTCATGAAATTCACTGTCTTCAGCTTCCATGGTCGTAACCAAAAGCCAAAAAGAGTAATAAAAAAAATTAAAAGTCAAGATTTTCGTACTCAAAAACACAATCCCGGATAAAGAAATCAAGAATTATGAAGTTAAAATGATAACAATAAATAATAAAAGTCGATAGTGAAGGATATGGAAAGAGGGAAGAAAGGGGGTTAGGATATTAGAATCTGTGCGTTACCGACAACACAATCCAAAAGGATGTTCATCTTATGCAATTTGTCAGCATGGACTTCCGTGGTCGGTCATGCTATGTGTTTTCGCATAAACACATAAAAGGAAAATAATTTAGGAGAAAATTAGACTTGAAAAATATAATATAGTATATATTAAATATGGATATTAAATGAAAGCTCTCTTTCATTTATATTTATATATGGTGAAAAATATTTAATTTTTTTAACATTATTTTTTGTATAATAAAAAGAAGAAAAATTAGAATAAAAATTAGATAATTTAAAAAATGAGAACATGGGGCTTCACAATGTAACTTGCAATTGTCCCCTTTCTACGTTATATATAGGATACATGTTATATTCTAGTGACGCATCTTATATAATGCGTTGGAATTGAGAAAAATTTATGGGTCGATAAACTTTTAAAATTATTATAGGTGAATGTATTTTAATTTTGTTTAACGGGTTAATGACACAATCGATCACTCATGTTTTATAATGGTCACCATTCGATCACCCATGTTTCATTTTATTCTTTTTGATCACTTATATTTTGATATCATATCTCATTTAATGTGTGAGTTAATTTTTTCATTAGACACAATTTTTTTTTATCAAACAAAGCCTTAATTAAAAGGGTAAATTGGGCAAATAAGAATCTCCCAATGCTGCAACATATGTACAATGAGCGGCCATTCTTTAGGGTCATTGATTTAGTTGAAATGGTGTTTGTAAAATATAATCTTGGTATTGTTGCTTTGTACGACAAGCTTCTGGTTTCAAATAATTTGTGGTCATTTGGGGAGAGTCTGGATCTGATTACGAAGAAACGAAGAACTTTACTTCAAGTAATATGTTGTTCCAATTTAAATGAAAAGAGTATGTTGTTTGATTGAGTTTGAAAATGATTTTTAAGTTAGATGTCTAATTTATCCTTTCCAATTGAGTTAATTGAATAGCCTAGTGAAAGTAATTTGGGAGACAAAACGGCTAGATTAGTTCAAGTAATGTCCCTTCCAATTTACTTCAAATAATATGTTGTTCCAAATAATCTGACTCAAAAATCTTGTTAAATTTAAGCAGGTAACAATTGGAAGTAATTTGGGAGACAAAACGACTAGATTAGTTGATGTATAATGAGAGATATGTGGCTGCATTAACTGGAGCAATAAAGACGATAATTATTCCTTAGAAGTTGCACAATAATAATGTAATTGTAAATATAAAAATAAAGTGTTTGGACAAAATATACTCTCATTAAATACTGGCCATTAGATTAAAATCTCATATAAATTGATGACCCAACGGTAGAATAGATGTTTAAGCATCTAGCTTAAATAATTCCTTAAGCCCCTAAGTCCAAACTCGAATGTACGGGTTAGCAATGGTTGATTATGAAACGTAGACTTTTTTTTGTTTTTTTGAAAATAAGCGATGTGAAACGGTAGACTTCTTAAGCGGAGAAGAGTATGTTGCGTAGGAGTGACAACATTTTTCGGGAAAATGGAGGTATGTAAATCGCAGAGGTCACTTTCCTACCATGGGTGCTCGGGATTGTAATAAGCATCTCAATGGGACTATTTGACGTTTCATTTTTGGCTTAGTAAGATCATCACATAGGACCAATTAGAGGATTGATAATAAAAACGGTTTGTAATTGACCCAATCGATAATTTTGTAATAATCAACCAGATAACGATGAATACCAACTACTTGACCATAGATTTATACGAATCGTCCGAAAATTTTTCATTTTTGAAATTATGAAAACGAAATCTTATTATAATTATAAAATAAATTCTTAATCTAGAAATAAGTTTAACTCATCAACTTTCCTTAAGAACATTAGTACTACAGAAAATTCATTAATTTTCTTGAAAATATATATCTAAATATAGAAAAAATGTAACTTTATATAGTGACTTAATATAATTACTTCATAATTTTTTAGAACTTACATATATATAACATATAGCTTAGTTTTTATGTGTTAGATAACTAAAATTGTTTATTCATTGGCTTGTTTTCATTTTGCACTCTGAACTATCACGAAAGTTTCAAATTACACCATAATACTATCCTAAGCCTCAAATTGCACCATAAACTACCGTTTGTCTCGTTTTGCACCCTTAAAGGCCAAATTTAGATAGAATTTTGTTTTTAAAGAAGGGCAAACTTGGAATGTCGCATAAATCAAATTTTAGGGCACTTGTTACAAATAATTAAACTTGTAAATTAAAGATTAACCCCACCCCCTTCATCTTCTTCATCAAACCCCCACCCCTCATCTTCTTCTCCCTCTCCGTTAATAAATTTTTCAGGCGAGATATGGGGTCGGTGACGGCTAAGATCACTAAAGACAATGAGACTGCGCTCTATGTTGTAGTAGGCACAGGACATAAAACTGAACTGCTGAAGAATTTGATTGATTTGATGCTTGAGGATACATTACAATTAACGGATGGAAATGATGAAACGACACTCTCAGTTGTTGCTATTGTTGGAAATATGGAGGCAGTGAAATTGTTGGTCGGAATGAACCAATACTTGCCTTACATTTGGAGTGGAAAGGAATCACATCTGCACCGGGCCGCGCAATATTGCCACCGGGAGACCGTGGAGTTCTTGTTGGAGAAAACGAAACCAAATATTGGAAGAAGTCCTTATTTGCTTCTACATGGTGTTTTGCTTCTACAGCAACTGATAATTTCAAGAAGTCCTTATTCAAAGTATTTGTTTTGGTATGTTGATGAGGAGGGGAGAGGGAGAAGAAGATGGGGGTGGGGGTTTGATGAAGAAGATGAAGATGAAGGGGAGTGGGGTTAATTTTTAATTTACAAGTTTAATTATTTGTAAAAAGTGCCCCAAAATTTAATCTATGCGATATTTCAAGTTTGCCCTTCTTTAAAAACGAAATTCTATCTAAATTTGGCATTTTAGGGTGCAAAATGAGACAACTGTAGTATTGGGTGCAATTTGAGGCTTAAAATAGTATCAGAGTGCAATTTAAAACTTTTGTGATAGTTCACGATGCAAAATGAAAATAAGCCTTATTCATTTTGTAGATCTAACTTTTATATATCTTTACAAATAATATTGATGATATATATATATAAAAGTTTAATTTTTTGTTAAATTCTTATTTAGAGTTTTATATAGCATCGTTTTCAAAATATTTTATTTTATCTTTTGTTTAGTTCATATTTATATATATTTATGCTTATGCAAAAAAGTTAACGCATATACCTTATCTTGATTTTTAAATTTTTTTATATCATTTCTTAAATATTTGTTTAATGTTTCCGAAATATTTCTTAATTTTTCATTTCGAAAACTATGCTAAAAAAAGAAACTTTTAACCATGAACTTGAGATAATGAAGCTTTTAAATGAAAATCAGGGATGACTAAGGTTGTTTGTGGAGGTTTCAATCATAAATTAAATTCATGGTATGTTTGGATCGAAGTGAATTATAGGGAGGAAAATTTTTTAAAATTATTTTAGGGAAAGGGAGTTAAAGTGAATGAGGGATAATATATTTTATTGTTGTTTGTATAGCATAATTGTGGACTAGGATAATCCGAAGAAAGAAGGAAAAATATAATTAAATATATTATTCTACTTCATTCATCGTAGTGCTATAATAGAGCCGAGTTTAAACGGGTACAAGCTAACAAAGTAAATGCTTACTAAAACACTAACTATTCTTTCTGTTTTATGGTTAGATGATAAGACATTCATTATTTTTAAAGATAGGGTTAAAAACATCCATAGCTGGGAAGGTCGCCGTGTCAATCTTAGGTTGTGTTTGGTATGCGGGAATGGAATGAGATAGGAAGAAATGGAATTAAATTAATTTGTATTAATTAGTTTGGTAGTTAACAATGAATTTTGATTGCATTCCCCATTTAACTGAATTACCTCATTTGAGGTAATAACCATTCCGCCCAAATTGGAGGTAATGGATGATTACCTCCTACTAGGTAATCAAATTAGAAAAATTAGGACATATTAACCCTCTCTCATCTACACGTTATACAGCAGGCATTCCATTACTACTCACATACCAAACAAAGTAACAAGATTCATTAATTCATTCATTTCCTTTGTATATTCCATTACTTTGTCGATAACACCTTTTTTGTTGGGAATAGCATGGAGATTTCTATTCCATCTCTTTTTATCTTTTTTCATCTTCAATCCTCTCCAGGAAAAATACATTGATTACATAAATATTACTTCCTTTATCCTTAAATAAGAGAAAATTTGGAGTTGACACATGACTTAAAAAAAAATTTAAAATTTGTGTGTTAATATAAATTTTGTCTCCTTTTCTTTTTGTTAAAATAAGAATCAATTTAAAGATTTTTATTTCAACTAAAAAGTCTCTATCATCTAGAGATGGAGAAAATATTATCAATGGAGGGGATAACCTCCATTTAGTTTTATTCTTGATCTCACATAATATATTCTTGTTTCCATTAATATTATTTCAACTAATAACGTAACACATCACATTCTAATAATTTTGCCTTTTTGATAACTCATATTACAATAATTTGCAATCCTCCTTTCTTATAATAATTAACTTTAAATTCTGAATATCATAGATCAAGAACTATTAATTTAATCATTAGATCGTTCGAGTATTTTCCGATCAGTTGCAGCAACTTAGGTCATAAGATACATTTTTTAAAAAGATAAAATAATGAAGAAATGAATGTGCATGTGGAATGATGTTGTTGTATATCCTTATATGGTCATGTGTCACAATCCACGATCATCTTATTTTCCTCCCAATAAAGGTAAGTATTCCTACCCAACTAACTAAATATGACATATAAATAAATAACCACTTATATAATCGGATGGCTCAATAATCGGGTGATATTTTATCCAAATTTTATGTAGGAGGTCTTGGATTCGAGTCTCGTTATTATTAGTAGAGACAATGGTCTCATACTATACTGTTTCATTCTAACTCTTTATTAGTTAGTAATCTCTGTATTCATTAACCATAACAGTACTATTATACTCATACTTTCCTCACTAATTTACAAAGAAAATAAAAAACAACAACCACCTATTTATATACTTTCACAAGATATAAATAAATGTTTCCTAACAAGCATTAACTATGATATCAATAAATAAATAAATAAATACTGGTGGCAGAGGGATTGTAATAAGCCACTAATAATAGCATATGGGCCACTATATATATTAAAGAATAAAACAATTATTAAGTTACAAAGCTTTTAAGGTCGATTATCATAACAGTAATGTCATCATCGTTGCCTCTACTTACAGAAATATCTACAAGCTTCTTGCATGACTCTAATGGATCCTTCTCAAATGATACCAAGTCTACTGCTTCTTGTTCATCAACCTATTTTCATCCAAAAAATACCACATGTTATTAGATAACAGGGAGTAATAATATTTCTTTTTATGGTGATGAGTATTGAGTCCAGCCTTCACATTACACTCCTTATAATATGTTAATTTCTCGATAAAATTGTTAAAATGGTTTTAAATAAAATATATATATGTGTAAGTTGTATGTTAGCCTAGTGAATGTACAGTATGTGTAATCGGTCCCTGATATTGGTAGGTGCATTTTAGTTTTTTTTTTATGGAGATGTTTAATTTTGACGAAAATAGAGATTAGAATATATCTTTAATTGATCAGTATCAGAGACTAAGTGATTATTTTCGAGAAATAACTAAGTTCTGAAAAATTTATTTTAAACTTCTTGCTGTCAAAATTTTACATCTTCAACAAAAGAAGGCTAAAATGTACCTTTTCAGTTAATATTATTGTGGACATTTGTGCAGACCATACGTTTATAATACTAAAGTAACCTTAGGTATGTGTACTATTTTGTTTCAAAATTATTAAACCTGATGTATAGTAGCAAAAAGTATATATGCATTATTGTGATTACGATATTTGAGACTCATATGTGTCCTAATTAAATCACATAATTAAAGTGTACCTTATCCCATAGTCCATCAGAAGCCATAATTAGAAATTCACAATCTGAGGTTAATGGTAGCCTCGTAATCTCAGGATCCGAAATTATGAATTTCTTCATGTGTCGATCTCCAAAGGCTCTTGAAACTGCAAGTGTTCCATTAACTCTCCAAACTCCATTTCTACAATTTACATATCCACCCTGCACCAACATTGCATTAGTTTTGTGCCTCAGTCCTTACTCGTCGAGTGATAATTGTGTTTTTAAACGACTTAGTTTGATAACGATTCTTAAATCATTTTATATATATATTAGAAAATAATTGTTCGTAATTCATAATGCATGTTTTCTACTTACGGATTTGTCAATTCGGGAACGTTCATCGTGTCTACTCGGACGATGATCTTTAGTTAGTGAAAGAGCTTCGCCATTCCTACTCAAGACCACCCTGCAATCACCCACGTTCGCTATATGGAGTTGTCCACCCATCACTAGAACACTGGCTGCACAAGCTCCTCCACTTATGCCCTGTGACATTATCACAAATTAAATCTTATTAAGAATCAATATATTTTACTAATACGGCATTGACATGAATATTTTAAAGTGAATGTTCGTAATCATTATACGATGTATACATTTTGGCACGAGTGGTCATTGTTCGACTGAACAGAGGTGTATCCGCTATATAGTTTTTGTGAATATACCGTAAATGTTTTATTATTACCTGGAAAATGATTTGTTCATCAGTGAGCAAATGAGCTTTACGGTAGGCTCTTTCAATAGCATTTCCAGTCATCAGTCTTACATCTTTGACTTCTTTAACAATGTTCTTTAATAGATTTTTCTTAACAAAATCAGCTGCGCCACGTCCTCCATGCCCATCGATCACCACAAATAAAGCCTAGCAAAATAAATCAAATAAAGTAAAGATCAATAATCATATCAATTCGCAATTTATTAGTGGGAAGAACCTTTAAGATATAGTTATAATATTTTATTTTTAAAACTATTTGATATATTTAAGGCATTTACTCAAAAAAATTATTATTAATATATATCAAGTATATAATCATCCTTTTACCTTTAAGTAATTTTGTTCAACGACTTCAATTTTATGCACACACTAATTAGGTATGTATATAATTTTATTGCCACACATATTTTTTATTTTTCTAATTTATACTATTTTAGAGAGTCCATGTAAGTCTTACATGTGCTATTTTTTTATTGAAATTGACACATTTTGATGAAGTATGAATGAAATAATTGTCGATTTGGTCCTAGATAGTGTGTGAAGTTGAATTTTGGTCTCAGATAGTTATAATGTTGCAGATTAGTCTCCGAAAGTGAGTCAAGTGTTGTGATATACTTCCCAAAAGGGACAATTATTACACACTAGTTCCTCTTTTTTGGCGGACCATATAAACATTTGTCAATTTTGGGATCATACCGTAACACTTGTGCCATTTTCAGAAACGAATCTGCACGCAACCTTGTAACTCTCTACGACTAGCTAGATGCAATTACATCCAACTACTTGGGACAAATTTGCAATTAACTCAAGTATGAATCTTAATTAATGAACCATAACTTTCATAGCTATAGGATGTATGAACGTGAAGATAACGTACCTGTTTTTTGTTCCGAAAGAGATTAACCATTACACTATGTGCATCTTCCATCACCTTTCTTCTTCCTCTTTTGCTCACCACACTATAATTTTGACCTTCCATTTCAACATCCTCATCTCCCATCTTGTGTTCCCCGGCCGACCCTGCCGCGGAGCCTCCAGGAACTATAAGCGGGGGCGGCCTATTTCTAATCAAATTACTCTCCTTAGGAGCCACAAAACCCTCATCACGATCAACAGCTTCGTCTTCTCTCTTCTGAATCATCGCTGAGGAAGAACTCATGACGAGATCAGACATGTTCACGTTGCTAATGTTCTTTGTAAGCATTCTAAGAAAGAATACTATTGCAAAAGAGAACATGGAAAAATTGATGAACAATTCAGCCAAATCAATCATCATCTTCACAAAATAGTGTAATAAAAAAATTCATGCATGCAACAAATTAAAGTTTGTGTAATAACTTGATGTATGATGAAGAGAAATAGGGAATATATAAGAAGATGATAATATTAACAAGTCAAACAATGATGTTGATTTATTAGGGAGGTTTTGAGATTGATTAAGTAGAAGTTAGAATAGTTTGGTGAAGAAGTCAAAAAAATGAGGTATTAGATTCTGACGGTTTCTTGATGAGTTCATTTGATTAGGGAGGCAACGGGCACGTAAGAAGGATTCCATGCATTTCTTGATATTAATTAATTGAATGGAAAACTTCAAAGATGAGGAAATGGTCCAACCTCTCATGGCCGACGTGATATTTGTTTCACCTGCACACAACAAGCAATAATAAGTCAATGTAGCTAGTTAATCTTTTTGTCGTATGATGACAGTGCGATTAAGTTGTAATTTAGCCAGACGAATTGGTGAAATAGTCTTCATTAGTGTTATCAGATTGCAGTTTAGTCCCTAATAGTGGCATCACAGTTTAGTCCCCAAAAGTAGTCAAAAAATTGTAGATTAATTCTCACGTTAAAGAGTACGTTAATTTTTTACACCAACACACGACGGAAGGTTAAATTTGAGGCAAGAAATAACTTTTCACGACTTAAACTCATTTTTGGCTTTAAAAATTAATCAATTTTTACATTTCAGGTTCTTAAGGAAGTTTCATTCGGCACCAAAAATGAGTTGAAGTCTTAAAAAAAATCATTTTTGCATCAAATTTAACCCCTCATGGCGTGTTAGCTTAGTGTTAGAAATTAACGTAATAGTTAATGTGAAGAGTAATCTGTTGGCTATTTTCGAGGACTAAACTGCAATTGATGTTGGTGACTAAACAGCAACATAACGACACTATCAGGTACTATTGTGCAATTCACTCTACTTTAACCTACATATATAGTTGCGGTAGAGTTGTATATTACTCCCGGAGTTGGCACAAGTAATGTTGCACTATAGTGAAAAAATTGCCGAAATAGTCCCCGATACTAGGACCGAATTGCACTTTAGCCCCCAATAGTTACATAGTTGCATTTTAGTCCTCGAAAGTGGCCAAAAGGTTGCACTTTAGTCCCCATGTCATGTTTTCTAATAAAGTTGGGGTCAAAACACGATTTTTAATAATTATGGGGTCAAAACACGATTTTTAACAATTCGGTCCCACTATCGGGGACTATTTCGGCAACCATTATATTATAGTTTGTCCATTAGCTAACTCATAATTGTAGACTTTATTGGAAAACAACCATAAAAAATCGTGTTTTGACCCCATAATTGTTAAAATTGTCTTTTGACCCCAACTTTATTGGAACACATGATATGTGGACTAAAGTGCAACCTTTTGGCTGCTTTCGGGACTAAAACGCAACCGTGTAACTATTAGGGGCTAAAGTGCAATCCGATCCCACTATCGGGGATTATTTTGGCAATTTTCTCCACTATAGTCATGAAAGTGAAATGGTGCACATTATTTCTATTTTTCAGGATCATACTAACTATGTTTGTCACATACGGGACTATACTGCAACATTTGTATCATTTTCAGAGACTAATATGCAAAAATGTAATTCTACAAAACTAAAATGTAACTTGACCATTATATATGACCAAATCGGCAATTAGCTCTAGTAAGTAGTAATAAACTAACAATGATAGATTGTCCGTAACATTATAAATTTATGATAGATCATCGTAACATTATAAATTTATAACAATTGATAATTTAATTTTTAATATATAAACTGTACTAACTAATTTCATTATCTATACATAATACCCTAATTATTAATACTAATTATAATATGCCTTATAGTCATTAGTAAGAGACTAACACATTTGAAATTGTTTTTCAGAAATGAATCTAATTAAGTATGACATAATATAACATTAATGTACTTCTGGTCGTCCATTATAACATGTTCGAACACATACCGTATTGCATTCTCCTTTATTTGACTTCTTCATATAACGGTTTTGTATATATTAATTGAACATGTAAGAAGTAGGAAAAACACAAGAAATTATGTCCAGAATTGCAATAGTTTTGATCCACTAAGGGAAAATTCGAACATTATTACAAGTTTACAACACAACAATCATTTCATTAACTATTTTCTTTTCGTCTATAACTTGTTTCATTTGACCAATGGTGATATGTATTTTAATAAACAAACTAAAACAAAGGATTAAATTTATTTCTATTTAACTTTTCGATAAAGTCAAAACTATACGTCTATGGCAACACTATACACACACTAGAATATAGTGTTTTTCTCAGATATCAAATGACTATTTTGCCTTCAACTTAATTATCTATATTATTACACTTGCAAATGGAAGAGGGGCAAACAAGTCATTTCACACTAAAATTTAACTTATTCTCGTGTATACCCGATCAGAGAGAAAATTGTAGGATTGGCACCTTTTGAGATTTTTTATTAACTTATAGCACTACTTTTCATTCTTTACATTTAATAGCACTCGAGGGGGGGGGCAAATGACTAAATTGCCCCCCGATATTTTGATATATTTTTTTAAATTAAAAAAATCGATTTTTTTTCGATTTTTTTTTTTGAATTTTTTTTTACAAAAAAGGTTTTGAGTTAAAAGTTTGGTAGTTGTTTGCCAAAAAGTTTGATAGTTTTGGTAGTTGGTTGGCAAAAAGTGTTAGATTTGTAGTTGTTTCACAAAAATGTTTGATTTTCGTAGTTTTTCTTTTCGTTTTTTCCCCGATTTTTAGCTACGAAACCAATTCCCAGGGTGTGACGGGCGGTGTGTACAGGGCCCGTGGTCATTCGTAGGTGCCTTTTGGTATTCATTATGGATAGACCGGGTTGAAGACGATAGTTAGCTTTCAAACTGGGACCTGTTCCACCTTCAGTTTGGGACGGGGGCACTGGATTTCACCTATGATCAGATCAGTGGGCAACTAGAGAAGACACCCCCACCCCTTAATGAAAAGCCCCCATTCGAGTAGTTCCCCTGGGGATTTATTTCCTATGCTTGCTGGCTAAAAAAAGTTGCCTTCCACGTGCTTGCGCGTGAGCCGAATGACATAGGTGCACATTCTCTTTTTTCTTTTTAAAGTTGGGCCGGACGCAAGCTTTCTGAGATTAGCTGATCGTGGCAGTGCACCCAGGTAAATAAGGAACAAGATGAATACAGAGGTGAAACGAGCATCCCAAACCCAAAAAGTCCAGCCTTTCTTAGTGTTTTAAATTTTACTTTCCTTCCTGATAATTAATTGTTACTTCTTGATACGAGAATCCGGAGAGAAGGAGGAACTTTTTAAGGGAAAGGGCTAAAAGCTGTGGACGGATCCTGCACGGCCCAGGCCAGTATGGATGCACGGATTTTAATAAACGAGGATGAATCGAAATATAGCTGCTACGCCAAAACTAGGCTCGGGGGATTTTTCCCATATTATTCCAGTAAATAGCAGAATCGTGAATGTGGGAAAACACAGGTGGAAGTACTCTATAAAAAATTGTGATGTGTACTTATGTCTTTGAAAGGCTAGTTTAGGAGTCTAATTCATTCAAAGAAAAACAATTACAAAAATCGAACTTTTTTTACGAAAATCAAAACTTTTAGTTAAAACAACGACCAAAATCGAACCTCTTTCACTAGGAAAAAGAGAAGAAAAAAATAAACAAAAATCAAAAAAAAAATCAAAAATCTTGAAAAAATCAAAAACAAAATCGAAAAAAAAAATCGTAAACAAAGTGTATCCAAATATTAGGGGCAATTTAGTCATTTTACCTCTCTCTAGTGCTATTATTTAATATAAAAAATGGAAACTAATGCTATAAATTGATAATAAGTGTCAAAAGGTGATATTACTACAATTTTGTTCACGAAAATTATACATGTAAAAAAACGTTTGAGTGGTCAATTCAAAAAGTCTACCATAAAGTCAAAACTAAACTAATCAATAATCTTTATTTAGATGCAGGGAAAGTAGTATTTTTCTTCTTATTTGTTGGTGAATTTGTAATATCTTGTATTATTAAAATTATCTTCAATAAGTAGGAATTTGAGGTAGTATACTTGTAGAAATTGTACTTACTAATCACTGAGAAGATTCCATGCAATTACTAAAATTTGGAAAGATTTTTATTCTATAAATATATTTCCTCAACCGTTATCTTTCACTTGTCATTCTAGTATCAAATTTTTTGTTCTAAATACTTGTATTTCTAGCATAATTAATTACAAATTTACATTTTTAATATACTTTTTGAATACTCTTTACTATGAATTTATCAATCAAATAATCATATAATTTTAATTGATTGTCATTTTACATTTTTAATGTACTTTTTGACTATCTTTTATTTCTTTATTAATATATGGACAAATGGCTAAAAAGACGAGTAAAATAGAACGGAATGAGTATTTGATTTTCAAGATTTGGGTATGTTGATGGAGCTGATGAACTGGATTAATTACTTTTATTACTGGTGTTTGCTTGGTTATCTAAACTTGAATTACTGGATTCAAACAAAGCTTCATTTAGTGATTAATATTGTTTAGTTGTTGCAGATTTTGATGAATGGAAAGACCCATCAGATGAGGCCTTGTTTGCTTGCTGAGTAGCATTCTCCAGCTCAACATCATGATAAGATGAGCATCTCTTTCAGAATCTAGCATATATTATGAAGCGTTACAAACTTACAAATGAATGATAACCACTACTTTTTATATAGTAGGCCAAGTGAACATAGATACCCCTCTTACCTCGTTTAGTCAGGAGCCTCTATAAAGACGTTGGGACATGTTGATGTCGAAAAGCATATTGTCTGCTGGTGTGTTTTGATGTACTTCACTATAATATGATAGTTTTGTATCCATTAAGTCCACAAAGTTTGCCAATTTTGACTATAAAAGAAGTTCTTGAAGGACAATATTTGTCTTGTCTGGAAATCTCCTTGGATGCTTCAATGGCTAGGGCTGCATTAACTTCATTTATGGAAACCATCCAAGTATTTACCAGCTTAACGAACACCCGGCTTCAAGATACAGACAACGAGTCTGGTCAGTATCTGTCAGCTAGAATTAAACTCTCGCGTAACAGTCTCAGATATATGGCCAAAAGATCCGAATACGGTGATCAGCTTATGCTTGTTGAAGAGAAAATCAGAATTATAGCTTCAGAAGCAGAATACTCCTTGGTGGCATGGATATATGATGACAGTTTCTCGACAAAGCGCAATCATTTAGATATCAATGAGGCAATGATATCAGCAGCTGAGGAGATTGGTTCTATGATCACTGATATGTTGATGAGTCTCAGGCCTCAATTCTTGAACTATGAAAAGGAGATGTCTGATTACCATCCCTGTATGACTGTTGATTTCAGGTCGGTTCTAAAAAGTTATATATTTACGCTAGAGAGCTCATCGTCTAATTTGGAGACTTTTACTCTCAGCGGGTCGAACTGCATGGAAAATAGAGCACTTGCTAGACAAATATATGCTGAGTTGAGTAATAAGAAATCTTACGCGCTTCGAGTGTGGGTGACTGCGTTTCCAGGTGAGCGTGTCAATGACTTGCTGCAACGCCTGCTGCACTCTCTCAATGAGAACTTTCCTGATGATGTCCAGTTGGCGTTCCGTTATCAGAGGATAAGGCTTGATCAGATGAGCAACCAGCAACTCTGTCAATATTTGTCCAAATCGTTAGAAGGTTTGAGGTATTTTATTGTCATAGACAATTTGATGTGTTCAATAACATGGGATGGGATAAAAAGTTCATTTCCTGAAAATAAAAACGGAAGTAGACTACTGTTCACAACATCTTCTTTCATAGAGAATACCATTGAGAACTGCTGGTTCTTATGGCCTACCAACCATGGTGTAGATCACATAAAGTTTGATCATATCATATTTGGTGAAGGAAGTTGCCCTCAGGAATTGGAAGTCATCAAACTAGACATTCTTTACTACTGTGGAGGTTCGCCACCAGCTGTTATTATGGTTGCCAAGTATCTCTCCATAATCGAACGGACAATGGACAATTGGCTAAAAGTCCATAGTTGTCTGAAAGATAATGTTGATACTGTCCTGAGAGATCGGACTCCCAGCATCATTTTGGCATTACTAGAAGCGTCCGAGGATATATATACTATTGTAAAAGAGGAGAAACGTTTATGTATAGAGAATATTGATCCAACCATATCAAGTCACCTTGTGACTGGAGGAGAAAAGGAGTATATATCATCAGTGGGGCTTGAGGAATGCTCTGAGAGGCTTCTGTCTGAGCTCGTTCAATCGTCACCTCAAATTGAGATCTTAGCGATAGTTGGGATGGCGGGCATTGGAAAAACCACTCTGGCAAAAAAGATATTTTATAGCCCATGCGTTTCCAATCATTTTCATCCTCGAGCATGGGTGAAAATTTCTCAAGTTTATCGCAGAAGAGATTTGTTGTTTCAACTTCTGCAGTGTGTCATCCAGTCGACACTTGTTGACATTCTGGAAAAGGATGATTCTGAGTTAGAGGAGATGTTATATAAAAGTTTAAAAGGTCGGAGATATTTGGTTGTGATGGACGATTTGTGGAGCATTAAGGCTTGGAGCGACATTAAGAGGATCTTGCCAGAGGACAAAGCAGGAAGTCGCATATTATTGATCAGTCGGCAGAGCAAGGAAATTGAGGATCTGAACTGCCACACAATACATAGAATGAATCTCTTGAGTGAAACTAATTGTTGGGATCTATTACAAAAGAAGGTCTTTGGACACAACATCTGCCCTGCTGACTTGGTAGACATCGGAAAACAAATCGTTGCCAAGTGTAAAGGACTCCCATTAGCTATCATTGTGGTTGCTGGGGTTTTATTGAAGATCAATAAGACATCAGAAAGCTGGGAGAGTGTTGCAGAATCTGTAAGTTCACTTCTACTTAGTAGTCAAAACCCTTGCCAGGCGATATTTGCTTTAAGTTACCAACACTTGCCTCATCACCTGAAACCATGTTTCCTTTATATGGGAGCTTTCTCCGGAGGGTTTGAGGTTGCAGTAAGGACGCTGATTAAGTTATGGATTGCTGAAGGATTCGTCGACCAATTAAGTTCAAAGAGCTTGGAGGATGTTGCCGAGGATTACCTGAATGATCTAATTAGTCGGAGTCTTCTTTTGGTTGGTAGGAGGAGGTCTAATAAACGCGTCAAGACCTGTCACATGCATGATCTTCTGCTAGAATTTTGCATACAAGAAGCTAGAGAGGAAAAGTTTATGCATGTGATTAAAGATTTCAGACAAATTCATTCAGACGGAAGAATAGATACACGATGTCGGTTGAGTTTCCACTGTCACACTTTTGACGATATTTACTTGACAGCTTCAAAATCTCTTGCTACTTCTGCTTTATTCTTCAGGGAATGTTCCTCGGTGGTTCCTGATATTTTACTATATTATCTTGACTTCAAATTTCTTACTGTCCTAGATATGATCCCCTTACGTTTCGATACTTTCCCTGTAGAACAAGTTGCCAAACTTCATCTTCTGAGATACCTTGCGCTTACAGCCTCATTTGAACTTCCTAGTTTAGTATTCAAACTTCGAAAATTACAGACCTTGATAGTCAATGGTCCTTGGTTCAAAAGTACTAAAATCTCAGCATTACCCCCCGAACTCTGGAATTGTGCAAACTTAAGGCATTTGCAGCTTCGGGTGGCCAATCATTTGTTCCCCCCAGAGGTTGTTATTCAATCACAGCATCTGGTATCTCTCCGTACCCTCTCCAGAGTAACACTATCTAGTTGTACTCGGGCAAGTTTCACTTATTTTCCTAACTTAGTTGAACTTGGAGTTTGTGAAACCCATGAAGATTTTGTTATTGTTGGCTTATGGGATATTTTCTTCCAAGATTTGCTTCTATTGAGACATATTCAAACTTTGAAACTGTCATGCTTTGGGAGGAACACAAGGCCAATGCCTATGCCAAGTCTCGATGCCTTCCCGCCCAGTCTCAAGAAATTGACACTCTGGCGGAGCCACCTGCCTTGGGAAGCAATGACTTCTCTTGGTGAGTTGCCTTATCTTGAGGTGCTGAAGCTGAAAAATTATGCATTCCAAGGGCCAGAGTGGAACTCAGCAGAAGGGGGCTTTCAGCGTCTGACATTTTTATTGATCGAGGAGACAGATTTGGAGGTCTGGAGCATGGAAGCTTGCCACTTTCCTCGTCTGCAACGCCTTGTTCTTAAATTCTGCAATAAGCTACAGGAGCTGCCAAATGAAGTTGGAGATATGCCTGCACTTAACCAAATAGAATTGCACTTTTGTAGTGGTTCTGCAGAACAGTCAGCCAAAGAAGTCCAAGAAGAGCAGCTTCATGAATACTGTAATGATATCGAAGTACTTATCCGATCTCATAGGTTAGTAAGCTTGCCTGTTTGCGTGAAGACTAAAAGATACTTTCGATTTACAGACGTACAGAGTACATATTATCTGATCATGTTTTTTCACTTTGAGATGGTAGAGACAAACATTTTTTAAACCAGCTACAGATTTCGTTTAATTTTGACATCTTTCATTATACTATTGCCATTGCAGAAGGGCTGAGCCAACCTCTTCAGTTCAAGAATTGGACGAATGAACAAAGGTAAAAACTTACTAGCATATTTCAGATTCATGCATGTCAGTTTGGAAACAGTCTTTCTGTTTTGGAAGGGGCAAGGTTAAGCACCATCTGCCCCCCCCCCCCCCAACCCCCTCTCCCGCTTAGGCGAGAACCTCTTTAGAAGCATCGGGACATGTTGAGGTTAATGTATGAATGTCAATTTCACTTAGTTAGGAGTATATGATCTCCGTTATAGTTGTGTAGTAAAAGTGTACTACTAATGAATTTCCAGGGGGATTCCAAGTGGAAGTCATCATTTTTAGCCTCAACACTGAGCCAGTTCTTATCAATACTTGAATATAATTTCTACGAACACAGCAGCGGTGGTGGAGGACCGGTGGTTTAAATGTAAAAACTAACTAGCATATTTCATCCACTCAACTTTGTATTTGTATTGATGTGTTCATACTGTCACAATCTACACATGAAATTTAAATGTCAAAATTGAAGAAAAGACGAGGAACCATGAAATGTTTAACTGAAGATTAAATTATACTCAAGTCTGAAAATAGTACACATCTAATACGTTTCAACAAACACGGCAACTCTTAGCACAAGTACTTCAAAATTTAGATGGTAAAAAGGATTAGGGACAGATATAAATCAATCTTATTACAAGCCACTTAGAAAAGAGAGGTTCCCTTCCCCTTCTTATCTCCACCAATCTCGAAGTGCTTGCACCTCTGCAATGAAAAACATCAAACATCGCATCAAAATGGGAACAATGAAAAAGAAACGACTGCATATGATAACACGAAACTGAACCTTGATGGCGTGTTGAGACATGTGCTTGCAGCTTTGACATTGCAGCCTCAGCACAATCTTCTTGGTGGTCTTTGCCTGGTGGAAGAATATCATTCAGAATAGAAAAGAAATGCAATAAAAAAAACCGAGCGCAAATATTGCAAAAGTTCTGGTTGATAAAACAGCTAGGATCTGACCTTTTTGTGGAAAACAGGCTTTGTCTGTCCACCATAACCAGACTGCTTACGGTCATACCTACGCTTTCCCTGAGCAGCTATGCTATCCTTGCCCTTCTTGTATTGAGTGACCTTGTGCAGGGTATGCTTTTTGCACTCCTTGGACTTGCAGTAAGTCTTTTTAGTCTTTGGAACGTTAACCTACATAAACCAGACAAATAAGAAACTAAACCACTATAACCTCTACATAATGTTTAAATATTACTAGTTAACAATTTATGCAAATATCCAAATGTAACTTCAAAAGCACATTCAATCATTTGCAATCAGAACAATTAACCTTTTGAAATTGAGTACACAACAAAACTAATCAACAACCTTAGCTCTTTAACAATCAATACTAACCATTATGACGAAGTTGTTTCTTTTAGACATACATTTTGAAACATAACTAGCCTTCGAATGTACAGATTATTCCGTCCTACCAAAAAAGGAGAGAGATCAACTCCCATTTATGAATAACAAAGGCACCTTTAGTTGGTAAATCATCAATCAGGATTTGAGAACTCGATTCAAAATCACTTAATCATCTTAGCAACTGCTTAAAAACTCATTTGAACAAGCATTCGTGTTAAATAACAAATGCATTAGTCAAAACATTTTACAATAGTACTCCCTCATTTCAATTTAACGGGGGATGTTTTTTTCAAACAAATCACACCATATCAAAACATAATTCATAATTACAACATTGGGGTCTTACAAGATGCATAGAACTATTCATGCCATTAGGCACTACACACAAATTAATTATAGGCCAAAATTTTAATATCGAATCATTTATACGAATACGCTTAACTTACTCAAAATTGAATCTTTAGGTAATTAGTAAAACCTCCCAACTACATCAATCAAAGTGAATAGGGGTAGTATGTAAATGATTACATCACATCAAAAAATTATGCCAACCCTATATTCACATCAACATATCTAACATTTTGCGTTTAACTTCTAAGAAAACACAAAAAAGCTATCAACTTTCAATATTATACACAATAACAAATTAAATCATCAATTATTACATAAAATTCTGAAAAGTTAACAAATTCATGAGAAAAAACTTAAGAAGTTCACTAAAAATTAAATTGAGAGCTAAAGTAAACATAGCTTACCATTGTTAATCGATCAAATGAACCAAAAAGAGTGTGATTTAGAAGGATTGTTCTGTTACGGAACCCTAATTTAGGAATCTTAGCAATATATACAATCTGAACTCTGAAGCCTCCAATGTGTGGTTTTGGGCTTTATAAAGCCTATTTGATTTTGTTATCTTATTTTTGGGTATTTGGGTTAGGGTTGCAACTAGGCTTGAGTTCGGTCATGTATAGACGAGAAAATTGTAGGAATAGCATATTTTAACACTTTTTATCAACTTATAGTATTACTTTTCATTTTTTACATTAAATAGCACTAGAGGGGCAAAATGACTAAATTGCCCCACAATATTTAGATACACTTTTTTTTACGACTTTTTATTTTATTTTTCCTGATTTATTTATTTATTTATTTATTCTAGATTTTTTATAAAAAAAATCGATTTTTTAATTTTTGTTTATTTTTTCTCTTCTGTTTATCCTAGTAAAAGAGGTTCGATTTTGGTCGTTATTTTAGCTAAAAGTTTGATTTTCGTAAAAAAAGTTCGGTTTTCGTAGTTATTTTAGCTAAAAATCGGGGAAAAAACGAAAAAAACTACGAAAATCGAATATTTTTGTGAAACAACTATCAATCTAACACTTTTTGCCAAACAATTACCAAACTTTTTGGCAAACTACCAAACTTTTAACTAAAAACTTTTTTTGTAAAACAAAATTCAAAAAAAAGAAATCGAAAAAAAATCGTAAAAGAAATTGAAGAAAAAATCGTAAAAGAAATTGAAGAAAAGACCAATTTAAAAAAAAAGTGTATCAAAATATCAGGGGCAATTTAGACATTTTGCACCCCTTGAGTGCTATTAAATGTAAAAAATGAAAAGTAGTGCAATAAGTTAAAAAAAAATCGCAAAAGGTATCAATCTTACAATTTTCTCATGTATAGACTTTATCAAATCGGTTTAATTACTCAATTTAAATATTTAATTTGGGCATATATAATTATATATGGTGAGAAATTGTAGTCAAGGCCGACTCGCTAAACTTTCGGGTGAGTTTTGTGTGGACTACTTTTTATCGAATACGTAGAGGTTATGAAAATACTCTCGTAAAAAAGTCTAAAAAACATAATTTAACGTCTAAAATATATGGGTGACCAAATTTATCCGAACATGATTAAAAAAGACATAAGTTAAGCTGGGTTATTGAACTAGGATTGGTATCATTTGTCATTTCAAGATTTCACACTTCTAGTATGTATTTTTTTTTTAAATCGGATATTTACTTGAACAGAATCGGGTATAAAGCTCAAAGTAGTATTCGAGTTTAATTAGTTAAGCTTTTAAGCGAGTTATCGGTTGAGTATTTTTTATTATGGAGGGAGGTAGTCCGTCCGTTCATATGGCAACACTGTAATCCTATTTGCAAATGTAGCAATTGAGAGACTTCACATAGGCAAAATAATAAATTCGCCCCTAAAAAAAACTCTCTTTTGGTGTGTGCATATTGTTCTCCGATCTGAAGTAGTCTGATACGTGCTATAGTCTCGAACACAAACCTCTTGTCTTCAAACATAATCAAATAAAATTAGATTCTGTAAGAAATAAACTCAAATTCTAGCTAAGATGACCATCAAAAAGTAATAAAGACCACATTTTTGTTGTTGAAAATGCCCTCAATTTCTTGCATCAGAACAACAATTTCCCTCAATCTTCATTCACCTTTACAACAAGTATCCTCAACAACCTCACAATTTCCCACATGTTTTTCTGTTTCATCATTTTTGTCTAAATGCAATCACAAAAGGTTTCAGTTTTTGAGACCATGTTCATCTTCACTCAAAGAAAGCAAGAAACAAAATACCCTTTTGAAGTCTCCACCTAATACATCACAAAAGCTTAAGGGTATCGTCAATGGTAGTGATGGTGATGAGGGGAGGGGGGGAGTTGGGGATGGTGGCGGTGCTGTTAAAGGTACAATCTTGGCTGGTCTTTTGCTTGTGGGAGCAATTGGTGGATTTGGGAGTGTTGGGTATATTTATAGGGACCAGATTAGTGCTTTCTTGAACCAATTTTCTGGCTTTATTGAAGGTAAATTTCACAATTTGGAACATATGGTTGAGCCAAAAATCTAATATGCGTTAGTATTTGTAGTAGTGTTTCGACAAAGTTTTCAGCTAGCTGTGGAGGCCTTAATAGTGTTTATACAATGTTTTGGGCTCTCTCTCTCGAGGCTTAACGCAACCCTCCTTTTCGGGGTTGGAACTAGCTTGTTACATAGTAACAGCTGGTGTACTCCCCTCCTCCTTTATCCCTGCTTCGATCTGGTAATGTTACACAAAATAACACGGACTAAGTTGTAATTGGTTGGTGTAAATTTAATTTGTCCATTGTTTAGAATCGTATTGCGCTGAACTTAAGTGTAGATTGGTTTCATTTCATCTATTTTCCTGGTTGTTAGCCTTTTGTGGGGTAGAAATGATAAAAGACTGTAATGACATATACTCCATATAAAGTTTGATTATACGTAAAATGGTTACTTTCAGAATTGGAAAGAGATAGAAGTGATAGAACTGCATAATTAACTGTGCTCTTCGATTACTTTAAGGACTTTCAATTGTTAATGGTCCTTGTATGATTGTTGTTTGTGATTGCTTAATAATTAGCTTAGAGTTATAAGTCTGATGTCGAAAGTCGGTTCTGCCTCTTTACTCTTCACCTAGTATAATTTTATGTAGCAAGTTGACACCAACAATGGAGTAGGAGTGACTTCATGTTCCAACTGTTTGAGTGACGGGGGATGAGAAATTCAAGTAGCCTCAGAGGTACAGGAGTCTCTCCATGATTTTATGCCCTAATATGTTTTAAAAAGCTTAACTTAATGGGATACGTCACTTGCTATAAACAATTATGCATCGTGTTCCAGTAGAGAGTAACTATAGACTGCCCCTTATTAGATATTAAGCGAAGTAAGGGGGATTCGAAAGATAAATGGTCCTACACTTCCTGCGACCCGCATAAAGTGGGAGCTTAATGCACTGGCACGCCGTCCTTTTACTTCTAATTTAGAGGACTTCCTAAGATCCTTGCAAATTTCAATGTATGTCTCACAATTCACTTGGTGTTCTGCAATGGTAAATAATATTTCTTTATCAGAAAATGGATTATCGTAAGACTTTTCACTGCGTACAGGTTATGGTACCGCTGGATATGCTATCTTCGTTGCAGTTTATGCTGGACTAGAAGTAAGATGCAATTATTTCTTCACTTCTATCTGAATATCCATAGTCATTGAATATGTTGCATTATTTTGTTAGTTATTAACCACTGAACTCTCATTAATACTGTGGTTAAGGTTGAAAGACTAGGAATTACTTTTGTGATATACATTTATGAAGTAGGAAATTTTAAGTTGACTTAATGTCTTCCTGCTTTACATTAGCGAGTTCATATATGATCAATGAATTGGAGACGAAGAATTCTTACTTTTGTTGTAGTGTTAAAAACTGATCATTTGTGAATTAAATTACAGTTCTCTTATTCGTACGTCTTCTATGCATCTTTCTCTTGTGGGTTTGATTCTTGAAGAACATTCTAATTATATTTCTTCTGGCAGATACTTGCAATACCTGCTATCCCGTTAACCATGTCAGCTGGTCTTCTGTTCGGAACCGTTATTGGAACTATCATTGTCTCCATAAGTGGAACGGTAAATTCACAACTTCCACATGCGTAGAGAGTTAAATTCAACTTTAGAAACTTGATATGATGTTGTTAATCTGTTTTAGGTGGCAGCAAGCGTTGCTTTTTTGATTGCCAGATATTTTGCTCGTGAGCGAATTTTAAAGCTAGTTGAAGGAAATAAGAAATTCCTTGCTATAGATAAAGCAATTGGAGAAAATGGTTTTCGAGTTGTTACCCTCCTCCGCTTGAGCCCTTTGTTGCCATTTTCACTTGGAAACTACTTGTATGGACTTACATCAGTAAAGTTTTTGCCGTATGTATTGGGAAGGTCAGCATCATGCTTTCTATTTGAAAATTATACGAGTAATATCTTTCATGCACAATTGTGGTGATTATACTATTAACATTCATCTAACCTATATGTATATGCAGTTGGCTAGGCATGCTCCCAGGATCATGGGCTTATGTCAGTGCGGGTGCACTTGGCAGAGCAATCATTGTAAGTGTTTATGAAAAGTTTATCGATAAATGTTTGTCCTACATTACCAATCATTAACATTGAAAATTTTACCTGGAACTATTAACACTTAAAAGTAGAACCAAAAGGAATAAGTGCACATACTTCAATGGTTTCGGATTCTCAATCTGTTCAGACTTCAGAGAGAGCCAGGTTTCCACGGTTAACTTAAGCCAATATACAAAATTAATGATTTTTTTGAAGTTCTTCCTTGACTATAGCTAATAATTGTGTTATTTTTGGCAATTAATATTTTGAAAGATAATCAATATTTGAATTATAGACTGACCATATAGTTTTGATGTTAAGATCACACGATATAGTTCTAGTACTCACAAGTTGAGCAATCGTCATTAGTCCAGACAGCTAACAACTGTGGTTGATGGTTCAGATGTGAAATCTAGCTCATTTATGCCTATAGGAATTCAAACCGTACCTATTCTGCATAGACTATGATCACTAAAACTCCATATCTGAAAATACATAGTCATTTGTGAATTTGTTATATATGCTACTGAGCTATCTCCTCGATACTTAATTCTGCACTTCTTCAGCAAGAGGAGTCTGCTGTGGGTTTGCCTGGAGGAAACAGTCAGATATTGACTCTGGGTTTGGGACTTATAGCAACTGCTCTGGCGGGAGCGTACGTAACGAGACTAGCAAAGGTATCAGCAGTTCTCATTCACAGTGTATCGATGCATTATTTGCCATTTCTGCTGTTTTACTTTTATTTCTTTCGACTAGCAAGCTTTCGCAATGACTGACTGTTTGACTTGTACATCATGTTTTTGATGCAGGATGCTGTAAAAGATATTGATGAGTAGACAATGGCTTTTTGGTTTAGATTAATTAATTCCCACAATTGTAAATTCAGTATCTACTATCTTCTATAAAATGAAGTGAAATCATATAGGAAATGTTTTACTACCAACTTTTGACTTCTGAAGTATAAGGCCAAATATTTTAGGCTTTTTATTCGAATGCCCCCTGAACTACCGTTATCGTTCTATGTGGTCTCTCAACTATTAGTTATTTTCTCGCCTGCCTTCTAAAGTTTCGTTCTTTATTTTTTGCCCCCTGAAGCCATTTTTCAGTGTATAGATCATGTTTTTTACTAAAAACCGTTGAAATAGTGAAATGACTATATTCCTAGAATTAAATAATTAAGTCAAATCATACAATAACATTAAACTTTGACAAGTTTAAACACAAACACTTTTTAGTTGAATTGGTAAAGTTTCCATATGTCAATATTGAGGTTGCGGATTCGAATATATCTGCCCTTCTAACGGACTTTGAGATGTCTAACGGAATCGTGATAGACACTTAAAAATATGGATGGTTGATTGAAAGCATCCTATGAACGTGGTGATGATTCGACCTTTTGCCTTATATAATAAATTAAACATAACTAAAACAGGCCTCGGCATATCAATGACAAACCCTTCAAATTGTACAATATTTATCAACTACATCCGTGAGTTTATGCTAATTAAAATGTTCTCATTTTCTGTTTGTTAATTAGTAGTTCAGTGAAATAGAACAATTTTTTTTTTGACAAAATGGGTGGACTTCTGCTCCTTTACGCAAGTATCTCCGAGAGGCAAAATTTAGGCAAGTATCTCCGAGAGGCAAGAGCTATGAGCCTATGAGGATGATTTAATTCAACCTCTATTTTACAATTTTAAATTTTATTCAAAATTTTCTTCATTGTGAATAGGAGTGTATACGGTTCGGTTTAGGCGGTTTTTGTTCAATTTTCAAACCAATCCGACATTGAGGTTTTTAAAAATTGAAAACCAAAACCGACCTTTTGAATCTCTAAACTATGCGATTTTGGTTCGGGCAGTTTGGCGGTTTAGCGGTTCGGTTTGGACGGTTTGAAACGTCTAAATTATTAAGTATGCAATACAAAAATATATTCGTAACATCACTAATTCAAATACCTCTTTAATGCTAAAAGAAAATCACAAATATTATTTCTTACATCACGTCAAGTAATAGTAAAAAAGATATTCAAAAGTTCAACGTGGACAATCAAACTCAAAATTAAGATAAATAGGATGACAAAATACAAATGCTGGAATACAACAAGCACGCATACACATAAACCAAAATATTAATTTTCTTGCAGACCATTACTCTAATTCGTCTTCATATAAACTACATGATTAAAAGAGTTAATCGTATAGCCTAGTAGAAAGACTTTTGCTACATTATCAAAATAGTAGTACTAGACTACTAATACACAATTAATTGAAGAAGGAATAATAATATAAACAAAATTGCGCCATGCGGCTATTCACTAACAAAAGACTACTATGATATGTAACCTACTTAATATATACTCCACAATAATATAAAGTATAGATCCATTATTTGGCCTAATATGTAGTCACACATTAAGATAAGTTAGTTTAATTAAGTGATTTTTAATTATTATTTTTAACTTTAAAAACTGCTATGATATATAATCTACTTAATATATATTCCACTAGTCTATTCGATTAACTCCTAGACCTCCCCATAATTCCTTGAATATTATACATTAACACTAATAACTCCTAAAATTGAAATTTGGGGTTTTAGCAGGGTTTAAGCTCCAAGCGCGATTAGTCTCTTCTCCACTTTGATTTCCGCCCCACCCACCCCACCACCACCCAGACGCCCCCTTTCCGCCGCCCCCAGGCGGCCTGCTCGCTTCGGAACTTCCCTGTACTCCATCTCCATGATTTCGCCCCCCTCCAGACGTCCTCCCCCTCCCCATGCCAGGTACATTATTCATGACTACATATTATTAATTTATTGTCAATTTATTTTTTGGATTTTGAACTTTTGATTAAGTTAACTTATTTTCATAATTGAATTTATTTAGTTTTGGATAAGTCAATTGATTAATAAATTCACTTAATTTATCTTGTTTGTGTCCAAATTACTTTGATTATGTTACTGATAGTGAGTTCTGGATAAGATGAGAGTTATTAGAGTGTTACGATGCACGTTATTGATATTAAATTACTAATAGAGGATGTAATTACCTGAATTAGAACTAGATATATACTTTTGAGTTGGTGTTTAAACTATCAGTGTATTTTGGTTGTGTAATATTAGTATACGTTTGTCGATGAGTAAATGCGTTTGTATTTTAAATTGTTAGTACAAAACCTTGTCCATGTAGTGATATGGTGTTTGTTTCCGGATTGACTCAAGAGTGAAGTGCAAAGACTACCTACAACTTTCACAATAGATAAGTATAGGTAGTGTTATTAGCCATTTCAATGAATATTTGACCCGCTTAGAGCTTTTGTGCCTTCTGTGAACCAGCACTGGAATTTAATTTAGGAAAGATGATTTTTTACTGTGCATGTTGGCATTTTCATCTGTGCTTTTTAAAATATTGTTCTTGTTTTATTTTCTTAGTATAATGTTTCATTATTTTCTAGTGAAAGTTGGAGGAAAAAGGGCTGAGGCATGATCTTAAGTGTCTTGGACTTTGGAAATGCAGATGCTGCCATGTATGCCACATACGTTAATTATTTCGTGGGTCAAACAAATCTGTTGCATATATTTTATGCCTTCTTATCATTCTTTTCCAAGAGGTGTTTCATTATCTCGTCTGGAAAAATTTATTCCTAAAGATTGGAAAGTCAAAGTTGATAGAGTTAGTGAAGAGTCTGAATCTATGGTGAACTGTCTCTTAACTACATTGAAGGATTTTGTTAGCCAAGGAAATCTTGTGAAAGCGTTTACAGTATTTAGTCGTTTACGAACAAATTATGGCACTTCTGAAGTTCTCGCGGAATCATTATCTTCCATGTTGTTATGTTGTACGGATACCAAATCATTTTCCGAAGGTAAGAAAATTCATGCCCATATTATTTCTTTGGGTCTTGGACGAAGTCATACATTAGTTCCTAAGCTAATTACATTTTATACATCACTGGGTTTTATTAAGGAGGCTCATGTCATAACCATGGCATCAAATATTTTTCACCCTTTGCCATGGAATCTTCTTATCTATGCATATGTTCAGAATGATCATTATGAGGAAGCACTATCTGTTTATAGTTACCTGGTGAACAAGGGAGTCAGACCTGATAAGTTTACCTACCCGTCTGTGTTGAAGGCTTGTGGCGAGCTATCGAATTTGGAGTTCGGAACCAAGGTTCATCAGTCAATTGACGGAAATCCATCAGCCTGGAACTTGTTCGTATTGAACGCATTGATATCCATGTATGCAAAATGTGGAGAAGTAGGCATTGCTCGTGGAGTGTTTGAAAACATGCCAGAGAAAGATTCAGTTTCTTGGAACACAATGATTGGTGCATATGCCTCTAATGGTAAGTGGCCAGAAGCCTTTGAGGTGTTTAATAGGATGCGCAGGAATGGTGTTTCTTCGAACATAATTACTTGGAATACTATAGCTGGAGGCTTCTTAAGGACTGATAACTTTATTGGTGCCCTAGAGATGGTCGCTCAGATGGAGAAAAATGGTATTGGGGTAGATCATGTCGCAGTGATTATTGGTCTGAGTGCGTGTTCGCACATTGGTTTCCTAAGATCGGGTAAAGAGATTCATGGTTTGGCTATTCGTCGATGTCATGATGAGTTTGTCAATGTTAAAAACACACTGATAAATATGTATGCTAGATGCAATGACCTTATGCATGCACATGTATTATTCTGCTACATAGAAGTTAAAAGCATTATTAGCTGGAACTCTATTATATCTGGTTACACACACTGGGAAAGGTCTGATGAAGCCTCTTTTTTATTTAGAGAGATGTTGTTTACTGGGGTTCAACCTAATTATGTGACAATTGCAAGCATTCTTCCCCTTTGTGCCAGGGTTGCAAATTTGCACCATGGTAGGGAATTTCATTGCTACATTACAAGACATGAACATTTGAACGATCATTTGTTACTGTGGAATTCCCTAGTGGACATGTATGCAAGATCTGGAAAACTTGTACAGGCTAGGATACTGTTTGATATGATGCGGAAGAGAGACGTAGTAACATACACCTCAATGATAGCTGGTTACGGTATACAAGGAGCAGGGGATGCTGCTATTAATTTGTTTGAAGAGATGATAAGATGTCAAATGCATCCAGACCATATTACCATGATAGCTGTTCTGTCTGCATGTAGTCATTCACGCCTTGTGGTCAAAGGCCAATTGTTATTCCAACAGATGCAAAGCATATATGGTATAACTCCTTGTTTGGAGCACTTTGCTTGCATGGTTGATCTTTTTGGTAGGGCTGGTTTGCTGAAGAAAGCCCTATTAGTCATCAGAAATATGCCATATAATCCAACTGCTGAAATGTGGGCGACACTCCTAGGAGCTTGCAGGATTCATGGGGATATGGAAATTGGTGTATGGGCAGCAGAGAAACTACTTGAGATGAGGCCTAAAAATCCAGGATATTATGTATTAATTGCAAACTTGTATGCTGCTGCAGGGTGCTGGAGCAAACTGGCAACAGTACGGACTTTCATGAGAGACTTGGGGGTCAGGAAAGATCCAGGTTGTGCTTGGATTGACATTGGTGCCGGATTTTTCCCTTTTGTGGTTGATGACACATCAAGTAGCCAAGCAAATGAAATGTATGCAATATTGTGCGCATTACTAAACCATATGAAAGATGCTGGATATGTTTCTTTTCAAGACTCAACTTTTGAGGAAGAATTGTCCCTGAAGCGTATAGTCTTTACATAAAACAAGAAGGATTCACCATCTCAATTATAATGTCATATGGGTAGAGAATGCGGTAGAGATATTATGAGTGGAGGAGGGATGTAGTAGATATGTTATCATTGATAGGAGAAGCTGACCCTTCTGATTCATATTTCAGTTTGTTCATGGTCTAAATTGGTTCTCCTCCATGATCAACAAAAACTGATATTGCCCTTAGTTAAGAGGGAATGCATACAAGGGTGCACCCATCTGTTTCTAGGGATACCTTCTGTTGTGATGAGAAAACAATTTGGCTACTGGGATGCATGAAGAATTGTGTCTTCTGAGTTTGATACCCACTTAAAGTAAGTTCTCTTCATTTCAATAATTGCTTTGGTTGACAGACATTATTATGTCGACTCTGTAGCGAATGCTGTGAAGTAGTAATAACATAATGGTGGATAGTGTTTGCAGATATACAGCAAGACTATCCACCATTATGTCTTCTGAGTTTGATACCCACTTAAAGTAAGTTCTCTTCATTTCAATAATTGGAACTGTTACTTCGCCTCTCTTAGGTAATAAGTAAGAACCTCTCGAGATGAAATATCGTTGCTGTTGTACTTCAAACATTAGATGTTTGCATCAGAATTTCTTATTTAACAATTTGTTAAGATTGATTCATTCAAGTGAATATATAAACTTGTAATTAGTATTACGCAAGCTTAGTTATTGCAGTATTTCATTAAGAAGTTATGCATGGCAACTCTTTAGGCCAATTGAATTCTGCTGATTGAGTTGAGTGAACAATTTGTTAATATTGATTCATTCAAGTGAATATATAAACTTGTAACTAGAATACGCAAGCTTACTTATTGCAGTTTTTCATTAAGAAGTTATACACGACAACTCTTTAGGCCAATTGAATTCTGGTGATTGAGTTGAGTGTTTGAGTCGACAACTCTTTAGGCCAATTGAATTCTGGTGATTGAGTTGAGTGTTTGAGAGATGACTTAGTTCAAATTTTATACACTGTCCTTAACATATTTTGCTTGGTCTTTCGCAGAGTTTGGTGCATCACGTTTTGTACATAGAGCTGTGGTAAAGGATGATTACTTCCGCAAACTGCAGCTGAAACATTCTTTTATGCAGGTCTGGTTACCTCTAAGCTATGAATTTATGATGATAAGTATTTTAAAAGTTTGACTGTGGAAGATGATGATTGATTATTTTCCTGAGCTAATTGAGGAAAATGAAATGTTTAAGAGAGATATGTCGTCTAATACGAATTTCGGACACATTAGCCTGTCCTTTATGTTGTTCACGCTCTCCTCATCTGGCCAATGTGCTTCAAGAATTTTTTCTTATTGTTCTTGTTATCGATGTCACAATATTACTAACTAAATTGTTCTGTTGTAACGTTTTGAATAAATATTTTCTAACCATAACTTAATTAAACACTTACCATATTCAATAGCTCTTGTTTCTCATGGCTTTTGGCATTCATGGGCAGTGTTTGCCTGAGGTCCGAGCTATGCCATTATTTATTTGTGTCTATCTAATCGTCTCTTTTTTCGCTTTCGATAAATTTGATCTTAGATACTTGTCTAAGTTTAGATACCCATCCACGTTGTTCTTAATATATTGTACTCCTATCAACTTTCTTAAGTGGCTTGGTTAATGATTTGCAGGACATAGTTCTCATTTCTTACTATAATACTGCTTAACTCTTCTATCTTGCATGCTCATGCAGTTATGCATAAGGCAGCTTGAAGTTAAACCAATCTGTGCCAATTTTCAAATTGTGTGATCGGTGCTCTCTCCTGGCACAATAAATAATGGATCCTGAATCTTGGAACAGGGAGCCTTTACCGCAACAAGGTTTTCAAAAAGGCTGTTCCTCTGAGAAAATGCCATATCACAGGGTCGTTGAGGATGCACGATTATAATGGGAGAGGAGTACAGCAGGGGGAGTTCCCGTTGGGTTCACACGGACACGGTGACACCGATGATGAGGAGACGGACGAGGATGTTAAAGTAATTGGATTCAGGTCCTTAATTGATTGCAGGATCAATTAGTTCAATGTTGATCGATTAGGGTTCGCTGGAAGTTAGTTGCAATTGATTTGGGGATTTCAGCTTCCAACGGTCATTAGCAATCACGTGCCTGTCATGCGCTTCACTTATCAACGAATCGATCCAAACTGCACACGTGTACGGTTCACATTCAATCTGGAAACATTAGTTAGTTAGGATTGTTTGTTAGTTAATTCGATCAGCTTATCCAGATTAGATTGAGGAGCGTGTTTCTCTTGATTGCCTATATATAGTTGAAGCTTCTTCTCTTGAAATTGAGCTGTAACAATCAAGATAGATCACATCTATCAAAATCATGTATTTCTTTTCTCAGTCGATTAAATAAAAGAGCTTTCTTCATATCTTCAAACTTTTGTTTTGTTCTTATTTTTCTTGCTGCAATTTCAATCTTCATCTCTGTGAGTTAATTAGCTTCCATTGTCGGTGTTCGAAATCTTGACAACTCCCAGGATTTTTCTGCAGAGGAGGAGGGTCCGTCGCTAGTCCAGCGTTGTCAAGATATTGATGTAGGGAGATGACACAGACCTCGGGGGGTGACACATGGCTTCAATTGGCTACTCCTCAGCCTGTGGATGTACTGGTTTCCACAGAGCTCCCAGAGGTAACTTCTGAGCCTGTGTTGCCTATGTCTTCGATGACTTATGGGGGCATTTTCGATCAGATGGATGATCTTTTGGGGGGGGGGGGGGGGGGGCTTAGTATCACGACAAGCAAGATGCTGAAAAATAATGTTGTTGTAGGGAAATAATATTGGTACGCAACTAAATCATTTTCAATTAATAATTGATGGTAAAACTTATATTTTTATTATGTCTTTGTTTGGGGAGAATCATGGAAATGAAAGAGAATTTAATATTTTATTGTGTTTGAGAACTAAATTGATTTCTATCTAACGGAATTTAATACCACTAACCATCCTTATTATTCCTGATTCTCCTCAAATTTTCTCCCCTTCAAATTTGAGAAAAATGGAAAAGAATCAGATATTGAATCATATTTTTCCTCATTACCCGATTCTCCTAGTTTACAATTATGATACCCAAACGCAATAAAATATATTCTCTCTGATTCCACTAATTTCCTTCTCTTAGGATAATTTTAAAAGTTTCTCCTTTCCTGATTCACCCTATTCAAACACACCATATATACGAAAATATTAATTAGTATGAAACTAGATAATTAAGATGAGTTGATGACTAACTATTACATGCATGTTCCCACTAACCCATCATGCTTATATCTCATGGTTACGTTTCTTCAATTTCATAAGTCATCCACTCATCCCCCATCATTCAGGTTGATCAATTATCAAATATGTTGACTCAGCAACTAAAGCATATCCTTAAACGATTCCAAAATACATTTGACCAAAAACATTAGCAATACATTATTACAATATTGTTACAAACTAGCAGTATTTTAAATGACTCCCATTAAATTTCAGAAGAAATGTAATGGTTACGTATGGGAAGTTGACGATTAGAAACGCCGTTAGCTAGACGGATGACTCAATAGCCTGGTATACTCGATCCCATATTTTATATAAGAGGTCATGAGTTTGAATTTTGTTGGAGACAAATTTGTTTCATATTATACTATAACTCTTCAGTTAAAAATTTATACTTTTATTATTTATAATATTATTATAATCGTAATTCATCGCTAATTTATTAAAAAAAAGAAAAACACGCCATTAGCTATAAATACTATTGTATCTATAGCATCATTTTTTTGCTGCACCGGCAATTTAGCTAACGCCGTCGAATTTAGGAGTCACACGTTACGTCTATTTTGTACTCCTCGATATCTCTTAATAGATTTTACATTTTTAAAATACAATTTTAATCATTAATTACTTTAATTTTGAGACCCTCCAACTAAAGATTCACATGTCTAGCCTATCAGGGGACTAAAGCTTGCTCGTTAATCACTTCAAAATACATCAAGTGAAAATTGAACGTGGGTTGCATAAAGAGGCGAGACTACTTGATACTTTACACTTTAATTTCTTACCAGTTGAGTAATGCTCGGGACAATCATTAATTGCTTTGTTTAAACACTATAGAGAATTATGAAAATATTATTAAAAATGAACTCAATGATACCAATTTTATATTTTTGAAAATGAATGTATAAACAATAATTTGTAGTCAAATTTGACAAAAACTCCTAAAACTTCAATCAAAAAGAAATTAAATGAAGGAGTATCTCTTGATAATTTTAATTTTGATAGTCAGCTTTTCATATTTTTATTTTGAACTAATTTTTTGTATATGTATGTAAGCATAATATATCAAAAAATAGTATTTTCAATATTAATTTGTTATTAATACTATTGTTTGATTCGAACTAAGCTTTTTTTTTTTTTTTTGTAAATTAGCGATTGACTCTTGATTCGAATCTAAGTTAACCTTTTGGTCACTGGCAACAACCTTTTCCATTAAGCTATTCGATTGACTCTTGATTTGAACTAAGCTTATACAATAAGTGAGTAAAGTAGGTAAATGAAATTGATTAATGATATGATGATTGGGATGGAAATAATATGATTTATTTAGTTAACTAACTTAAAGCATATGCCAGCTGCTGTTGACAAATTGGAACTTCTCATGCAATTTCACACCTACAAGTTTTGTCTTTAAAAACGTTTAAATACATCTAAAATGCTTGTTTTTTTCAATCTTTTAAGCTCCAACTTGTTTCTCCTTCCAACAAAAAAGGTACAATTTCTCGTAGCATAATTAAGTATTTTATGTGTATATATGTTTATTTGCGTATATGAATATACATATGTTCTGTTATTGTTCTGTGTTTGACATCGAGTTTAGTGGAAATGGCATAGTACATATCTAATACTATCCAGATCAATGCAGTCAATTATGTCTCTCCTCGAAGTTATGCGCGAATTTCTTGATAAACGAAGTAATGTCGCTTAGGTTATATAATATAAAGGGAATGTGTTTGGCTGAGTTGTTGCTTGCTCATAGTTTAGTTATTTTGTTGAATGATTTAAGACATTTGATATTATGATTCTGATCTTATCAGCAGATTATTGATTGGCTTGTAGAAGTATTGTAGTTCACATATAGTGATATAGACGAAGTGTATAAGAACGGGAAGTAGAAAAGCGCGGTAACATGAAGTTTGCGAAGGAATTCAAGAAACAAAAGGTGCCGGAATGGATAGATGCCTATGTAGATTATGATGGTCTGAAACAAATATTGCACGGGGTTCGTTATTTTGAACAAACTAAGCAACAGCAGTCTCCATTCAGAGTTTTGCAGCAGAAATTAGCAATGCATAGGCCATTTAGCGGTTTAAACTTGCCACAGTATGATGTTCAGAATCAGAATGTAGGGGATGTAGAAGATCAGGTGATCGCTACAAATGAAATGCTTCTCGACAATTCTAGAAAGATATATAGTACCAGATTTTTGCTCACGCCTGGAGATGGGCGAGAGAATGATATTTTATTCTTTCAGAAGCTCGATGATGAGCTCAACAAAGTGAACAATTTTTACAGAGATATGGTTGACGAAGTGGTGAAGGAAGTGACGTTGTTGAATAGGCAAATGGAGGCTCTAGTTGCATTGCGAATCAAGGTCATGAATAGGGATTCTGATGTACCCACTTCGTTATTAAGTCTTTCCACGGATATTGAATCATCGGCTCCTTCAAAAGTTACGACTCCAAGTAGAGCTGGGAATGAAGGTGAGCTAGCTAATATGTTGTACAAATATCATCATTATGCTCAATTTGTTTTAATGTATCCGTCAAACTCAAAGTGGTACTAATAGTGATACCATCTGTTATGATCAGCTCTTGCAGAAATTCTTGGCAGAGTGAAGATCTCAAATACACTTGAAAGCCCAATGTCAACTATCAGAGGTCTCTTAAAAGATTCGAGAGAGAAGGATTTGAGGTTTAAGAAACATGAACTGCGAGAAGTAGAGGAAAGGTTGAGAATTGTTTTTATCGAATTCTATCAGAAACTTCATTTGTTGAGACACTTCAGGTAAGGTATGAAACAAAATCCATTACTTTTAGTAATCGAAGAAATATACATCTTCATGACATCGACTATTGTTAAACAGCTTCATGAACCTGTCAGCCTTCTCCAAAATTTTGAAGAAGTATGAAAAGGTAATTATCTCTTCTCACTTTCGCCTCTATTTTTGGAGTCGGAAAAGTGAATTACTAGTTAAAATCTGTTTTGGGTTTGCGGTCTGCTATGCCATTGAATTGACTTATTTAATTAAATCAGATCACGTCAAGGAGAGTCGCAAGATCATACATGAAAATGGTGGATGATTCTTTCCTGGGAAGCTCGGAAGAGGTTTGCACACTTTTCGTTACTAAAAAAGAAAGAGAAACTAGTGCCTGCCTTAGTTATGCACAGTAGGACTACTTTAGAACTCGAAATAGTTGGATGAATTCTCATATTTACACTTTTACTCTCTTTTCTTTTGGTTTTTGTTACTGCATAGGTAATCGGTTTATTGAAAAGAGTGGAGGTGATTTTTGTGAAGCACTTCTCGAATGCAAATCGTAGAGAAGGAATGAAGTTATTGAGGCCAAAACGGAGAAGGGAACAGCACAGAATAACATTCTTTTCAGGTAAACTTGAAATCTTGCTTACAATTCATATCTCAGGTGTCTCTGGATAATGAAAATCTAACCATTTATAATGCATGAATTATCTAAAAAATTCAAACTGAAGAAGCAACTAACATGTATTCTACTTAATGGCCATTTACAGGATTTTTCGCTGGTTGTTCAGTTGCTCTCCTTATTGCTGTCATTCTTCAAATACAAGCAAAAAAGATAGTCGACAGAGAAGAGACTAACTTTCATGTTGATACGATCTATCCTTTGTACAGGTAAACATTAACTTACTGGACACAGACCAACCCTCGAACTTATGCAAATATGTTCTCATATAATCTATAGCTCTAAATAACATTGGAGGCGTCGTGGAACCTTTTGCAGTTTCTATGCATACATAGTGCTGCATATGCTCTTATATGCTGCAAATATATTTTGTTGGAAGCGCTACAGGATCAACTACACTTTCATATTTGGTTTCAAGCAGGGAACTGAATTAGGCTATCGACAAGTCTTTTTTCTGAGCAATGGTTTGGCGATGCTAGTTCTTGCTACTTTCCTTGCACATTTGCACTTGAAGATGGATCCTAAAAGTCAAGACAATCCTTTGGCTGACTTCTTTCCTTTGGGCTTATTCATTGTAAGATTAGCTTCTTGATTAAATTTAGTGAAATGCATCTACATGAATATATGGATATTGATATGTTATCGACTCTTGCAGATTCTCCTTCTTTTGCTGTTTTGCCCATTTAACATTCTTTATCGATCAAGTCGGTTCTTTCTAATCAGATGCCTATTTCACTGTGTATGTGCTCCTCTATACAAGGTAACAGACTTTAAGGGAGTTGTGTTTTTGTCTTGATATTCTTTCATATTTCTTTTTAAAGAAAAGAATACATCGATGCCATTTCCGGTTGGGTTTAAATATGTGCAGGTTACACTTCCAGATTTCTTCCTTGGAGATCAACTTACTAGCCAGGTTCAATCTTGTGCTCTCAACGAATATTTTAGTAACCTTCCTATTTATGTTGTTTCTAAACTCTTGTGCCTCTCTTTACCTTTGATTCCAGATCCAAGCTATCAGAAGTTTGGAGTATTATATGTGCTACTATATTTCAGGAAACCATTCGCGGGATAATGATATGTGCCATAACGAAGATGTGTACAATGTTTTCTACTTCATCATAGCTGTTATACCTTATTGGTTGCGTTTCCTCCAGGTTTGCCATAGTCTCCCCTCTCCGTAATAGTTGTAAATTTCCAATCTCTGATACAGTTTGTACTTGTTTGCATCTCTATTTGCCAGAATTAACTATATACTTACAATTCACTGTAGTGTATTCGCCGTTTGGTTGAGGAAAAAGAAAATACTCAAGGACTCAACAGTCTCAAATATTTGTCGACTATAGTTGCAGTTGTCGTTAGAACAGCTTTTGAACGTAGAAAAACAGCTACGTGGGAGGCTTTTGCTGTGGTGTTCTCGATCATTGCAACGTTAGTGAATACTTACTGGGATATTGTGAGAGACTGGGGACTTCTTAGAAGGAATTCGAAAAACTTGTTTCTGAGAGATAAACTTGTCCTTTCCCACAAAAGTGTGTATTTTGTAGCTATGGTATGTATCAATCAGGCAGTCATAATATTTCATTGCTTTTTCACCAAGTGCTGTAATCCTTCTAAATTTTTTTCCTGCAGGTCCTTAATGTAGTCCTCAGATTCGCTTGGCTTCAATTGGTAGCAACGTTAGACATCCATTCTCTGCGTGGTATTGCCTTGTCGAGCTTATTTTCATGTTTAGAAATCCTTCGACGAGGCATGTGGAACTTCTTTAGGTATCTGTCTTGTTTCTCTGTACTCCTGCAAGATTCGGATAAGGACCTTCGTTTCTCTCACGAATCCTCTCAGTGCTAATTTCTTGTTGCTATCTGTCAGGTTGGAGAATGAACATTTGAACAATGTCGGGAAGTACAGAGCATTCAAGTCCGTCCCTCTCCCCTTTCTGTACCACGATGACACTGCTGAGAGCGATGACAAGGATGATTAAGCTTCCGGTGAGATTACTGATGTAAAATTGTTCAACGATGGAAGAGAACTCTTTCGTTGATAAACACACTCCAAATTTATTCGACGTGGAACTATTCTTCTTCATTCTCAAAGCTCGAGTCCTATATCATCGACTACACGACTTGCATTGCATGAATGGAAATATCAGAGGTTTCATACTTGTTTGGGAAAGAAAACAGGAAACACTCTAAGCATAACAATTGAGACAAGAAGATTTGATTCGAAATTGGAATAATTTCATGATCATCACATTATTGCTCTGCAGCAACATCAGTTGTGACTTCATCCTAATGTGTGTTTGTTGTTTATTTTTCTTTTCAAATGTTAAATATTAGACTTTAAGATAGTCCGGACCAATTCATTCATCTAAAGTAGTCGATTCAATCATCTTTTCATCCAACATTTTTAATATAGATGTGCTTGATTATATTTATACTTTGACTTTTGAGGTAAACAACTTTATTCAATGAATTATAAGTAGAATATTACTCCCTCCGTTTCTTTTTAATAGTCTTTCTTTTCAAGACGTAACATCAATTATCAATTAGTTTGCATATACATTATACAAAACTAGATGTTTGTGCACAGTCGTGTCCAACATGTACAAATTCGTTAATCATATTTATAATATATGATTTCGATTAATTTATATATAAAATTTTGATGATTAAACTTCTTTATGAACCATAAAAATACCTGTGCATAAATGAATCTTTGTAGTATTATTTGATACATCTTAACTAAACTTAAATTTAGTGTGTAAAATAATATTTCTATGTAAAATCACATTTTAAAATAGTAACTAAGAATCATCCTTAATCGTAGGAGAACATACGGCTTCATATAAAACCTCTAACTCCCCCTTCCTCCATTATATATAGTGTAGATTACAAAAATATAATATTATGAAAATATTTTTTAAAAGCCATTTTAATGATATTAATTTTATATTTTTTCAGATGAATAAATAAAAATTAATTTGTGATCAAAGTTCAACACGAACTCCCAACACATTTATTAAAGAAATGGAGTGTCACTCAGACATGAATCGAACTATATATATATATATATATATATATATAAATAAAAATGTAAGGATAATAAAAGAGTATTTTTTGTTTTGTTTAAAGTAATAACATTTTGAAATTACATTTTTAATCTAAATAATGAGTTTTAGTGATATATATTAGTGGATCAACAATTTTGTTTTGGAATAAATTTATAAATAATATCTAAAGAAATTATTCTGTGGGCACTTCATTTCGTTTTCCAAATTGTATGCATCACGTGTGTAGAAGCTCTTCTTCTTTATAAATTGAACAGTATTCAAATGATGGAACATTTGAGACACTTGCTTTTGTCTAATTGATCGAGACTTCCATCCAACAACACCCTCCTCTTCACGTGATAGCCATATCTCATCTTTTGTTATGCCATGTTGTTGTCTACTCAAGCTTTCGTTTATCTATTATTAGCAATCGGATAAATTTCGAACTTAAGACTTCTTTTATCACTACTAAAAGAATTATTAATTTTATCGTTCGATTAACTCATTGTCTAGCCTAATCTTCGAAGTAGCGATTGTCTTTAGGACTTGGCATAATGTTTGCTAATATGAACTTAATTAAAGCGTTCACTAAGGTAATCTATCTTTCATATCAATGTAAGTAAGTGATTGTCATATTAAAAATATTTAATTAAGGATGTACATAGATTTTTGCTAGACAGGGTCCAGCACTCACCAAATCAAATAATTGGAGAACAAAGTTCTGCACTAGAGAACAATTTTGGCGGACCTTTTTTCGGAATGTTTCAAGTTCTTTAAATTTTGTATTAATGCTTCTAGTCATTATATATACGACTCCAACGTTTCAGTTTTTGGCAATACTCTAAAGGAAATGATATCTTCCTTCCTTTGTGAACAATTTCTTGTATTTATATGTATAAAAAAATAGAGTTAAGATGAGAATTGAAATTATATAGAAATAAAAATGTATAGATAATAAAAGACTACTATTTTTGTTTAAAGTAATTATATGTCAATAAACAGTACGCATTTACTCAAAGGAAACAATATATAGTACACATTGCAAATCTTTTTCATACACAGACAAGTTTCTACTTTATCATACAGGACAAAGGAACATCATCTATAATAATGTTATGTGTGTACATAATCCTACGAATTGAGTTTGATTATTTTTTCAAACTCCTTCATTGTTTTTGCAAAGACTCGAACATAAGTCTTTTGCGACTCCATTGCCAATAAGAGTTTAATTTATTGTAGGTGATCGATGGTCACAGTTAGACGTTGTCGCGGACATGAAAGATGTTGGGATTTTTAACAACAATATCATACATGTATATAGAGGTGAACTTCAAGAAATCTCACTACTACAAAATATCACTTAGCCAACCCCATAAAAGTCACTTAGACGACACATTTAAGGGTTGGGATTAGAGGGGTCGGCCAAGTGGAACTCACTTGGACGACCTCACGCGGGGGGGTCGGCCAAGTGAGCCACTTGGACGACCTCACACGGGGGGGTCGGCCAAGTGCTCACTTAGCCGACCCCCCGTGTGAGGTCGTCCAAGTGGCTCACTTGGCCGACCCCCCCGCGTGAGGTCGTCCAAGTGAGTTCCACTTGGCCAACCCTCCCTTGTGAGGTCGTCCAAGTGAATTTTTTTTTTGAATATTATTATATTTAATGTGAATTATATATATATTTTAGTTTTTTTTAATTTTTCTATATGTATATATACTTAATTATTAATTCATATAATGCTTGAGAACCATATATAAAGATTTAACAATAATTCCAAAAGTCATATACAAATTATATTTGTATCGATTACAATATTTGTTATTCTTATTATAACAATTACAAAAACTACAAATAAAAACTAAAAAACTAAAATATCCTATACTTATAATAAAATAAGTAATTTTACATTAAAAAATTTAAACACTACAAAATTACATAAAATACTAGGAAAAATTTAACATCTTCTTTTCATCCACATCGATTCTTCATGATTTTTTACCTGATAGACAATAAAATAAATATCAATTGTTATGAAAAATAGCAATAGTGATATAATATCCAAAAAAATAGCAATAGGCTTAAGCAATTGTATAAAGTTCACTATAAAAAATCGAATTAATATATACAGATGGTTGAATGACACAAAAAGATGAACTATATAGAAAACTAAAATTGGGTAATACACTATCAAATAACTAGATTTGAAAAGAAAAGAGAGCGATGGAAAAAACACTTATGGAGTATTGTATGACTTGGTCGCCACAGCTAGATTGTCCAACTTGGTACCTGTACACTCATCAAATTTAATTCAAATAAACATTGCTAAATTTAATTTCATCGAACACTTTTTTCCAAGTCTAATTAATCAATCATTTTCCTATATTTGCAAAAATCTAACAGTTCCAAAATCAATCAACATAACTAATAAACAAAATAATTCAACAAACAAATAAAAACATTACTATATTTTAAATATCTTACATTATATGGCTATGGCTCTTAGATATAATAGAATGTATCACAACCAATCATTATCTACCAGGATCCAAAAAGACAAACAATAATATAACATTATACGAACAATAATATATCTCTGCTATTCCCTATGACAGTAAGGCAAGTAAAGCAAACTTTTGATGCGAGAAGTTCATGTAAAGTTCTAATCAAGCGTTCAAGGCAATGGCAATATTATGTACTCATGTCACAGAATAATGGAGGCTACACAGATAAACTACTTCCGTACAACGTAATATGTATTAGATACAAATATGTCTTGTTCCAAGTTGTCAAGAAAGAACCCCAGTGTCACCTCAAAATACTTTCAAGCACTGAACTCTAAGAAAAAATTTCAAAGAAAAAATTTCAAAACAATAGATACTTGTCATAGCATTAAAGCTTGTCATCCTCTTTAACATCAATCAACAAGAAAAACACACTCCCAGTTATACACCTACCAATGAATAAATAGTAGCACATGACAAAACTACAATTCTGAAAAGTATACCCGTGAGCTTGTTGGCTAATGAACTAGGAAAAACTCAGAAAAGGAAGAGGATTTCTTAGTGGGTATAGATGTTGATAGCTTAACAACTAGGGAAACGTTCCAACACAATCTAAAGAAGCAGTAGCTAACTATGAAAGCCTTACCAGGACTTTCTCTATCTTGCACTCTATCTAAGATGGAAGCATAGTACTCCATGAAACCATAGGTTATCAAATTCAAGGACGCAGTTCATACACCAATCGAAGTTCCAAAGTGACAAAGACTAATCAAAAACAATCGCCACTCATCTAGTATTCTTAGAACAATGAAGCTTCAAAAAAGTATGAAGGACATTGTATCACTGTGTTCTAACTTCGAACTTGTATGTAATATATTTCAAAGACTTTTAATAATTAATAAATATATAGAACAAGCATAGCAGTACACTTGTAGCACACAAAGATTGTTGCAAAGAAAGTACTAAAGTTGATAGTGATATAATTTCATACCAGTATTTTATCAGGCCATCCCATCCACAAGTCGCTACTTTACTCTGCTCCAATGGATGCCATTCTGCACCTATGCATACTCCGTCATGACATTTGAGAGTACGGAACACTTTGCAGCTCTTCCAATCCCAAAACCAACATTTACCTTCTCCATCTCCCGACATCACAAAACGCCCATCAGGCGAAAAATTAACCTGGCAAGCATAACCAGCAACAATATGCCCTGCAAACCTCTTCTTTTTATTTAGCTGAAATCTATCCCTAGTACCATAAATAAGAATCTGGTTGTCCAAACTTTGGGCTGCAAGCCAATTTCCATTAGGATGCATTGAGATAGCTGGCATAGAATGCATATGTGGTTCACTGATGTACTTAATGACAACAGGAATCCCAAACTCCCAAACACGGAGCGACTTATCATCACTCGAAGTCACAAACCTCCTATTATCATCAACAAAGGGGAAGAGTAAGTTCAATAGATGCATTTATAGATTAATTTAACAGACATGAAATCAACCTCATCAACCTAAGCAAATCCAGTTCATTATACACAATCAAACCGTTGACTTCATTTTTTATAACTAATTTCTCAACTTTCACAAGACCTGATAATCCACAAAACACTACTCTAGTTAAAATAAATTCAAACATCAAATATCAGCATCAAGCAGAAACCCAAATATACAAACAGAATACAAGAAAAATACAGATCCTTAAGGATCCAAATCAGACCAGATTAAGGACCAACCAGTAGTATACAGATCTGCTCAGAGCAAGGTACAAAGCAAAATTAATTCAAGATTAAGTGTTTAATAGATCTTTATCTAAAAATGAGTAACAAACAAATACTCAATATGCTACATGAATAAATCCGTAAGTCAAAATTAAGTCTATAACTAGATCTGATTATAAAAATGAGTAATTACCAAACAATAAACTATGAAATAAACCCAGAAATCAAAATGAAGTCCTTATCAGATTTTGAACAATGGTATGTACAAGTTAACAAATAAATGCAAGCTAATTATTTCAATAAACAAAATAACTAATTAATTCAAACTTAAATTACAATAATAAATCAAAAATTAAAAAAAATACTTACTTGAACAATGGAGAATGAGGGGGAGCTTGGGAAGAAGATGAATCGAGTCCTTGAACAATGGAGGAGGAGGAGGAGGAGGAGGAGGAGCTTGTTTAATTTGTTTTGGGGGTGGGGTTTTGGAGCACTACTGTGCTGGTTCTTCAATTTCGCAGATGGGTTTTGGGGGTGGGGGGGGGGGGGGGAGGGGGCGGGGGGGGGGGGTAGTGAAATAACCCGAAAATAATTTTTTTTTTTAATTTTTAATCACTTGGACGACCCTCCCGCGTGGGGTCGTCCAAGTGCTACAATTTAATTTTTTTTTTTAATTTTTTAATCACTTGGACGACCCTCCCGCGTGGGGTCGTCCAAGTGCTACAATTTAATTTTTTTTTTTTATCATTTAATCAACTTGGACGACCCTCCCGCGTGGGGTCGTCCAAGTGCTACAATTTTTTCTTTTTTTTTTTAATTTCAAAATAACTTAGACGACACCACATGGGGTCGTCTAAGTTCTCACTTGGCCGACCCCCCCGTTTGAGGTCGTCCAAGTGCCACTTAGACGACCCCTTTTCTCAAGGGTTGTCTAAGTGGGTGTCGTCTAAGTGACATTTTGTAGTAGTGTCTTTTGGAAGAGAAATTAGGTCAATTGAGGAGTGTTTGTGGAATTGCAAGAGGTCAAAGTCACCACCATAGTACCTCTCCCATCCTAAATTTCTCAAGATTTGCTCAAGAAAGGAGTATGATGACACAATTTCACCTGTTGGTAAATATACCAACACTTTCTTCCTTGATGATGATGAATGTTGTCTTCCCTCACCTTGCTCTCCCCCAGTCATCGCCCCCGGATTTTCAACCAAGCGTATAACTCCATTCCTGAACAACCAAACTCCAGACATTTAAGAAAAGAATGAAGGGATTATTATTGTAAATATATATAGATGTGTAGAAGGTTGTGAATGTGTTTGGTGAGGAGGAAGTAGAGATGAGAGGGGGTATTTATATGTGTTTGAATGGATAGATAAAACAAGAGAAAAATACTCTATCTAATAACTAAGTGATGATGACTTTTTAAGCTATGTTCCATAAAGAATCAAGATATTATGGGACCCTTTGTGTTTGAGGGAATATTGATACCCTTGTGATCATACATTAGGGCATGCATGCAAAGGTAGTAGATGGTTGGGGTTGGTTCATGCATGAGAATCTTCAATTTTGGTTAGTGTTTTTAAGGATCTTTCATTCAATTAAGAGTATAAATTTCAAAAGTTCATTATCAATAGAACAAGGTGTGGCCACTGCCCACTTCAATCACATGTCAAGCATGTGAATGTCATTATTCAACCATCTTATGTAATTTGATTATTCTTGACACATTATCTGTTTAATGAAGAAGTTTATTCTCGACATAATATCTATTTAATGTACAGAATACGAGAACAGTTGCTCTTATAAAATTTTGAAAAAGAGAATTTATTTTAGAAAATATAATTTTAACATTTTAATTCAAAAATTAAGTTATATCTCGTTAACTTTGTCTATTGTATAATATTGGATAATGCTTAGGCCTACCTAAGCTAGTTTCTGATCAGTTAATTAAATTGTCTATTGTATAATATTGTGGTCCTTTTTAAATTTTTTTACTGTATTTGAGAATTTTTTCATTCCATATATTTTATTAATTCATATTTTCCTTTTTATGAATAATCTAATCGCCGACTTACAATTTTAATTAAGGAGTTGATAATTCTTTGTATTCACTAAATGAGACCTGAAATATATATGCACAATCCAATAAATAAACACACTTATCTTGTTTGTGGATGTTAAGTTGAATACTCAAAATTTGTTCTAAACAAAAAATAGCTATATTTGTAAATTAAAAAATAATAAATATTTATTTATGTGTGACGGAATAAACTTTTTTGTGCATTCACAACTGCCCGACTATCTTAATTTTATAAACGATAATCCGAACACTCATTATTAATGTCTTAGATCGCCCCTGACTCGATCCCCAACAAATATGTTGGAAAGTTCATGTTCATGTCCATGCAAGGGGATAGTTGGGATTATTGTATGTAAGAATCAGGCATTTGAATTATTGATGAAAGGACCACAAAATCTAGTTCTCTTGTGTTTCATTAGCTATTGATACATTATTTTGATCTTCTCCAATCTCCATCCCTCATCTTGGGAGATCATCTATTTTCTTTGTCTCTCACATGTAATCACATGGACCCAAATGGTCCTCCAACCTTTTCAACTAACTTTATTATGCCTCTTATTTGGAGCTGTCTTCATTACTTTTCTCCTCTAGACCTAAACGTCAATGAGCATGCATCACCATCAATCTACTTATCTACCCATCACGTTATCGGAAAAAAAGCAATTCGGATCAGGTTGTTCTATCTGTCAGCATTCACGCGTGAAGACAGATCGTGCATTTTACACGTTCGAGGTGCAAAAACAAATGAATAAATGTTATCTTTGTTAATAGCAATAATACAACAAAATTAATTTTCGCAGTAGTGAAAACAAAATTTGAAAATTTCTCAAACTATATTTTCAGAGTAACAGGCTCATTGGAAGAACATTCCCATTAGTAGTGCTACTCATCCACAAGAATAGTTGATTCATTGTAAACTCCAACGTCTATCAAAGATGCCATATCATCATCAAGCAATATAGGTAAAGGGGAACCCTGTAAATTCGCAGCATGAACGTTAACAAAACCAGCAACGACGTTGATGACAGGAAAAAAGAGATGGTCAACTAATTGAAATTGAGATCAATGTGCTAAATGAATAATATTTACAAACAGTAGAAATCTCAAACAGAGAAGATGTGACGCGGCTCTTATTTGATGCACTCGATTTTCCTTAACGAAAATTTATAATGGACGTTTCTATTAACATATGATACTCGAACATGTTTAAGTTGTTCAGGTTTCGCTAAAAGGTTTAGTGTTATGATAGTCGATAGATGGATTCTTGAAATATGTTTATCACATATGGCACATGGAGAAGGTAAACTATTCATGAGCTGGAATACAAACCTCTTCTTGAAGAAATAATTTCAGCTGAGCAGACTTTAACTTAAAGAAACTCTCACATAGGTTCTTCAGTTTGCCAATCTGTCAACTAAACGGGATCATGGACCATAAATCAAGAATAGCAATATAAGCTTGCATGAAGAAGGGGGCGAAATAAAATCACCGTTGTGGTAGCAGGTAACTTCTTGGTTAGAGGTGGCTTTTCACCCATTGATGCCCCAACACACTTCAAACTGATAGCTGTAGAGTATATTGTTTCAGAACTGGAAATAACAATGATTTTGAAATGCTAGACTGTGAAGTGATGGGTTAAAGGATCTTTACAGATGAGCCCAGAAGCCATCTTCTGAGGGCCTGCCACTTTACTTGACGACCTCTCATCTTCAATTCCATGGTGTAGTTTAAGCTCTTCGAACCTGCTTTCAAGATCACAAAAAAGACAATGTGTAAGTTTGTATCGTAGAAATGCTTATACCTTAAAGATATTCTGAAGAAACTAATAATAATTGAACATATGGGCCAAACAATGAAAAAAAATACCACAGATATCGTACTTAAATATGTGGATTTATTTTCCTTTCATTTATTTTTCATCATGTTTGAAATACATGAAGATGGTTCCACCAATTAGAGTCAACTTTAGTTTGATCAATATAACGGCATTAACAATAAGAATGAAATTGGTAGGCCAGAAATGAAGATGTTCATCTTTAAAATGATAGGATGCACCTTCATACATAGCTAGGGATGTGAAACCCGAAGAAATGAAGAATGAATAGACCAAAAAGCCAATAGTAAAGGTAAAACATGCCTTCTTTCTTAAACTGGCTGGATTGGTAAACTAGGAAAAGACTGAAAGGTACTTTAGAGAAAAGAATTACCTAGGGTGAAGCCATTTGATCTCCTCAGCATGACCATGGACCTTTGACATGACTAAGCGTACGTACCTGCAAAATACTTGAATCTTTCCCTTAACTTGTAACGGAAGAGGATATACAAAAGATACTAAACAGAACAGAGATTCAACGAAGATGACAAAAAACCAGTTGAAGTATCTGCAACTCTTGTTCAGTGCATGCAAATGAAGAGAGCTAGTCCTGTGTGTACTGATGGTCTAAGTTTCCAACAATAAATCAGATTTCATTATATTTTGTTTATACTGTAATCAAGTCATGGACCCCTTTTAGGAACTCGTAGTTCAAAGAAGAGGAAGTAAAATAAAAAAGAACCAAACTGATTACCAGCTAATGACGATATTTACAAAATCATGACAAATTCAATCCACCATGCAAGATACTGAATATTCCAACTTAAGGGCATTGTAATATGAAAATCCATCTATAGAAATCCATAATTACTAGAAATTAATTATTGATTTTATGATATGCTCTCCAACTAAAACGCTTCGACTTCAAAAGAAGAACATGAAAGGCAGTCAAGAAAAGCATGTACTTCAGTCATCAAGTTAAGTAGAATTTGATATTACTTCTGAACAGTAAGTAACAAAACAGTTACCGGATCTCAGACTCCTTCCGTTCTCTAGCACTGATCTGAGAGGTAAGACAAATGAAAGGACAAGAAGGATTATGGGGATGTCATATAACGGGGTATAAACATTTATAAAGGAAGCATTTATTTGAACAAAATATACCTCACTGGAATTCAAAATTTGAACTTTCGATAAACAAGCAATTAAAACATATCTGGGAACACCCCCTCTACCTGAATCTGAAAGTGGGTTCTCAGAAAGCCTTGTTTCCTGGATAAGAGGTCAATGTGAATTGGAATGTACACATGTAGAAACGTGCTTCATGGACTGATGCCTCAGAGTGATTACACAGATAATGATATGAGGCAGGAATCTTACAATTAAATTTGGAAAAGAATTTAGAGCCTCTGTAGAAGACAAATCTTCTATTTCGTTGCCTCCTGGAAAAAGATGCTCACACATGAATATAGAGGTCAAAATAAAGAAGTTGTCAACAAGAAATAGCAAAAGTACCCAGAAGAAGGCAACTAAGATTCTCAAATGGTACACAGCTCTTCTCCAGTAAGTCGTGGTTATTTCCTGGCCGAGGGAGGGCATTGTCATGAGGGTACCATATACTGCTCAGGGAGTTCTTGTTCAGAAAGAGCTTCGTCAAACTAAGAGAGAGCACGATACAAATAATCAGTAATTATATCAAAGAAAGGTCTAACTAAGGTATCTATTTGTTTTTAGTCTCAAACTAAGAAATCTATAAAAGAACACACTAGAACTTGCATATCCTTAGCTTACCCTTTCAGCTGTGCAAGTTTCACAATTTCATCCCATGATGATATATTGTTATCTTCCAAATTCAGAAGTCGCAGAGAATCAAATCCTTGGACAGTGGCAGAAGAGGTGGGCTATTAATAAAGAAGAAAATATTGTATTAAGATTAGTAATTACATCGAAAATTGCTAGTCGCTCATTTATATGCCAAGTCATTTCCACAAAGATTCACTAGGACTAATATGTGGCGAAGTATTTTTATTGGTAAATAAGGACTGATAGGAAAGACAGGCATTATCAACATGTGAATTTCTCCAAGTGGATTAGCTAACTTCTTCTGATTGTAACTATACCCATATGTCAACTATAACTTCGTTTTAAACTCAGGTCAATTACATTATTAAATAATCCAGGTATTAGCCATGTTTCTTACTCAAAACACTTTCCATAAGGATTTACACTCAGTATGAAATGTTTTTACATCTATAATAACAAGGATATTGCTTACCGTTATCTCGGTCAGATTGTTTCCCATTAAATGTAGCTCCTCAATGTGTGGTATATAATCTTTAAGCTCCTCAACCTGTTAAAATAAGTTATATCTCTTGCAACCTAAAATCAAACTGAAAGATGAATCGTGGTTTTACCTGCTTCCAGGTTATACAGGTATGATTAAGAACTAATATTCTGATATTGTTTAGTTCAACCATCCCAGTTATATCATGAGACATGAGATTATTGGACAGATTAAGGGCTGCAAGTGCGGGTAACTCTTGGCAGATAATGCTGATATCCTGAAAAGAAAAAGCAAATCCATCAAAAAAAAAAAATCAAAGAAGGGAACACAAAGCTTCAAATTGAACATTTCTGGAAGAAAATATATTTGAAACGAAATTGGTTCCAAGCGTTCTTTTTCGCATGTTATCATCTACCTCGCAAGTGAACATATCATCTACAAAATTCTTCAAATATCTTTGACCAGAAAATAAGTTATTTTACTTCATCACTTGGCAACAAGCTTATCTGAGTTAAAGTTCCAATCTCGAAACATTAGCAAGAACTTGATTATCCTATCAGCCATAGATGATGGACCATCGAATACCAAGAACATAAGTTCCTATTCAGGTATTCTAATATTTTTATCATGGATATCCTATCAATTTGTGTAAGCTAGTTCTTAAAATTCTACCTAACTAAAGAAACATTAAATGTATGCATCCTTGATATTCAAAATATCTAGGGTTCAGTTATGTGATTAAACATATTTATATGTCTACTAGCACACACAAAGTGACTAAAATCGTTACTCAAATAATTGCTTCTCCTTTTTGCATTAATCTTCTCCATTATGATCAGTTTTAAAGACTTCACTCGATTATATTGGACTCCTGGATTTTCATGACATCATAAAGTATTAAAAAAGATAAACATACTTTCCAGTCGCAAAGAAGATTCCCAGTCAAATCAAGCTCCTTTAATTCTGCAACCAACGAGCTACTGAGCTTAGGTAATAACTTCGAAATAATACTACAGCGATAGTTTTATGGGAGCGAAAAGCTAAAAGGAGATTGTTATGAAGAGATCAGTCATCCGAAATTCAGCATGAACAGAACCAACTTCTTACTTGGTATGGTAGTTCGAATACCATCTGAGGGTCCTGAAGAACTAACCCCCAAGTAAGATAGTGATGCATTTGTCAACTGTTCAAATTGACTCATCTTGTCTTGAGCTTTCTCTTTGCCCAAAAGCTGAATAGACACTCGTTTATTGTTTGCTGAAAGAACATACATCTCATCTGTAATATAGCAGAACATAGTTTAGATTCTTGATTATCTGTAGACCAAATCAATAAAATTAGAAGATGTTACAACAGTGAAACTCATAGACAACTGCTAATTCAATGATAAGTGAAACAAACTTCACTGGAACTTTGATAACATGTCCAAGATAGTATGCGACTTATAGGAAACAAGCATTAGCGGATCAAACTAGAAGAAGAAATTATAAATGCATTTAATAACTCACTTTGTCTATTTACACCTCAAAAATTATGATCATATACTTATCAAAATGCATAATCATTTCCACACTGGGTTCTACACCTATAAAGCCAAAGCTGCAAAAATCTTTTGAAGTTTCCCTTTCCTAAAACTCAACGCCTTTTCAACCTCCTCTGAAAAACCATTAAAATTAGCAAATATATAAAGCTTCAGAATTTCTCGTTACGTCAACAAAGAAAAAGAGTATTTTAAGATGCATTTATGCTCAGCTTCAACCAATTAATATTTAATGTTCCATGTTGCATGACTTCATACATTAAATGAACGCAAGTTCAAGTTATAAAACTAATATTCATCTTATGAACATTAGTTCTTATCCCAACACTCAACAAAAAACATAACAGAGTGGATGATGCAAGGAACATCTTACATGTCACAAAGGCCAAACCTAGCCCAATAAAAATATAGACGAAAAAGAGATAACTACAAATAAAGCTCAGAGTATTTTCTTATAGTTGGATTGCAGCCCAAAGTTTACATCCCATGGTGGAATTTTAAGAGTTAAACAAACAACAATGACGACAAAAAGTAGAAGTTACGATAGCATAAAGTCAGACTACTTATCAATCCCGTTTTCATATACACAAAGATAAAATTGAGCTTCTAGACCAGTTAAACCTAATATTTTGTAACATTGTACAATACATTATCTGCATAAGGAATTATTAGTGAAAATTACTGTTATACTTCACAAATTTTCAGAAAATGAGCATACACGCAAAACAAATCACAAGTTCTGGAGTGCAATAGCAGATAAAGCTACAAGAAATTCATTGTATCATAATTACGACTACATCAATTCCTAAAACATCGGCCAATTTTTTTTTCAATGCTAAAAAATAACAAACTTTGTAGTCTTAATAGACACGCATAACTTTGATTTGAATCAAATCTATCATGATAATAATAAATACGTCGAAATACTATCTCTTGATAAAAAAAAAAATTAAAGTGCAAGAATCAAAAAGTCAACCAACAAAGTTCAGAACAACTTATCAAACTTTACAACCTTACCTGATTAAGAATTTATCATTTACTACTTTAGCTGATTAGGAACAATGTGCAACAAAACATAAATAAACATAATTGTATCCAAATTTCAAAAAGTTAATCATCATAATTCAGACAATCTTCATGTGATGGATGGAACGCTGATTATCTTCCATTATTTACATACTAAGCTATACTTACTACAATTCATTTTAATTAACATTTTTTATTTTCCATGTTAAACTTTGACCATCTCTTACCATTACTACAAGGTGCTATACAGCTACATCAACATCAACATTCTTCACTGCTCTGAAGAGCCTCCCTATAAGGAGGATCTGCTAATACTAAGTCCTACTCTTGTGTTAACATGAATACAGTTATCGAATTGGCCCAACGAATAAGAACATAGATAGTTTAGTAAGCTACGAGTAAAATAATATAAAATCTTCCGCTCTATAATACACACTGCAATGCGCTACAAAATTTGCGTTTTTAGATACTCCTTCACTATACTACCTCCTATTCGATTCACATTTTCATTTTCCATGTCAATCTTTGATCGTCAATTACTACAAAATGCTCGAAACTATTCGATTTTATAAATTTCTCAATTACCTTCTTCTTCCTTGCTAGAAGTTGCACGATACCTCACTTCAAGAGCTTCAAGAAGACTAATCCCACTACTCAAATTAGATGGTCTCACAAATGAACTCGATTTTTCGCCTTTTCCTTCAAAATAACGAACACCATTATGCACCCCATCATGTTTACCACTTTCATTATCATCCCAATCAACACCTACCCATGTTCCAGAATACCCTTCCACATTGCCTACGTACTTCACTGTTCCAATTTTCGTTGGATTTCCAATTGAGTTGACTCGTTGACCGATCAAGAAAGTGGAGGAATTTGAGGGGTTTGACATTTTTTGGGGTTCAAGAAAATGATGAAGGTGGTGAAGTGAGCTGAGAAAGGGAGATGGAGATGCCAACGATTAATTTGCGATCAATATTGGGTGGATCATTAGTTTATCGGGTTTGGAAATTATCGGGGGTTTTGGGTGTAAGAAAATTGTCACAATGTCCCGTTATATTTTGGTCTCATTAAGTGATCGATTTATAAAAATAATTTATGCAATTGATATAAGTAGTGCATTTAGTCACCACTTTAACAGAATTGTTCGAGAAGACTAAAAATTAAAATTTTAGGCCAAAATTAAAATTTTAGCGAAGTAAAGTACAAAAGCGACTTTAACTGAATTTTGGGACTAAAAAATTTTTTTCACACATATTATACATATTGTAATTTGTTTCCGCCGAAATTTCCCCCCTCTTTTCTATAGAACTCATCTTTCACTCGAAAACTTTAGATTTTTCTCTATTTAACTACACTTTATTTCATTTTCATCTTTTGTCAAAACTTTTACATTTTTATGCTTATTTTTTCATTCAAATGTTTCAAAGTGGCGTTATTTCAAATTTAAAGGTATACAAGATAAAATTATTAGGTGCTATTGTAAATTAGTTTACCATCTAATTACTTCGTAGAAGAATGGTGGTCGACTACTTATAAAGTCTCCAAGAGTGAGTTTTGGTTGTGGAATAATATAGTAATGGCCAATAGGTGGATCCTATGTTCCAATAAGGGAGAATACATTGCATTGTTGAGAAGAAAAGTTAAAATCGTTCTTTTTTCTTATCTAGTGAGTTACATTGTCATTTTACTTTTTAAATGTATTTATGTTACTTCTTTTTATATCGATAGTAATAGGAACTTTCACTCATGTATATTTATTTCTTATGGGTTTTGTTAGTTTTAGAGTGAAGTTATGTAAATGTAGGTGAATTTTTTTAGTTTATCTCGTTTTGAAAATTAATTTTTTGTATTCATCCAAGTTAATCTACATTATGTGATCAGCTTGCATTTACCTAGCTAAATTCAATTCATTTTTTTTATTAACATTCAAATTATGGTGTAATATGTGGATGATTAATTTACTTATATTTCATCACATTTATTTCATCTCACTTTACTTCAAAAAATTATATTGTATCCAAATCTTCTTCCGTTATTTTTTATATGACGTTTTAGATTTTTGGTTTCATTTTTTATTATAATTATCAATTAAATAATAATATAACAATTAATTGACATTTTACATTCTCTATATACTTTTTGACTACTTATACTTTTTTCAATCTACGTAAATTTGTCTAGACCGTCATAAAAAATAAAGGAGTAATATTTTATCGGGTTCACCTACCTAGATTCAATTCAATCTTCTTTATCTAGTTAATCTTTTATGCTCGTGTAGATATACATGAGTTTTCAATCCGTAAACAATCAGAGGTTAAAGTTGAGGCAAAAAATAATTTTGAAAACTAAAACTTGGTTTTGGTGTTTACTGAAATTTCCAAATTGTGATAAACAACACTCAAATTAATTATTTCATTAAGCACCAAAACTAAGTCTTAAATTTTTTTGCTCCAACTTTAACCTCTAGTTACGTGTTAGTGTTAAAAATTAACGAAATAGGTAAGTTAGGGACCAATCCGCAACTGGTTTGCCACTATCAGAGACTAATCTAAAACAATACCACTATTAGGGACTAAGCTGCAACCTAGTAACACGACTATGAGGTATTTTATCTCAACAATTAGCTCCTCAATGATTATACAACAAAGGCTAATTCGCATTTTGCCCTCTATACTATAAAATTAGTTTCAATATGTCCCTATACTTTTGATCGTTTCTAAGGTGCCCCTGGACCCTTTCATACGCGTTTTTTTTCATTTAGTCAGACAAAGTAACTATTTTACCCCTATTACTATTCGAAAGTATAGGGGCAATATTAATTTTGTTTTACATAATTATAGTTAAACCCCTATCTCTTCTTTTTCAAAATCGCTGATATAAACTGAATTG